>VZTX01027287.1:0-42416 GCA_013400915.1 Pardalotus punctatus | reverse complement strand
ATCTCTTTTTTAAAACCCCTTACCTCCACTGATGTTAATGGGGCATTGACGAACCCTATCTCCCCTTGTGCCCCTCCCATGGGCACTTCTCTTAGTGGGAATAACCCCACTTTCTGATTATTCTCTTGCTCAAGGGCCTTCCTTCCCCTGCTGTTTCAGTAGAGGCCCTCCCTGCCAGAGCTAGGGTTACTTGTGCTTGGCAGCTCATTTGGGGTATCCAAGATGTATGGTGTATCGCTTGAGATCATTAGGGTGTGACCGGGGAAAGCAACAGGGACAGATGGAGAAATTGGCCTTACAACAGCCAAGGTAGCAGGCGGGTTAGGGGGTGCTAGGGCAGGGACGTATAAGGGGTGTAAAGCATCCAGGGGATCCCATGGTCTTTCTTTTCTGCTACTGTTTGTCCTTTCTCAGCCACTCCCCCTGTCATAGATAATTTACCTTCTTTGGGTTCACTCCCATTAATCCAGCAGGCTGCAAACTCACATTCCTCTGGATCTATTACTCATCTGTTGTTCACAAATGTATTCAGTGCCAAACATATCTATCTTTCTGTGGACCCACATCTAGGCCAATACACATAATCTGCTTGGATCTTTTCTTTGGTTCAATTAATCAGGCAAGACTGAATAATTTTTGTTTTGTTTTTATTCTTCATTTTGGGGTCCTCATCCCAGTGGGCTAACTTAACTCCCAAAGGGCTATCTGGTGGGATGTCTTTGATTGTTCTTGTACCTTTTCCCGCCTTACGACTGGCCTTGCTCCCTTTTGGTCCCATTATGACTCTCAGGTAGTCCCCACTCTCAGCTGTATCAGTTGGGCTTGGATGGGGTTCTGGTATATAAACTAAACGGTACCTGAATTCATCATAGTGTGGCTGCCATTTCACTTAATTGATACGATGGCTTTTTGCCCTTAGATAAAACAAAATGGTGGAGTTTCCACCCTTAGAATAAACAAAAGAAACAAGATGGCATTCCTGCCAAAACAAAATGGCATTCCTGGCCTTAAAACAAAGGAAGCAAGATGGCATTCCAGCTGAAATGAAATGGCATTCCCACCCTCACAAAACAACCCAAATTCTCCAGTTGTGAACCCGTATTTTACCCCCTTAATTCTACAAAAAAAATCTTCAGTTTCTCCCCTTAGGTCTCTCTTTTGGATCTCTGTTTTACCACCACCCACTTCTCACTTCCTGGCATCCACTCCCACACGCATCAATAAATGACACCCCAGCAAAAAAACGTCTTCATTATCACCCGGACCCCAAACACACTTCACTCTCTCTCTCCTTAGTTCCTCCAAAAACTCTTCATTACCCCCCGGAGCCCCAACACACTCACTCTCTCTGCTTCTCACTCTCTCTGCCACAGTCCTCACACATCACACAACCACTTTGCTCAGCAGTCCTCCCAGATGCCCGTACTCCTTCTTCAACCACTCCCAGGGGTTTGTATGCTGAAACTTGAATCCCTCCCTGCTCCCACTCACTTACAGGGGTCCATCAGGACTTGACTCCCTTCCTTCTTCTGTACGGGGCTTGAAGCCATCCCTCTGGTGCACCTCAGCTCACCAGTCTCCCCTGTGTACTCCTTAGGTACACCACCCGGCCAAAGATGGTCCCTGAGTGGACAGACTTGAAGATCGGCACCCCCCTCACCCACCTCAGACCGTGTCGGAGGCAGCCCCAGTATCTTGGGTAATGGAGTCACTCACTTTCTGTGTCCTCCCTCCCAGGTGCCCTACTTCTTTTCGACCACTCCCAGGGATTGGTTTGCCGAAACTTGAATCCCGCCCTACTCCCGCTCACTCCCCGGGGTCCGTCAGAACTTGAATCCCTTCTTTTTTCTGTAAGGGGCTTGAAGCCCTACCTTTGATGCATCCCACCGAGCCAGGTGCTCCCCATGTACCCTCTGGCACAAAGGGCAGCACAACCCCACCCTCACTTCTCGGGGACTAAAGACTCTTGTGAAGATTTCCTGGGGGATCCCTCTTTCACTCTTCTCCAAATGCTTTGCCCCTTCACTGGCCAGCTCCCCTTGTGGAGGGACGGAACTGCAGTTAGAAGCGCTCCACACTCGCTTTGTGGATCTGGCCTGCCAGTCCATGTCTCATTCACACACATTCGCTTGGTCGCCCCAACCGCCCCCGGCAATCTACTTACTGTTCCCTTTTTGACTGTGAGCCGCATGCACTGGATTATGGGCTACTTCACCAATTGAGGGGAGCCCCAGGCGTCTCTCCTCTTCTTTAGTTTGTATTGTGGGTCCCTTCTTGTTCCTCAGGATGTTGGCCTGTGGTCTGCCGGCAGGGCCGGAGGGGCCTGGCCAAGCTGCCTAAATTTTGGCAGGGCACGCCTCTCTTCCAAAACCCTCCAGGTCCGTCGAGGTGAGGTTTCGCTATGCCGGATGAGTGCCCAGTTGTGAAGAACGAGGCTTCATGATGTGAAGTTTTAACGATTTATTAACAAAAAGAACCAGTTAGGATGCCCACAATACAAACACACAATGCTGGGTGCATGCCTTGTCTGGCCAGAGGTGTGCCTCCTGGGCCCGTGCAGCTGCTTTTATCCCCTTGGAGTGTCAATCAAGATGCTCGGATACATTTGGATACTTTTATCCAATCATGGGTGAGGCCGTTCCCGGCCTGCCCCTGTGTCTGCCCGTTCGGGGCAGCCTGATCTGGCCCCACCCCATGGAGCATGCTCAGTTGTGAGATTGGGAGGGATTTCCCCTTAACTGGCATCTTAATTGACATTTTTCATGGAACTTTCTGGAAATTCTTCTTCATCGGCCATTTTGTCCCAAGTTCCTTATCATAGTTATTGAATATTATTAACCATATAGGACAATGGAAAACCCCCACCCACAATTAACCAGGACACTGCAACATTCACAACCCATTAAGCATAACAAGAGCAATTAACTAATCAACTCATTAATGTGTCATAAACATTGTAACATCACTAACATAGTAATTAACCAATTAACTTGTTAACCATGTTAATATACGAAAGTAAACTTCCCCCTTTGCCATTTATAATATCTCCATGGGTCTGCAGGTCTGTGCTAGGAGCTGCTCCATCACAGTCTTCCCATGGGTTCAGATCCTTCTTTTCAGCATCCACCTGCTCCAGCATGAGTCTTCTCCTTGGGCTGCAGATGGATCTCTGCACTCCCATTGACCTCCATGGGCTGCAGGGGCACAGCTGCCTCACCATGGGCTGCACCACGGGCTGCAGGAGAATCTCAGCTCCAGTGCCTGGGGCACCTCCTGCCCCTCCTTCTGCACTGATCTTGGTGTTTGTAGAGTTGTTCCTCTCACATGTTCTCATTCGTGTCTTCTCTGGCCACAATTAGATCGGCCCAATACCTTTTTTTTTTTTCTTCTTAAATATGTTATCACAGAGAAGTTGCCATCATTTCCAATTATCTCAGCCTTGGCCAGTGGTGGGACTGTCTTGGAGCTGGCTGACATTGGCTCTGCCAGACACAGAGAAAGCTTCTGGCAGCTTCTACAGAGGCCACCCCTGTAGCCCCTCCACTACCAAAGCTTGTTGATGCAAACCCAATACAGTAACAGTGGCAAGAAAATAGTTTTGTCTCCACTCTACAGGTGTAAGGATTTACATTTTCCCTTCTTACTGGAGAAAAAAAAGGCTATTGGATTTGTTCAGCCTCCTAGAATAAAGTCTTTTCTTGAGCTGGAAATTGATGGTAGTGTTCTCCATATTTTCCCAATAAATAACTGTAATATTACACACAAAACTTTTGAAAGAAATGTCTTTCTTCTTCAAGAGGGACATTTCTTTAACTTTGAAGTAGTTCTAGAACAAAACAAAAGACTCCAAAAAGCATTTAGAGCCTGTAGCTGGTCTCAGTGCAGCAGATTTTGAATGATGATCCAAAATCCCTTTTACATCTGAAACGTGCTGTTATCTGGAAGTGAGGAGAAATGCTCTGACAGATTCATATTATTGAATGAGCAGCAATGTCTTCAGTTATGCCTTTAAGAGATATGTGGAGTACATGTTATTAATGTAATCTTAAAATTACTCAGTTGTTGTTAAACTGATCCTGTTATACAATGTGTTCATTGGGACCTCCTTCATCCTCAAGCTTAATTAAGCATCCTCAAGCTGGTGAAGAATTTTGATCCTGATGTTATTTATAGTACACTCTATTGATTATAGGCTTACATAAGAATTGCAGTCTCAAACTCACTGGAAAGAATCCTCAGGAAATGTACCTTTAGGCATGAAATATTAATTGTTCATCCAGAAATTACCTTAGATTTTAAATTAATATTCTGATCTCTTTCATAATTTCTCAAGTATCCTGAAGTTTTCCCTTCGGACAAAATACTTATCTCACTAAAAAAATATTTCACACTTCATAAGAACCATCTGCAGCTACTGTAGATGCTCATTGTCATATAAGTCAGGTTATGAATTGACCCTGCTTGGCTTTTTTTCCTTTTTTTTTCCCAATGATTCTCTTTTCCTAGCTGTTTTCCATATTTTTGCTCTCTGTGTGCATTTATAAAGACATTTTCAGATCACCCCCTTTGAGTTTTTAGTGTTAATGTGTTTATCTGTTCTGATTTTACTGCTTTGGCTCCCTTGCAAATATTGTTAATTTGTTTCAGTTGTTAGCTTTCATGCTTGGTATATTTCTGTATTTGTGCACTACTGGACTGCCATCAGTCTGAGTTGTCCAAGTCACCTCCAGTCTGCATGGTGGGGTGGCCTTTGCTCAACAGCAAAACCCCACACAGTCTCTTGCTCATGCCCCATGAGTGGGATGAGGGGAGAAAATAGGAAGAACAGGAGTGAGAAAGCTCACAGGTCTGTCTGAGAACAGGATTATCAATTACCTACTGCTATCACAGACAAAACAGGCTTGATTTGGGAACAATGAACTTAATTCATGCCAAATTAAAATATTTGCTTAGTGATTCAGCCAGTGAGAAACAAATACAAACATTAAATAACTCCATTCTTCCTCAGTGCATCTTCTCAGCTACAACCTCTCCTTCACTGCTGACTGCTCCACCTCCTTCCCCCGAGCAGTGCAGGGGGATGGAGAATGGGGGTCAGTCCACACCAGCTCTTCCTGCCCCTTCTACCTCCTCACACTTTTCCCTGCTCCATCCCGGGGCCTTCCCACGGGCCACAGGGAAACAAACCCCTGTCCTGATGTGGCTGAGGGGCTCAGCCCTGCCCTGTGCTGGGGCAGCTGGAGCTGCTGGAATTGGCTGTGCTGCCACCACCCCCAGGGCACCTGTGCTAGGTACAACATGGCAGGGGACAGCACTGTCAGCAGCATGGCAGGTGGATCCCATCGCTCTGTACATCTAAGTTCAGTCTCACAGAAAACTCCTCACCTAAATGATGTGCCTCTTTCATGTTCGTAATATCCCTTTTGGGTTTTGATTTTTTTTCCCTGCAAAGAACTTATCAGCACAAAATGCTCCCTTCTTGGACTCTTTCCTGCTGAAGAGCTTTCATTGTAGAGTTTCAAAATCTGTTATTAGCTTCTGAATTAATGTCTTTGAACACTGTATAATTGAACTCTGTCTTATTTCTATTATTTCAGTCCTCAGAACTATCCATTTTCCCTAACTGATGCTTAGTCAGTCCTTTATGTGGAAATGGCAGCCAGACTTGTACCACTGAGTCCTGTCCCTGGCACATCCCTCTGGACACAGCCCTGCAGGACCCGCAGATGAGGCTGCAGCGCCCCTATAAGCAGGGGGTCCTTATGTAAATCTTGTGTATGTTGTGCCACACATTGATAAAAAGTCATTCACATAGTCTTCCAACTGGCAAAAAGAAAACTGAAGATCATCTAAGTGTGCAATTTGCCATACTTAACTATTTTTGAAACAAACATGCAATAGCTTGTTAGAGCTTTATTCTTTGTAAAAGGCAGAGGGCAAGTAAACAAACAGAAGTCCAAATACATTTAAACTCACTACCAGCAAAGCATAAACAAAACACTTCATTCCTGAAATAATCTGCAACAACCATTTTGAAAGGCAGAGGAACTAAAACACATTATGAACATTACATTTGCTATAAAAATATCTTTCCTTGCCATAACATCTCTGTGCAATTCTGAGATTTCTTCTCATGCAAGCTCAGGTCGTGCAGAGTCCAACACACACCCCTCAAACACATAATGAAAAACACCTAGTGAGTTTTCTAAAGGTGTATTTAGTACAGCCCGAAAGCTGATCTGTTAAAAAAAAAAAAAAAAAAAACCACAACAAAACACATCAAACTTTGTTTTCTGCTGGAAAGGAGAAACAAAAGATGTCTGAGTTTTAAAAAAAAAAAATTGCTACCACTGAGGTAATCACTTTCCACACGCTCGCAGTTTTGCCTTTGCCAAGTGAGTCTGAAAGCTTTCTGGAAAACAGGAACTATGCAGATATCTGTCCAGAGATTTAACTGCCTGTGCACTAACCTGCCAAATTCTGATTGACTCCAGGGTTTTTACATTAAGGTATTGAAAGTCATCTTACAGTGTTCACCATACATTATCACTGATGCTTCAAATTATCTGAATACACAAGCAACAACAGTAAATCCTGGCTGTGCATGAAGACAAATGCAAAAATTCAGGTTGGACAAAAATAAATCTTTACTTATTATCCTGAAGTTTTAGCTGGGGAGATAAGGTGAATGTAATTGCTTTCCTGGTATTATTATTATTATTTTCAGCTTCACCCACGGAAATACAATGCTCAAAAGCAATACAGACAAACTTAATTACCTCTCTAAGACAAGGATTGTGGTTGTCTGTAAGAATTGTCTCCAGGTCAAGCAGGATTATATTATGCAATATTAAAGGTATCATTGGTAGAAATTCTCCTTATTTGTGTATAGTGTGCCAGTGTACACCAGTACTACTCAGTTTGGGACTGTCCATCACCAAATAGCTGCCTAAGGCAAAGGACTGAGACACTGAATCTTTTGAGGGGTCAGCTGAAGCAAGAGATGACCCACTTTCATTGTTTTTGAAACAATTTCTTTCAGACTTGAAAATCTGCTGGCATATCAGGAATGTAGTCCCCAACATTTAGCCATTTTAAGGGAGGTTAAACTATGGATTTAGACTGTAAATTCTGTTCTGGCCCCAGCATGGAGAATCCATATCTGTGAAGCATCCTTTCAGGAAATCTCATATTTCTCACTACCTTAGAGGAACCAGGCAACCCAGGCTTTTCCCTTCCCTGAAAGCAATGGATAACATTCTCACTAAAGAGAATGGGGCATTGGTAAAAACTCAGAGGTAGAATCTGAGTAAACTAATTTGATTTTAGTTCAGGTGATTTTATAAAGATGGTTTTATGCTCTTACAGGCCTTTGAAGGGGCCGTGTTTCAAATACATCTTTTTTGTCAACTTCAGAACTACTGTCCCAGTAAGAGCTTTGTCAGTAATAAGACCTGCACTAAAGATGAGAGGAGTATGGATCTTTAGACAACATGGCATGTCGTCAAATACATATATTTTTAGCCAGATATTACCTAAGTTTTAAGAAGGCTTTACCTACTTCTGAATATCAGCCGTAGAGAACTTAATATCTCTGATTTTGGATGCCACAAAGTTAGGATTCTTTGTGTATCCAAATATCCTGAATACTCAAATATCCTTTGAGTATTCAAATATTGTGGTCACTTTATGAAACCTCCATCACTTCTGCCACATGTAGTGCCTTAATTATCAAACACAGAGTTATAAACAGGGCAGATTCCCAACTTTGAGGATTCTCTTGATCTCAGCTGTTTTAACTCTGAAAGAAATGTTGTGATCGTCTGCATAGAAATGAAATGTACATGATGCTTTACACCATATAATTTGGCTGCATGTAGATATTGAAAAACAATACCATGGGCAACAATGGGATGAAGAATTCATTTCTCCCTTCAAAAAATTGTAATTTTTTGATTTGTCTGTGGGAGTAAAATCAATGAAGTGAATAAGATGCTGTCTTGTTAAGTGAAATTTAGATAGAAAGAGGCTTTTTGAGGCAGAGTGTAGGATGCTGCTTTACTTTTAATCAGACAAATCAGGTTTTCTGATTAAATAGCCAATAGAATCCTGGGGGGCATCAAAAGCAGAGTGGCCAGCAGGTGATTCTACCCCTCTACTCTGCTCTGGTGAGGCCCCACGTGGATTGCTGCATCCAGCTCTGAGATCCCCAGCACAAGAAGGATGTGGACCTGCTGGAGCAAGTCCAGAAGAGGCCACCAAGATAATTACAAGGATGGAGCTCCTCTCCTGTGAGTAAAGCCTGAGAGAATTGGGTTTGTTCATCCTGGAAAAGAGAAGGCTTTGTGTTACCTAATTGTGGCCTTTTGGTAGCTGAAGGGAACCAACAAAAAAGATAGAGAGGGATTTTTAAAAGGGCGTGTAATGACAGGACAGGGGTGATGGCTTTAAACTGAAAGTGAGCGGGTTTAGGCTAGATATTAGGAGGAAATGCTTTATTGTGAGAGTGGTGAGACACTGGAAGAGGTTGCCTCAAGAGGTTTTGGCTGCCCCATCCCTGGAAGAGTTCAAGGCCAAACTGGATGAGGTTCTTAGCAACCTGGTCTAGCAGAAGGTGTCCCACCCCATGGCAGAGGGGTTGGAACTAGATGATCTTTAAGGTTCCTTCCAACTCAAAGCATTCTATGATTTTATGACTATGATTTATTTCCTTTCTAACTGGGATAACATACGCATGTCCTCTCTCAAGGTGACTTCTACTCCAAATGAGCTGTCACTTCAAATGAATAGTTAATAATTGTGGAAGTAGTTTTTTACATGCTAGAAATATTAAAGCAGTAAGTGACACTTTATTTTATCTGTATTATCACTGGGCATTTTTGTTTGCAACCACAGAGATACACTGGGAAGAGCTATCACTTCAAATTTCTGTATTTTAACACTGCCAGTATATCCACCTGTCACAGAATTCATCACAATTGTTTTTGATGTTTCATCAATCATGGAGTTTGATCTCAAACATGGAAGGTTCACCTGCCATCTTCGTCTGTCTTTTGCTTCAATCTTATGATTGCTATTCAAATGTTGGGACACTCAAGGGATAAAGGCTTGGGTGCTCAATGGAAATCTTTAATTTTTTCTGAAAAATATAATTTATAACTGTCATTTAGAAGGATGTTCTGAGCTCAGAAAATCCCAAAGAGAGATGCTCAGGGAGATGAGCAATTCCTTGTGTATCTGGGTAAACAAAGAAAAGCAGAGTTTTGAATTTTTGTCCTGAGGTACAACCTTCCCCCACCACATGGATATTGTGGATACAGCAGGGTAGCCAGACAGTGGCTTATGAGACACTGTGAAAATGTGTCTTTATAGGGCCACAGTTTTCCTGCAGGGTATGGGAAGAGGAGGTAAAATACGTTCACATAATTTCTTACCTTTCTGTGTTGCTTTAAGAAAGAAACAAAAAATGTTCTTGTGGAAAAATGTAATTTACTACAAAATCATTATTAGTCAGAGGAGTTCTTCTTGGGCTGTATATCTTGCTTTCTGAGATTTAGTTTCTTAACCTGAATGTTGTTGTCATCATATATTTTTACCCTTATTCCCCTAAATAATATCAGTTAAATTTCCTGATTTGCTATATCTGTTGTTTAATGAAGGAATTCAAAATGTACCCAGAAGTTATGATGTGTCTTTTGCCATCCCTTTTTTCCGGTGTTGTGCCTTCACTGATGACCAGGAAATCTCAACTGTAAAAATTAATTTCCTAATGATGACAATGGGGGCAAGAAAAGACATTTGAATATGTTCTTTCATTCATTTTCTGGTTTAAAGGCATCAAATGTCTTCTTGTGATACAGTTGCTATAGCGTCTATTTTAGCAAAGGACCATCCTCAAAAAGATTGGATGTGACTTAGGTAAAAAATGAACTAAACCCCACTCATCACAATAATATTTCTTCTGTAAATCTGACAGTTACTTAGGCTCAAAGTGAATTGTTAGCTGTGACCTGGTGGCTCCAGCTTCAGCTTATAACACTATTTAGTGTAGAGGCCATTTTATGATTTAATTTCATGAAGGAACACACAAAGGAGACACAAGGAGGCAAAACTTGGCATATCTTTCAAAGCATAGGCACTCTTCTTATCAGATGCTGGGGCTGCAGAATGCAGATTCTGTATTTTTGCCTTTTTTTTATATACCTTTTCCCTTTTATTAGCTGAGATCCTTAAAAGGCTTTAAATATCCTGGAATCTTCTAATAGGAAGGGGGAAAACAAATCTGAGAGGGAAGCATTTTTGCAGGTCAGGTTGATGCCTAAAAGACAGGCTGCCTGAAACAGAGGCTAAGACAAATTAAGAGTATAAAAAGTGGACAAATTTATTCAAGGCCTGGGAAGACCTTGAAGGTACATTCAGGCAAGCAAAGTCCCCCATTGGGAACTACACCCAAAATGGACAACGGGTCACGAGTCCCTCACCTTTTACAAGTTCTGTATATTGGTCCTTAATTCTCCAATCACACCCCCAGGTGATGATGTTAATCACCCCAGGTGCAATTCCCCCATACCACAATAGTTACATATTTTCAGGCTCTAGGGCAATGAATATGTCCTTGAATCTGTATTCGGAGAGCCTTGTTTTGGCTAAAGGTGCTGGGAACAGAGGATTTTAGCACTTTGTAAGAAGCACAGATCTACAGCAAGTTACAGATACATGAATAGTAAAAAACTAGAAATAATGAAGGCATCAAGGTAACTCTACCTTGAGACTCTTGAAATATTGAGTAGAAAACTTTTGTACCTGATTAATCTTACCTTATAATTAATTTATCAATCTCACTTTTTCAAAATGGGTGTTCTGGAGCACTAATGTGAGTAACAGCAGTTCCAGGGGTAAGAAGCAATTTAAAATGACAAATGTTTTAATGTTAGATGTTAACTGCAGCATATGATGCACCCTCAGGACATGAATGTAAAGAACTCTGGCTACTGAAGAGTATCCAGGGAAGCAAGTTCAGTTTCTGACAAACAGGAGCAGAAACAGCTCTTTGACCTAGGACTTATAAAGCTTTTTAATTTACAAATCCCTCCATCTAACTCTTTAACCATAACACTAAGAGAAAAACCAAACCAGACAAAACAAAAAACCAACCGAACCTCTTTGTCATGTGTGCGTTGAGATGACAGGTTTTTGATATGCAGTATCAGCATTTTAATTACTGAGAAGCAGTAGGCCAGAGGAAAGAAAGCATTCTTATGTTCTGTGTTAGGTGAGGAATTTCACTCTGGTTGTATTAAACAGCAGCATTTCTGGGAGAATTCATTACAAAGGCAGCATATTTTTGGGTCATGTGCTTAGTTTCTTGGGTGGCACCTCCAGACTCTTCCATTGTTCAACTTTTGCTGCCCTCTCCAAGCTCTACATCTGCTAGAAGAGGAAAGGTGGCCACCTCCTCAGTAGGTGACACTGCAAAGACTGTGTTCTCTTGCTGTGCATCCTGACTCACAACAGAAAATTTCTAAAGCATAACCCTTGGTGATTGAGGCAGATGGAGATACTGTTTTATATGCCACACACAGAGTAATAGTTTAATGAATATGCAGTTTAGGGCAATGGTTAATTCCTTTTTCAATTACATCTCTGCAATTCACATGAAATAATGAGAACCAGCAACATTTTTTTAATAAAGAAACTGATTTTTAAAATCAGTTTCTGAAAGAATATGTGCGAAGTTGTTTTTTTTTTTTTACAGCTTTTTCATAGCCTGAGTAATAGGCTGGCTTTATAGCAATCCTGCAAGAGACTGTGCAGTCCCTCTCCAAAAATGTGCTCCTTTCGTCAGTCTTAGCTGGAATCTTTAAATGACTGAAAGGAATTGCAGTTTCGGGATCCAGGTGGTGAATGATTTTCACAGCTTCGTGTCCCATGAAGTATAATACACAGAGCATTTGTCTGTGAAACTGGGGAGCTCCTGAAGGATTTTTCAGCAGTGCTTCCAGGCCATTACTGTGCTCCAGAGGTCACATAATGCTGTGACATTACCAGTCCAAATAGCCTAAGATGAGCTTCTGAGCTTCTGTTTATGGTTGCTCTACAATAGGAAACACAGGGAAAAATTAGTTCCAAGGTGAATTTTAAGACTAAATGACATGAAATTAGTAAGAATTTCAACTTCTGGAAGGGCTGACACATAAATAAGTTGAACAATTAAGACAGTATGAGGAACGTGACTATAATCTCTTGTGCTAAAAACAAAGATCCAATTTAGAGAAATTTACTTAGACTTTCTTGTTATAAAAGTACTGATGTTTAACAGGTGCTAACTTTGATAGGTACAGAACAATAGAACATTAGAAATAAGCAGTAAAGCAACCACTTTTCTGCCTACAGATACTTACAGTTTAATGATTGCTTCTAATAAGAACACAGCTTCTAATTACACTAAAAAATGTACTTCACTGTAATCTGCTCTCAAAATTAATTTAAAAAATATTACAATGCAAATTAATTCAGGAAGTATTACCTATTTTTTAGGGTGTCCTTTGCACTGCTTTTACTGGTCAATTTACTTGGCTGTCATTATCATCCACATTTTCTTTGCTACCATATCTGCAGCATTTCAAGGTAGAGACCTTACATGCATTTTAGTTATATTCCCAACATGTTCCCATGTGCTAACTACAAGAATATTAGTAGAACCAGAAGTGCAAAAGTAAGAAATACATTTCAACTCTCAAGCACTTCCTTTATTTCTTAGATTTTTGGCCATAACATCAGTGCTAGTTAGAACTCTTGCTGCAACAGCCCTATAGGATTAACTAGAAGAAGTCTGCAGTACATTATTGTAAGTACATTGCATGGATCTCAGAATGTTCCATGCATGATCAATTTAAATCTGTGCTTATCTGTTTTGGGATAATGAAGTATTTAACAATTTTCAAGCATATCTGAGTTTGTTTTGGTTTAATACAAACTTTCCATCGCTGCTCAACCCCAAGGGAGAGAGCACCCTGCAAAACTTTCCTAGTGATGCAATAGATTAGTTAAATGATCCCATAGATTCATGATGACCGCTTTCAAGTGATTTAGCACTCCCTGTATCCTGTTTCCTTGTCTGAAAAACAAAATTTAAAATAGATTAACTGCTCTGCAGGTTTACTGAGAGTTTTATTTTATTTTATTTTATTTTATTTTATTTTATTTTATTTTATTTTATTTTGAGAGGAAACATTTGTTACATTAGCTCCTAAGTCCTGCAACCACATTGGATCCCACAATACTAAGTCTTTAAAAAATTATGATAGACAAACGCCATCTCAGAGACTGTTTCAAGAGTAATATCTAGATAATTTGGTGAAAGGGCGTGTGTGTGTGTGTATATATATATATATGTATATATATATGGTGAAATCCTTTGTTATATCATATGCTATTGCAATAATTTCCCAGGAAATTAAAGTAATTTCTCTGAAAGGTATCATCTCCATCTCACCCTTCCCTTTCTGTCTTTCAGAAATCTCTGCAGCTTTTGGGGTGTGGGTGATTAAATCATTGGCAGGGAAAACCCAAAAATACTTATTTTTTTAATGGTGAGAATCAGAAAGTTTCATCTTTTTGTCCCAAAGTAATATAGAAACTGGTGAAGAAGGACTATTGCTTTATCTGCTTCTCTTTAGCTTTTGAGGAACATTTATGAAATACTAGTACAGGAGCAGTGGAAGTAGGAATAACAATATTTACGTAGAGATTATAAACCTCCTTTCAAAAGTCTTTAGTCCAGCTCTGGTCTCTTTGAAGTGTTAGGAAATCTGAGCTGACTTTGGTGAAGTATGGATTTCACCTCTGACATTTAAATGCCACTGTTGTTCACATATTGTTACTGGGAATACAGAAAGTGCATTGTAAAATGAAGATAACCTTTGCACCAAGCTTTTCATCCCACTTGCAATATTCTCTGATGACATCTCATCACTTTTTCTTTTCTTGTTAATGCCAGAGTGACCATTTGATGAATCCCAAAGGCCCAGGTGTTATTTGCACAAGTTTCTACATGATCATAAAAATCAGATTCTAAACACTCCTCAGAAACCTCTGCCTTACCCTTCCTTTATCTCTTTTTCTTCACATGATTTATTCTTCCCCAATAAGTTGGGCTATATATTATTGATAGTATACTTTTCTTTCCTCACCAATTCTTCCTCTAATTTTTCCCCCTATTTCTGTTCATCCCATCAGAGGTTTCCCCCCTTTGGGAGGAGCTGAGCATGGAAGGCACGGTTGGGCAGGCAGAAGAGCAACACTGCAGCTAGGGAACATAAAGCTTGGAAGTGTTATGGGAAAAGAAGGGATTTGTTACAGCTCAGGTGTGATGGAGAGAGGGGTGGGGTTTTGGCTGGGGAGAAGGGGTTTCACCCACTTTTCTTAAAGGTGCAGAGGGAATAATGCAAACTGTGCTGCAGCTCAGGAAGGTACAGAAAGGTGGTGGTGAGAGCAAGTATGGGAAAAAGTAGGAGGTGCTTTGTTGCCAATTCTTTCACTTTGTTTAATGCGTCTAGGCAGCAGAGCTCTACATTCTCTGTGCGAAAATGTCACTGTTGTGACAAAGCACACTTTGAAAGTGTGATGAAGAACATGGACTTCAGAGACTGAAAGCTTTTTCCAGGAGCTCCCCATAAAGAAAGGCACAGATAGCATCACTTCAAAGCTCTGGCTAGTTCTTCACACAATGCTGCCCACCACTGTCTGCTTTCAACTACATAAACCCAAGTGTGGGGAAAAAAAATCACTTTTATGACTCACTTTTTTATGGATTCTTGGGGTTTAGTTGAAAAAGAAATGTTTTTCTCTGTCAAATTCTGTACGTACATTAATGTTGTTCTGCTTTCACTGCCTCTTATCATCTGAGGTTTATCTGAAATTTGTAGCAAAAGGATTTTCAGTGCCTGCCAGACAAATGAAAAAAATGCACATTTTTCAAAGCAGTTTCCTCTGAGATTAGAAAGCGAAACATTAAATATTGATTCAAAATTCAAACCTGATTGTTTAGACAACACCAACAAATATGGATTATCACCAATGCAGCTTCTCTTTGGTCAGCTTGGATGTCCTTTCATTTAATTTCAATAATATTCCTGTTTCTAACAGGTGAATTGTTACATTTTGAATGCATTTTCTATTAAGGAAATCCTGTGCTACATGACCTTGCTTTTAGAAACACTTCTAAAAAAGCTTAGATTCTTATGAATGGGTTAAATTCCTGCTTTATTTGAATATGCTGACTTTATTAGGTTTAATTTACATAAGTATCTCTGTATTGAAAAAAAAGAGTTGTATTTTTCTTTTACTTGTAAGATTTGTTAGGTAACAGAAAACCAATAGTTAAGGAAAATAAATGCAATTCATCACATCTCCTATATTAGCTTTATTTATTACTATGACAACATGTAAATAAAGGAAATATTTAGAAGTTTTTTAGACTGGGCAGAAGCTTCACAGTGAAAATGTAACAGTCATTTAAGGCAGTTTTCATTGTGCTTTTAATGAACAAGTACAAAAACTATGAACTCATTGGAAACAGATAATTTTTGAGCATGTACAAGAATTAATAATATGTATAAGGTGTCAGTGAAGTGTGCTGCAAGACAGAGGCTTCTGTACTTTTTATTATGTTGCCACTGTCTGAACTCTCCTGGCTTTGCTAGCCATTTGATGATGATTTTAAGTGTAGCTTCTTAGGTTTGGCCATAGCAGAGGTGGAAACATCTGTCTACGCAGAGATGACACAGCCTGGCTTAAGTGCAGAAAAATGGACTCTGAGATCTCTGGGTTTTGAAAGAGAGGTCTGCAGTACCACTAAACTGCAGGTAAATGTGAACCAGAATGAGCCTGTGGCAGCAAAACTAGGGAACAATAAGCAACTTATGTCCTAGACAATTGTCCCATAAAAGTAAATTTTTGCTTCTTGCAAACTAAATAATTTGAGAGCCTTAAACCATAATAATAATGAGGATTCAACATCTTTAAATTGTACCCTGACCGTGGGTATAGCTCTAGGTAAGTGAAACAAAGCCCCAAATACTATTTCTTTCTAATGACAACAATAACTCTTTTGTGTCACTCAGGTAGGTAAGCTCAGGTGTGTTACTAGATCTTGGGACTAGATACCAAAATCGGTCTACATGCAATTGGGATGTTTGAGACCTGTTTGTTTGGATGCTAATTAATTTTTTTTTTTAGTTTGTTACAGGTTCACTAACTTACTGCAGATATTTGGTATTTGCTTTATATTGAAAACAAAATTTGCAAATAGAAGAACTGGATATTGTTCATATTACATGCACAAGGGAAGAATCCAGATAGAAGAATGACATTTGAAATGCTTTTGGAGGATTTTAAGTTGAAGAAGATTGAGTCTTCTTAATCAAAATTCAGAATTTCACTGAAGCACTTTTAGTGGGTTTTTTCTCTCATTTTGCTTTTTACCTGGCAATCTCATCAGATCTTTCTACCCAGAGCTCATCCTACCTATTATTATCTTGATCCTCCTCTCTGATCAAAATTTCCCTGTCTATGACTTCCAAATGTCTTTGTAAGTTATCTGTCAAGTGAGTCTCACTGTTGGTTCTCAAATCTGCAGACTATCTGGACAGCTGCTCTAAGTTTCAAGCATGTTCTCTGAAGCTTCCCTGCATATGAAAAAGTTCTTTGTACTCTAAGGAGACATTATCTGACAATCGAAGACTGGGGTGTTAAGCAGAGGTCTGGTTGGGGGGCTGGGAGAAGAAGAGATGTTTGAAGAAAAAACTCTGAATCATCTCCTGAATACATTGGAAAAGCATTTTAAAGATCACAAAACTATGGGAAATTAATTAATATTGTGGTGGTTTGACCCTGACTGGACACCAGGTGCCCACCAGAGCCACTCTATCACTCCCCTCCTCAGCTGGATAGGGGAGAGAAAATATAATGAAGTTTCCTGAAGTACAGGGAGAGATCACTCACCAATTACCATGATGGGCAAAACAGGCTTGACTCAGGGAAATCAGTTTAACTTGTTACCAATCAAATACCAAATCTTAAAAACATCTTCTCCATACCTCTGCTTTCTTCCCAGGCTCAACTTTACCCACAAGTTCTCTACATCTTTCCCCACAGTGGTGCAGGGAGTGAGGGAATGAGGTTTATGGTCAGTTCCTCACACATTGTCTCTACTGCTTCTTCCTTCTCAGGGGGAGGACTCCTCACACCATTCCCCTGCTCCAAGGTGGGGTCCTCCAGTGGCTGCAGAGGATATCTGATCCACCATGGACCTCTGTGGGCAGCAGAGACACAGCTGCCTCAAATTTCTAGGTAAAAAACTGAGATCAAGGCAAATATTTTAATGAATTTTCACTGTCTTAGTAATTCTCTCTTTTACAAGCTTCAAACAATACTTTGCATTAAAAGAAGCATATTAATCTACCAATTTTGGGTTGTGTCCTCAACTATTTACAACAATCTTTTAACACAAAAAAAGAAACCAGAGGGCAGTTGCACAGTGTGCCAAGCTGATGACTACGGAGATTCAGTTGTCCTAACTTTAGAATTTAAAAAGTTAGGTCGGTAGTCTAAATTACTCATCTGATGTTCTCCCTTCAAACTGAGGAGCAAAAGGTGCCTCTGAAGGGTAATTGATGCCATTTTCAAATAAATCATTGCAGATATTATCTAGAAGTGCCAGTCCAACTTCATTACTTTGTCTCAGGCTCCCTCTATAGTCAATTTCCCTGAAAGTTTCTGACAGGTGTCACTGGCATGTACTGCAAAGACCACTGCTTGTCTGAATTTAGAATTGATCTTCAGAAATGCAGCAGTGTTCTAAGAAAAAAGTCAGCCAGAGCCCAGGCCTCTGTTTTATATGATAAAACAAAAATAAATTCTGTCAGAAGGTTTAGGGAAGGAGTAAGAATTCAAATATACTTAATGATTTGTCTGTATGGAAGTCTGCACTCTTCTCTGCTAAACCTGAAGGATATTTGGGATGCTTTTCTGCATGTCCTCTGTTTCCCAGTGAGCTGTGTATGGAACCAAAGAATGTGACCTTTGAGATTGGGATTTTGCATTAGAGGTCAGGTACCTTGAAGAAAGCAGGATATAGGCCTCTACTGCGTTCATCCCCTAAGGTCCTGCTGGAGCCTAAAGCCAAGAAATTTAAGTATCTGCTGAGCACAGCCTGAGCTTCATCAGCTTTCAAATGAGCAAAATTTAATTGAGACTATTCCATACTCGGTGAAGGAGCAGAAGAAACAAAATGCAAACTCTGTACACAGCAAAGCTTCCCAAAAGTGACGAGTGGGAGTGCAATGACTCTGGATTTTTTTTAATTTTTTTTTCATTTGAACCAGAAAGTCAATCTTTTTTGGTTGTGTTGTAGATAGTGTGGCCAGGAGGACCAGGGCAGTGATCATTCCCCTTTACTCAGAACTGGTGAGGGCAAACCTGGAATCCTGTGCTCTGTTTTGGGTCACTCACTACAAGAGGGACATCAAGGTGCTGGAGAGTGTCCAGAGAAGGGCAAGGGAACTGGTGAAGGGTCTGGAGCACAAATCTGATGAGGAGCAGCTAAAGGAGCTGGGGTGGTTTAGCCTGGAGAAAAAGAGGCTCATGGGGGACCTTATTGGTCTCTACAACTGCCTGAAAGGAGGTTGCAGTGAGGTGAGGGTCAGCCTCTTCTCCCAAGTAGCAAGCAATAGTAGGAAAGGAAATGTCTTCTTGTTGCACCAGTGGAGGTTTAGATTAAATATTAGGAATAATTCCTTCATGGAAAAGGTTGCCAAGCATTGGAACAGGCTGCCCAGGGGAATGGTGGAGTCACCACCTCTGGAGGTATTTCAAAGATGAGCAGATGTGGCCCTTAGGGACAAGGTTTAGTGGTGGATTTGGCAGTGTTAAGTTAACATTTGGACCTGATGACCATAGAGGCCTCTTCCAACCAAAACGAATCTACAATTCCATGTTGTCTTCAGGAACACCATTGCTACCTGACAAACAAAAGTCTTTGTTGCCAAAAACTGTATCTCTGTTCACTGAATGTAATGTCCATCCAAATAAAGTGGGCTAAGCAGCAAGCCAGAATATTTGTACCATTTCTCACTATTGACTTGGCTTTATACAGAATTTGGCTAAGCACCAAAAAGGGAAATGGGATTAATTATTAACTGGGAGAAAAGTAATAGCACTATTTTCTAGACAAATATTATGTAGTTCATACTCATGCTTTAGTCCAGAGGGGAAAAGTCAATAAAAAGAGAAGCAGCAAAGCATAATAGTCAATATAGGAGACAGCTATTTCAGAGGAGGTTTAGGTAGACTCCAGCACATCTTTCAGTGAAAGATTAAGACTAATATTTAAACTACATACTTACATACTTATACGGAAAATGGAAAACTGAAGATTATTTAATTTTCCTGTTTGCCTCTACACTCATGAAAATAGATCTCTACATTAATCAAGCTGTATTTCCCCTGACCAGATGGCAAGAAAAATACCCAGAAGCTATGGCAAGACACGGGTTTTTATGAACATGAGTAGGTCTGAAATGCTAACAATACAGACCATCAGAGAGAAGCAAAAGAATGGGCAAATGACTGTGGAGATGTTCTGAAGACAAAGATTGAGAATACTCTGTGGAGACAGATGGGAATCATGAACACCCTTACCAAATACCTCTTTCTGTTTGGATTTCTGGTGGAGTTTTTTGGCTCTCTTTTATTTGAAATAATTACATTGAAATATTCATGTAGCCTCTGGACTTCCAAAATAGTATATTTCTTTGAGAGTGGGGGCAGAAAAGAGGTTAACTGGAGCTTTGCTTTCAGTTTCCATGTTGATACTTTGTGTATGCTTACGCATCTTGCTTTTCTGTAGTGCTGCAGTTTCTCATTTTAGGCTCATTGATGGTATTTCTGGCACCACGATGCATGTCTCTCTTCAACATGTGTGAGGAGTGAGTGTTCTGTTAAAACCTTTGACAGCTCCACTCATGCACCTGCTAATGCAATCACTGCCTCTTCTGCATCATCCCTCTCAGACAGACACTTTCTGGGAAGTTCTGTGTGGGAACAGATTGGGAGCAGGTGGGATGAGGTGACTTTTCTTGCTGCAGAACTTCCAGGGCTATTCCTGTCCACTTTGCTAAGTTCTTTTTCTGTCACTAATGCCCCTGGATTTTGCTCATCCACTGGCATGTTCCTTCCTTCCATCAGAGCATCAAGTTTGGTGCTCCTCTCTTTCTATCAGTAGGCTGGTCTCCATTACTGGAGCAGCTGCTGCTCTGTAAGTGGTCTTTATTCTAATATAGCACTTATTGTTTCTCTCAGAGTTTTTTTTCTATAAAACCTGTCCAGTTGCATGATTTAGGATAAGGGTTCAAGAATTAAAAAAAAAAAAAGAAAAGCCAAAAAGGGGTATGGCATGGTGGCTCCCAGTAATATTTTGTATATTCTGTTACTGAATGTGCCAGCTGTGACCCATGAACTGAGATGCAGAATTGCCATGGTAGAATGAAACATCTTGGCAAAGGTCCAGAGTGCCTCTCTCATCTAGAAGAGAAGCAGGCATGAGATTGAGTCTGATATGTAAAGTCTTTGTCATAGAACCATTAAGACTGGAAAAGACCTTCAAGATTATCAACTTTAACCTTTATGATTAACTGCTATTATTCCTTGCCTTATAGTAAACAGTTTTGTAGCTGTAGATTCAGGAATCTGTTTGGGAATCATTTTTGTCTCTAATTTATCAGTAGATCAAGGCTGTTATTCTGTCCTGAGCTCTTTTTTCTTTCTGCTGGTAAAGAGATGGATAATAATGGACCCAAACTACTTCCTTGAATATTTCCAAAAGACAGTAGTGTTCTTGAGGGGCTGATAAAGCGGCTTTAGCGCCAGATTTCCAACATACCAACATACCAGCACTGCACAGGAGCAGTGAGGAGATGTGATCAGGATGTTCACGGTTTGTTTGGTCCATTGAGATTTACTGCTAGGTAGAACTTCTGCATATTAGAGCCAACTCAACAAAAATATTAGGAACCAGAGATTTTTCTTGAAGCATCTCACTGCTGGATCTCTAAATTTTCTTTTCTATGCAGGCATTCTTGGTCAGAATGGTCGATTTTGTCCCTCCCACTTTCAGCCCAGTCCAGCACCAGAAACATGTCTAGGATGGTAACTGTGAAAACTAAACCCAGACATAATCAAGGTAAGCTGATGATACTTCACACCCAAGGTAAAACTTAAAATCACACACAACAGATTTAACCTGTAGGAGTAAATATTTACCATAGCATTAATACCTCCTGTCACTGCCTCTCCCTAACCTGCTAATGCTTCTGAATCAATAGCAGAAATTATTAAAACACAAAGTGTTGAAGAAATATTTTGCTATAATCCACTGTGGAAGAGCCAGAGGCAAAAGTAGATGTGACACAGAATGGCAATTGGCCTGGATTGTTTGATGTAAATAAAGGCTGATGTCTTTCAAAGTGCATGGAACCCTGAGATAGTTTGTAATGGGGAAAGAGAGATATTTTTATGAAGCAGTTTTCTGTTGCCTTTCTCTGAATGAGGACTTTTGTTTGGCAGATCCTGAATGCAGTAAAAAAAAGACAAAATATTTCCTCCCTCTAGAATTTCCATTTTCTCTGCATTATACTTCTGAGTATGTTGTGTCCTTTTGACTAATTTTTTCTTGTAGATGAAACTGCAGAGCTGCTGCTTTAAAATCTCCCTTTCCAGCCAATCTCTCTCTTACTTGTCACTATGTCCTGTCCCAGGGCACTGCTGCTCTCACCCTCCATCCTGACCCAAAGGGCAGCTGTGTGCCTGCTGACTGCAAATCACTGCTCCAGACTCTGCCTGTAATTCCAGGACCCTGCTTGTCCCAGCCTTGCCTCACTGCAGAGCTCTCCTCACCATGAGATGCAGCATTCGGTTTTCTTTCTTCAGACCCTGTGAAGTGTGAAGTGTGATTTCAGCTGCAGATGTTCACAGCGGACAAAATGGGAACCAACAATGCAGCAGCATGCTCCAGTGACTGTGACGTCTGGCTGACCTCAAATGTGCTAAATCGACTCTTGAGAGTTGTGAGATCTTCCCTTATGGCTCTTGGCTTTCAGTAACATCCATCTGTGTGTACATCCAAGCTTTTTACCCACATACAGCCTGTCTCCCTTTCCAGCAGCTAATCATCTTGATGTGATAGAGGTCTGGAAGCAGCACATTTGTTGATATGCATGGCTTATCCTCAGCAGGCAGGTAAACTCTGACCTTTTTTTTGCCTTCATCTTTTCATAGTAGCTAAAACCACAGTCAGACTTTTGCAGACACCTCCAGGCTGGCCTTGTCCTATTACTAATGTCTTTTCAGACATCTATTGTATTTATTCTTTTAGATAGGATGGAAAGACTCCCTGCCAGGAGCGGATCATTGAAAGAATGAAAATGATGGCTGTAGAGACATTACATAGTTTCTTAAACATAAATAAGAAAATGGTGTCTTCCTAGAAGTACATTTGAGATACTAGTCAGCCTTTCTTTCTTATGAAAAACATAATTTCATGCTACTATCTTGCTATAACATCATTTCAAGTAATGTGGCCAAATTCTATGATATTATTAGGTTTCACAAGACTGTGTGCAGACAAAGAAAGATGAATTAAAACCAAAAAAATTCCTGGAATCATTTTTTTCTGCTTGTCAGTTAAAATCATAGCAATTTGTCTCATACACATTAAAATACCTATTTTTCCATTAAAATACCTGTTTAAATTCATGAAGTCTGCTGCTTGGAAGCGCACATAGGAAGGATCATTAAGATTTATCAGAATATATGGACTCTAGCCAGTTCTTGTGTAAAAGAATGATAGATTTTTGGCAAATAATTTGAAACACCAATAATTTTAATAATGTTATATTTTTAAAAAATTGTTAATGTATAAAAAAGAGGTGTATGTGTTTAATGAGAAGTTATAACCCTAACCAGTTACTTGCATAAGTTAACAGCATTGCATGTTTTAATATGCATTATGTGTAAAACCATAGGACTACCTGTCAGTTTATCATAGGCTTCAGTGGTTTGAATTTGTCTCTTTACTCTATTTTGTTCATTATGCTGCTGCATTCTTTCAGAGTAAACTCTATATTCAAAAGCTCAGCTTGGCCTACCAGGCTAAAAAATCAGTACAGAAATTTTTTTCTTTAGGTTTTACATGAGAAAGGACTTCTCTTTTTCATTGTAATGAGAGCTCAAAACAAGGATATTTACAAAGCATTTATCTTTAGAGGTTTCTTTTTTAATTTAAAGAGAAAATAATGTAAACTATGAAACAGCTTAGAAATCAATACATTCCCCAAAATCACATGCTTCTTGCAGACCAGTGCAGGCAAGTAACTAAGGTTTTGGGGTTCCTCCCATGTAATGCTCTGCTTGCAGCCCCAGGAAGTAGGTCAGGCTGGCTGTCCATATATATCACCAGGAAATTTCTGCATGCAGCCTAGACGGGCTTTTGAATGTGAGCGGAGTATGAGGAAAGGCTGAGAGGGTTGAGTTTGTTCAGCCTGGGAAAGAGAAGGCTTTGGGATGACCTAATTCAGCCTTCCAGCACCTGAGGGGAGTTTTCAAGCAGGATGGAGACGGGCTTTTTACAAGAGCATACAGGACAGAGGGAATAAAGAGAGTAGTTTTAGAATAGATATTAGGAAGAAATTCTTTTCTATAATGGTGGTGAAGCATTGGAACAGGTTGCTCAGGGAAGCTGGGGATGCCCCTTTCCTGGAAAACTCTAAGACAAGGTTGGACAGAGCCTTGAGCAACTTGGTCTAGTGGGGGTGTCCCTGTCTATGCCAAGGGTTTAGAATGAGATGGTCTCTTGCAACCCAGGCCATTTTATGATTCTATGCTTACCAACTTTTTTTTCTTTTTTTTTTTTTTTTTTTTTAAAGCTTAAACTTTATGCTTTGCTTTATAGGATCATTATATGGTCCCTTCAGCACAGAATCATGTGCTGGCTTGTTCTAGTGGAAGGTCAGGTTTTAATACACGTTTCTGGGAAATGTTTTTGTCTGTGACTCGAAGAGCACTGTTCGTGTTTCTCTTGGTTTATTCTAATGAGTAGATCTTAATGCCATGTCATCTGTGGTCCTTCTATGCACAGTCATGTTGCTTCCATAGGCTTTCTTTTCCCACAGCACAAACTCAATTTCTTATTGATTAGGTTTGATTTTGCAGAAAAATGTGTCTTTGTTTCTGTTTCCTCAAATTTTCCAATAACTTACTTTGAAATAAACAGTTAGATAGGTGTTTTCTTCATCTGTATTTGTAAGATTTTAAAATTAAATACAAACAAAAACCTTTTTAACATTATCTTTTGTTCTTCATCTTGCCCTTTTTATGGGCTTATGGGCTTATGATATCTCATCCTGTCATTAGTAAATAGCATTAATCCAGCTGATTATTATTATTAGTGATGGAATACTCCTTCTCCTTGTGCAGCACACACAAAATGCAAACAAATGTTTTCTATTGTGGGTAGTGTTTTTTAAATTTCCTCACAGGGGACTTGGTGAAGTGGAATTTCACCAATGGACAAGGGGAGAAGAAACCAGGACAGGACTTAAGATAGTAAGATGCCCAATCAGCTTGTTGCTGTGCAAATTTCTCTCAATCATTTTGTTGCTCCAGTGACCCTTAGCACATAAGGGTCATCTTACTTAGAACAGGGAGATGTGCAGTTGGGTGAGAGAGATGTGACAAACAGAGCAAAATGGTAGTAAATATTTTCTTCTTTTTGATTAAGCCACTTTGAACTATTTTGGGACAAGAAAGGAGTTAATTTGTATGTCAGACAAGGTTGTGGAAGCTTTGAAAGTTTTTTTTAAGAAATTCATCATTGCAAAGCCAAGCTGCCATTGACTTAAGTGGGAGAGGTAATTCTGGGATCATGGAATTAAAGGAGAAAACAGAAAGAATAATTAAGAAGTTTGATGGTTACTACCCAAATTTATGTTTTAACATAAGAAATTGAAAGACAAAGCCAGTAGTAATGTTACAAAGCAAATAGCACCAATGAAAATGTTCTTTATGTCTGCTATTATTGCTGAGGTAGAGAGCAGCTCTGGTGGGAGTTGTGCTGCACGAAGGAACAGCTCTGCAGCCACTCAGCCTGGGCTGCTCCCTGCCTCAGATGTCCATGGCTGCCAAGGGGAACCGTGAGCCTCTGCACAATGCAGCAGTGGGATTTGAAGGCGTAGTCACCTCCAGATTTCTTCCAGGAACAGCTAATAGTCAGTACAAAATAGAGTTTCATAAAATATATAAACCCAGAATAATAATCAGCTGCTCGTTTCATGCCCTTGGGTTTTCCTTTCCCAGAACATTCTGACTGCACTGTTAGTCTGAAACCTTGATGGGCAAAGTGGCTGACTCAGTTCTTATTTCCTTCACCTCTTCTTGACCTTTAGAAGGTGATGTCTTATTCTTCTGTAAAATACATCTGCTTGGCTTAAAAATACTTCCTCTGGTACACAACAAATTGATTTTGTTTTTGCCATTTTGGTTTATTTATTTATTTTTACTTTTATTTCATCGCTCAGTTCAGGATTTCCCCCATGACTCCCCCATCCCACACAGGCATAACATTATTTGTTAGAAAATACTCAAATCACATCATTTTTTGATTGCTTCTGGTTTTCAGATTTCAACACTTTAAATTTTCTACTTTCTTTGAATGTTCCCAAAATGTTTCAGTTGCACAGTTTTATGATGAGCAACTGGTTTGACTGAACTCAATCCCTATACCTAACACTTTTTGTCATACTGGAACTCTGCAATGAAGCAGCAAATCAGAGTTCTGATATTCTTCCAGCCCTCATCTGTGCGGCTGGGACTGCCAGGAGAGTTTCTGTCACTTGATAAAGCTTGGTATGATGATTTTATGTCACTCTCAGTACTTGAGAGAATGTTTCTTTCAGAGGTGAGGTTCGTGTAAAATCAAGTGTTCCCATCACTTTCAACTGCCTCCATTCCCTCAGCCAGGCACTCATCTTTCTCTGTAAACTTAACATCTCTCAAGAATTTTTGATTCAACTTGTGATACTGCACATGTCCTGCAATCACTGTAGCTTGATTAGCTTTTACTTCAGACTGAACCAATCGGGTTCATGTTAATTGAAACTCCACACGGAGTCTGCACACTAACAGCATTTCCGCCTTCAGCCTAGGAGCCTATTCAAGCATCACTCCCTTGCAGGTTTTTTTTTCCCTCATGTCTTAGATTACCCTGGTAAGAAGTAAGCAAAATACCAGATTGTACATCCTATACAAAGGTCATAAAACTCTCTATGTTCAGAGAAAACTCTGGGAAAACTTTGTTGTTATTTTGTTAATATCTGTATTGATATTAATTGATCTCCTGTCAGAGGGCACCTCACTGTATCACTCAGGTATGGTTTTGGTGTGAGATAGCAGGGTCAGAGCAGATGTGTCTATATTATGGGAATTGCTACAGAATGCCATAAATTGAAGGGTATTTTTCAGGAGAGTCAGACTCCATGGTTTTTTTTAAACCAAAGTCCAAGAGCTACCAATAATGTCTAGCTTCTCAGCTTGCAGGCATTGAAGTTTCAGGTATTGTATGTTTGTATAGGGAGCCTTTAAGTGCCAGCTACACCATGTGACAATAAAATACATTTCTCTTTGCCATCTGTCCCTGTGAGAAGATAAACAATCCAGGCTTAGTCACTCTAGAAGCTGTTCTGCTTTTGAAACCACTCTCAACCTGTATTTCTTCTCTGAACAGTACCATTGTTTCCATTTGTTCTGAATATGTCTTCCTGATCTCAGATATTGGGGTATTTTTTGTAAAATGTATTTCCAACAAAACTAGCCTTCCTTGTTCTCTGATACTTGAATACTTTTTGAAGCACTGGTAGATGCAGCAGTACTTTTCCATGAGTTTTCAACATTTTACTTAATTTTTAACCTTTGCAGAAGCCTTGCAGACCTCATATAGAGAGACAGATCTTATTTCTGCACTATCTCAGCACTGTTGCTTTGCAATGTGATGTGTGATAGCTACAACACTCATGGATTCCAGCTTGTATTAGTTTACTTGGATAAAAGTTCCCAAGCTAATGAACATTTTTTGATTAATACTGTGGTTGTTTCCACTACTATTTCTTCACCTCATTCTGGAGTGTCTCCCTGGAAAGGCCTTTCATCATGACACCCTGGGCTGATTGAAACATCTCTATAGAAGTAAAAGGAAGGTTTTATCCCTGTCAGATTTCAGGATCTTCTTTGCAGACTTGTATTGTTTTGTACCAAAGAGTTTATTACAGTCTCTGCACTGTAATAAGTTGCAATAGAAATATCATTTTATAAATAAACCCAAAGGCTATTGCACAATTCAGCTGAACATACCCAGAATCAAATAAAGTGTGATTACATTGTATTGAGCTGGCACTTTGAAATCTGTGATGAAATTTGGAAAGGGTAACCTTGAGTCACTACCCACCTACTTGAGTTTAATTTACATCCTGTGCCAGAGTGACTGAGAAAGTGAATTGGATGTGCGCTGATCAGGAATCTAGAAAATGTCTTACCTCCAAATATTTTCTGTACTAGGAATGAACAAACCAGTGAACAAATCATATTTAGAATGAATTTGATGTGGAGGGTCCCCAGATCAGCAGAAATCATGAACAAGACAAGAAAAATTGCTGATATTTCTGATCAGTGTCTGAAAGTAAAATTAAATATGTGCTGAGCATGCACTGACACTTGAAGTCCAGAGAGATCATGTGTTCTTGGCATCTCTACCTTAAACCTCCTGAAATTCCCTTCTGCCCTCCTGACACTGGGTTTGTTGGTATATGTTCCCCATTTCATTCTCTCTGCAGAGATGACATCCCTGTCCTTGCAACACCTCTTCTCAGAAAATTTCTATCTCTAGCAAAGCTCCAGTCAGTAGAGTTGTTCTATCAAGGACTAACCAGCCCAGGACTCTGCTGAAGGTGTCTGCATGTCTAAACCTCCCCTTTATTTTTAAGGGTAAATTATCATTCAGTTTGCAGTAGATGAATAGAAACCTGATTCATCCCCATGAATTTATTTTCACAGGTAGGCTACAAGAGGTCCATTTTAAAGGAGGAGAGGGCTAGAATAAAGCAGAAGAGGGCAGAACAGAGCAACACAGCTTCTCTGTTTGGTGTTAGTATACAGAAGACTTAAAATTATGCAGACGAAGATGGAAGCATAGTTTTGTCAGATTTTTTTTTTTCTTTTTTTTTTAAACTCACAGTACTAGTGATAGTTCCACATCTGGTTAGGATGTAGATGTGATCAGGGAGAATGAACTCCAAACCATTTTTTGACAGAAACAAAGGAAATAGACAAAAAAATGGAGGAAGCTGGACTAGTGAGTGAGGAGTTCATCTCAGTTTTATAGAGATAGTGTGAATCTGTTCTCTTTCAAGCACATGACATAAAAGGGTGCATTTTGTTCTGGTCCAAAGTGGTGAACAAGGCACATGCTTGTGCCAAACAAGTGTGGTTTATGTGTGAGAGTACTGAGGTACTGATAAGAAAGGAGTGGGCTGGGATCAAAATGGACTCAGATCAACAGTGGACAAGCAGAAGGTTGCATGTTTGTGAATTAAACCTCTTTATAAGCTGCAGCTTGTAGAGCTCATCTAAAAGCACCTGAGTGGGAAAATACCTGGGTATATGGCCTTCATGGCACATTGGCCAAATAGCACAGACATGAAAAATGTCGCTATAGTCCTAAAATATGTGAAAATAAGTATTTCTGGTAGAAGAGGGGTCACTGGCATCAACATAAACAGCTCTGCTGTTGTCTCATTTGTATAGAACCCTTTTGTTCAGCTATGAGAAGGAATTTGAGAAGTGATGAGCCCATTTTTTAGGGGAAGCTAGGATACTTTGGCTTAGCTAGTATATTGAGACCTAAGAGGGAATATGATTGTGAAAATAAATGAGATTAAACATCTGGCTTTAACTAAACTGAAGGGCAATGCCACCATAGGTACAAATGGCTATAAAATTCCACTGATAAATAAATACTGCAAAACAGAAGCATCATGGTTTTAAACAATCTCTTTGAGACAGAAAAAACCCCAAACTCACAAAACTCTATAGTTAAATTCACAATATAATTCGCTTAGCTGATGAAAAGATGCACATAGAGCAGTGCAAAGATATTGCATAATATCATTCAGTGACTCAGTACTCTTTCAGTCCCTCTGCTCCTAAACATAACAAAAGACATTTTTACCTGATAGTAATGAACACTAGACTGAAGCCATATTGCTGACAGTTATCAAGTTATGAGGATATGAGGTGTTGCTCCCAGCAACCTGGACAAAACATATAGAGTGTCTAAGAGATAGCTAGGCAGGTCTAGGTCATGATTTATCCCCCAGTTCTGGGAAAGTCTTAGAGCTGGTGGGATCTCTGCGGTTGTAGCAAGTCCTGGCATACAGGACCCTCCCATGTGTTCAGAGGCTGAGGCAGAGGTGCAGGTGCTGCTGTTCCTGTGTTCTCAGCCCTGTGTGCAGAGCGGAGCGAGTGAGCAGCACACGGTTTGGAGAGTCTCAGTGGGAGCAGCAAACTGGGGAGTACCGTTCCTAAACTATGACATGATTTCAGTAAACAACATGAGTAAGGTGCCATTTCTGTTTTCTCTCTCATCCTTGTTGCTCTAGGAAATCAATTTACTTATACAAGTAGATTGAAGGGGATTTATTGGTTGTCTGGGAGTTTTTTCTCATTTTGGGGAAAGATTTTTTTCTGGGCATCTCCCTTGACTCTGCCATTCTTAAGTTGCAAACAGATAATTTGTTCTTTCCTCCTATTTTGTATGTAAGTGGTGAAAGAGGAATGTCGATTTCATTTTTCCTCATCTACCTTTGGATGTCTGGCCCAGGCTAAAATATTTTCAATTATTGCGAGTCTGCAATTAAACGTGGCAGCTCCATTGTTTTAAAAGAGGTGCAGTTCCCTCCCTAATGTTTAACTTCAGCAATACCTGCAGGAACTTTGCTTCATGGCTTTGTCCTGCCTGCAATGACAAATTACAGGGGCCATAATCTATAGCTAACCACCTCTTATATATTTCTGCACTAATATCATGCCTCTTTTTTCTGTAGAATGAATGTTCCCAGTTTTATCAACCTTTGATCTCATTGGACTCAATTTTCTGCTTTCTCTTTCATTTAGATGCAAGTGGCACTCAGAATAAATACCCTTTCAAACATGAAGTTGGACTACAGAGTACATGGCAAAACAATTCCAGTTGCAAGAGCTATTTAGATATCTAGAATTTCCACCCCAAAATTGTTTTCAGCATGTTCAAAGACTCTTATTTTCCCCAAATTGAGATGGAAAAAATCAAAATATTGGACTCATGGGTGGAGTGGAAACCTCTAGAAAACATAACGATTCAGAACTGACACTGAAATGTCTGATTTGGATTTACTGAGTTAAAAAGAGACTCTCCTTTGTGTCTGAGTTTGAAAGAATGTACCCTAATTGTCCAAAATTGGTTCTATATGCCCACATTAATAAAAGCAGTAATTCAGGGGCTTTTGGCCAATTTCCCATTTCTACCAGCCAGACTACATCTCTTGTTCTGACTAAAAACTCTTGGTGAGCTTTAATAACACAATAATATTGAAAAAGGCACAGAGATTGCCAGAAAAAATGTCAAGCCATAAATAGCTCCGCCTTTGCTTCACTGCAGGCAGGACCAGCAACAACAAACACATCTTGCTGGGCACTGAACCCTGCTCTCCCAGCTTCCATACTCAGAGAAAATAACAAACATATTTGAGCTGACCCCCAGCATTAAGGAATATCATTCACACAGCAGAACTGGGGAGGGGGAAGAAACAGTCTGAGACTGGAATGGGGGGGTGGGGATGTTCCTGCCACCTGAACTTCAGCTACAGTGGGAAGGGTGGCTGTCCCCTCAGTGCTTTCTTCTTCTCATTAGGAACTGTAACTGGGCACCTGTGAAAGCCTTAGCGACATGCATTCGGTTTCTTGAGAAACTCAGATTATCTGCCTAGAGAAGGTAGTTTCTGACACTTAAGATGTCCTCAATTTTGTCATTCATAAGTATTCAGGTGAATTCATAAGCATTCACTGAACTGGTGGTTATAACAAGTAAAAAAGCTACATAAATCTAAAGACAATTTATTTACTGAGTTTTTATCATCTTGCTGAAATCGATATAACCATGAATGCAAAAAATCATATGAACCAGAGTTACATATGACCATCCATCTTCATATAACCTTAGCTAATGGAGACCCTTCTCTGATTTTCAGGCAAATTCTTTTGAAAATATTTTTTTTTGCTTTTCTCCACAGAGAAAGAAACCCTCTAATACTGTCATAGGAATTTTTGATCTAAAATAATTTTATGATAAATTTAACAGCATACTTCTGTCCTTCCCCAACCTACGTTACCTCCCCAGTGGTAAAAGTCCAGAGTAAGACAAGCAATAAAACTTCCTTCTTAGTGGCCATCAGCTGGAGGATACATTTGATTTCTTCTAAATAAGACAGGTACTGTTTCCAGGCCCATGTCACTCTGACTATATGTTTAAACTTGCAAATTACTAGCTCAAAGTTAACCGGAGTGTGGAACCCAGAAGTTTGGAGTCTGGGAAGACTAATCACCATCTAACTCCTCTGTTCTGCATGAATAGATGGTAAGTTTGTAATTAAATACTTATTTGATTATCTTGTCTGTCCCTTTGGTTCCACAGATAGTGATTTACCCTCAAAGAACAGCCTGGAGCTCGCTGTAGTTGTAAAAATCACAGTGCGTTTCTGACAGATGTAAATGCTGTCCTGTGTAGTTGAGAAAGTTTTATCTCCTTTGAGCTGTTTGTTAAGAGCTGGGATACAGGAACCTGGTCTTAGTTCAGTATGTACCCCCATAACTGGGCCACACAAGCAGAAATAAAATCAGTGAAGTCTGAACTGTCTGGTTTGTGGTTTTCTTTCACAAAAAAAATACAATAGGTACTGCCCTCCTGAGCATTTGGGGTTCTAAACTGTAATTGGATAGCTCTTGAGCTCAGCAAAACAACTTGTTTATCTAAACAGATTCCAAAAAAAGCATATCATCTGGTGAGAAAATACCAAGAGGCTGGTATAGGGCCAGATCTGCTGCTCTTCTTGTTACACTGTTTGATTAATCCTTTGAGCAAATTAGTCATCAGCTTCAATGAAAACTCATTTTAGTTAGTGCTATCAAAATTCATTTATTCCTCATGTTTCTTCTACACTAGACTGAAGAACTCCTTACAACTTTTAGTATTCTAAATTCTTTTACATTTTTTTACTGTAGAATCTGAGAATGAATACTTAACACTGCTTTTTGGTTTCTCTTTGACAAACTTTAGGAGAACCATCTATTAAGCTTTCTCTATAAGAACCCTTTGCCGGCAGTCAGATTATCTATAATTTCTCCACCTTTCTCTGTTACCTAGTAAAAAAGATAGTGAGAAAATACGTAAGGAAATTGCATTTCCACAAAATTTTAAAAGACTTTTGAAGAGGCATACAGTTAAAACATTAAAAGCATACTTATTTTACAGTTTGTGGTGGTGTGATTGGTCTAGTACAGAGCACTTAAATCTCAGGCCTCATGCAGTTTTTCTATTGATGCATTTCTTCATTTTGCAAACAATTATTCTTTCTTCTTATTATGTGTGTTTAGAGGTAAGTGGCAAGAATTCACTACTGTGAATTCTTAACCTCAATCAAAACTACCTCTTCATATACTTAGGAAAAATGGTGTGGCAATGCTTTGGTTTTAACAATGTAGAACCCAATGAGAATGGTTTAAAAGTCTGTACTAATCTATCCATGATATGAAAGTAATAGAGGCTTTTGTAACATTTCTAAAGAAAAGAAATTGGCACCCTTCTCCATTCACATGAAGACTGTAATGCCTGTTTCATGTTAGATATAAAATAAAATCTATTGTCACATGACTCCTCTAGTGAAATATAGTGGATAGCACAGCATTATAGACTTGGGGATTGACAGCCAGAAAGAGAGGTTTTCAGCATTCTATGCTCTCTTTCTCCACTCAGTTTCGCTTGAAAGAAGCCAGACCGGCAGGAAGGGGGACCTGTGGTGTGGGACCCTCTGCTGATGAGCAAACATGCTTTTGGACAGAAGCTTCGGGTACAGCTGGCTTCCCCCACCAGCGTGCAGCTCCTGTGACAAACAGAAATTGCACCCTGAGCAACAGTGCATCTCAGAAAAGCATCCTGCACCCTGGCAGTGGCCTGGAGGGGCAGCCCTGTGGTGAAATCAGGTCTTCAGGGAGGGAAGAGGCAATCCTGATGACCTGTGACTAAGGAAAGCCCACCCCCCCCGCTTCTCTGACCTCACCAGATCCTTGAAGAGAATACTTGCCAATACGTAGTGGCAGATTTCATTTCACAAAAACCATGTGGGTTAATTCTGCTGTAAATATTTCTCCATCATATTAGGAAGATATCATAAGCATTTGATAATATACATAAACTGCGTATCCATCCCCTGCTCCTGCCTGATCCTTAAAAACACAGTTCCACACATCACAGCCTACTGGGTGCTGACATTGTTACAACCCAATGTCCTTTCTGCTTGAGGAGTGTGGTAGCTTGAGATCTAACTAGCCTGTGCCACTGAAAATCTAATTATACCTATGCTTTTTCTCGCCAGAGCTGACAGCAAGTTGAAACCTTTGGCAGGTGTTTCATTTCCATAACTATCTGTGCACTGTGCTGTGTCTCCTCCTGTGAGCCCACACAGTACCTGCTTGCCTGATGGCTGTAATGAGAGAAGCTCACTGAGGTGCCTTCCCTGTCTTCTGTGATCACTGATGGTGAAATAAATAGCCTCGTATATGGCAAGCTCACTGCCTGCTTGTTTGTGCATATAAGCATAGTAGGGGTTTTCTTGCAGATGGGAAGTAAACTCTGTAGGGCAAGAACTCCTTTTTGAAGAACAATTTCTCTAGTGTTAGAGCTGACAGAGCAGAAAAAAAGAGAGTGTTTTTCAGTGCAGAGACATGCTTTAAAGTGTAACTGGATTGAATTAGATGGGATTTCTCAGCATTATTTATAAAGGAAGGGTCAGACTTACAGAGAAGATGATGTGAAGGGCGCCTTTCTGGGAAGATTTCTAGCTGCTCATTCTAGTACACAGGGCAGTAGTGTAAATGGGAAAGTGAATTGCTTACAGCAGAAAAACTGCAGGATGACATTTGATATCTCTGGATTTCCTTATTTGGGAGGGGAGGAAGAATGCCAACACAGGTAGGGTGTTGAATTTTCCCAAAATAAGCTATTTGCAATAAAAAGCCAGACAGCCCAAAAGACTGTGTGACTTAACAAATGTTGCGTGCTCTCTCATCAGCAATAATTGTTGTGAGGTTTAGCTGTTTGTTTGCTCTGATTCTTTCTGGGAGAAGCAAGAGCAACCTGAGAATGGGGTGGAGGCAAGCAGATCTAACAACACAAATGGTTACAGCTTACTCCACAAGTGTGGAGCAATGACAGCCTATTCGCAAATTTAACAGAATCAGCCAATTTATAAGTTGCCAGGCAATGCCAATACATACTTAGGGCTTTTTGGTCACTGATGTTTTAGTTCTCAATTGAAAAACAGTAGTAAGTGTTGCCCTGACACAAATGTGTGGAGATAGACTAGTTGAAAGCACCATGGGGTCTGTGAGACTTCTTGAGCCCTCCTCTTCCTTCTCAGCAGAACCTGCTTCTGGGCAGAGCCAAGCAGGTGGGACGTGCCCGGGTTAGTGCCATCAGCTGTGTGTGCAGCCAGGCTCACAAGGAGCTGGCTGTTCAATAAGGCTGTACCAGGACACCACTAGCACCATAAACCCTCCCTATTGCTCCCCTCCCTAGCAAACCACCCCTCCCCACACAGAATTGCTAGGAAGAAAGATGAGGAGTTCTGAGTGACAGAGCCATCCTTGCACCAGCTGGTGTCTGTTGCTGGTGACATCAAGCTGTTGGTATCAGTTTTGAAGCCTGGACTGTAACTTTTTATTTCTCTGTATTGATTGCAGCCTCTCCTCTCCTCTCCTCTCCTCTTATCCTTGCTTTCCTGTTCTTTTTTTCCTTTGATATTTCTCCTCTCCTTCTTTTATCTAAACCAGCTTCTGCACCCAGACTAAAAATTACTGGAGGGTTTAACCTGGGGAATTATGTTTACTTTGCTTGCTCGTTCAGATAAGGCTTATACAGTTAAATAATACTTATAGCTGCTGGGAGGCATTTAACACAGGGGATTATTTCCAGGTGCCTTTGCTGAGCTGCCCTTAAGTGAGGGGAGACAAAAGTATCTCATTTTACAGCTGCTAAAATTCGCATGCTATGCTAAGTCTAGGAACACTTCTGGGTTTACTGGTGTATGAAATGTGTGTGCTCTGGCGAGTGAACTGCCATTGTCAGGAGAAGCAGCACCAGTCATAGCCCTCTATACTGGGAGGCAATCTATTCATGTGGTGTCTGATGTTTTCTCTCAGCACAAGCTCACGGTGATGCTATCTCAGAGAAAAATAGACCCTCTCTGTGTTTTTTTTTTCCTTCTGCAAGCAAGTAAAGAGTTTTCAAAAATTATTTTTTAATTGTTTTTTAATTGTTTTCAAAAATTGGGTTTTTTTTGGTTGGTTGGTTGAGTTTAGGATTTTTTTTTAAAGAATAACATGTTCTCTTTTGTTAGGAGACTGATCTCAAACTCTTCCTTCTATTGCTGCAGTGGGTAAGGGCTGAGGAAGCAGTCTATTATTTCTAAGCAGGCTTGGTGAGTTCTTTCTTGTTATAGTTGGTAAATTTTATAAAATATTTCAGAAAATTAGACAGGTAATAAATCTTTAAAATGTCCTGTCTTTACAGAGCCATTATAAAATTTCACTAAGTTTTGAGCTGATTACCTTGTCACTATTCTACATAAAGCCTATGTCTTACAAAGATATTCTATTTGAATAAAAGAATTTCAAGTAATGCTAAAGCCCATGCCACAATCCAATCTTATGCTTATCCACCCCAATTTTTGGAAATACCTGTATTTTACAGTAGCAAATATTCTAGTTTCAGCAATGTGCTATATGAGTGGCCTCTGAAGTGCAGTGTCTCTTTCTGCCTTTAAGTCTTTAATTCATTTTTTTCCTTTTTCTTGAAGTCTAGTGATTAAATATGACCTCTCATTTCAATTTTACAAGCTACTATTGAAGCATTTCTTTGACTTATTGGAATTGTTTGGTCAGAAGAGCTATGTAATACATTTCAGAGACCTGGGAAAACAAGAGAAGATGGGAAAGGTTTCTCAGAACAAAGAAATGTGCTTCAAATTACGTCTGTTTTTGTTACCATAGCAATGTAATAACGCAGCAGAACTTTCCACAGATATTATTCCAAATATCCTTACCTTTGCAGTTTCTCATGGACATAGAAAGACCAAACACAATACTTTTCCTTGTCAGATCCCAGAATGTGGGAGTCAGGGAATAGGAAAAATCCTTTTTCGGTGTTTCTTCTTTGTAGATTTCTATTAGTAGTTTAAAATATTTTACCACAGGTGACGGTTATATTCATGTTTTAATTTCATTCCACAATTATAGCTGGCATAAACATGCAAAAATGTGTTGAAATGAAGTAGAAAAAAATAGAACCATGAAAGGAAACAGATGATATCTCAGATACAAATTACAAGGAACTGGGATTTGATTGCAGACTATGTGCAATGCAGGTAGATCTCTCAAAAGGCACTGAAGAAATTCAATGGAATGTTGAAGTGCTGACAAGGTCGACCACTTCAAACAAAACAGGACATCAGACACATCAGTGAAAACCTGATTATTCACCAAAGCCAGGGTCAAAAGGCAATGATCAGACAAAAGGTTAGGGAGAGACTGACAGTCTGGGAGACTTCTTGAAGAGAGAAGAGAATGTCAGACAAGGCTGGCTGTTGTCCCAGCTCAGATGGAAAAAGCAGACCTGTCTTGCCATAGAGTAAGAGACAAGCTGATGATGTGGCTCAGCTCACTGGCTCTCCAGCACAGGTCAGACTGAGCTCCAAAAGAGTATTCCACTTGGATTGCCTTGCTCTCAGACATTTGTCTGTAGTGAAGTTATGTACTGGTGAAAAGAGATGGTTATAAATGGAGCTATTTGGATCCTACAGCCCTGTCAAAGGAAGAACTGCAGGATAACAGCTCTGCCATGATTCAAAGCTGAACTTCAGAGCACCTTTTACTAGCCTGGCCTTTGTTTCTGATTTGGTTTAGATGAGAATGCTTTGGTGCTAGTGAGTCAGCTTATTGCAATCAAAGTAACTCTAAGCTTGTAAATGCTCATCTCAGTGTGCTGAACTGCTGTTCCCCGTAACAAATGATTACTGAGTTGTCATCTGCACAGCCATTAGGGTTCTCCTATTATGCTCAAAATTGGTCCTTTGCTTTGATGGACAAACCTCAGTTTTCAGATCTTACCGCTCATGATTTCAGATGATCCCATATAAACTAATAATCAACTCGTTCTCTGGAGCTGAGTCGTCTTTCACTTTCCCTTGTTCCCAGCAACCAGACATCAAATTGCATACTTAAAAATCTCATAATGGGAATTGCTGTCTTTCTGACTCTGGTGATGAAGTTGGAGTGCCATACATTTCCTTTGCCTTTTCCTTCACCAAGCTGATCATGCTGATCCAATCAAACAATGAGGTTCTAATGCTTCCAAATTCTGATTTTGGATTTTGACGCTGTATTTGTGCCAATTTAGGCACTGTATGTGTGTTATGACTGTGCTGGTCCTGAATCCACTGAAATGAATCTCTTGTATTAACTCTTTTTTTACAGTGTAGTTTGAAAAGGATTTCTGCCATTGAGATGTGTGATGGAAGGGGATGGACACTCAAACTGGTGACGTTCATGTCCCGCAGAATTTGTGATCTAAATTGGTGGTAGGCAAGCTCTGTTCCTGCTTCCTTTCAGAAAATGTGACAACAATGGTTCCCCAGGGACTACTTTAGTGGATGTACTTATATCAATTTTCCTTACCATCAGTCAGTCAGGGCTCTCTGTTGTTCCTTTATATCTACACCAGTACAGAAAAGAGTATGAAACTGCCAGTTAAAAAAAGTGGTTTTGTTCTGTTTTTCATATAGCTTTTATTTAACTTTAAAAAAAAAAAAATCAATCAACCCACCAAAACCCAACAACAACTAAACAAAACAACCAAACAAACAACCAAAACAAAAACCAAACCACAATGCACAAATGTATATCTTCCTGGCAAAATCTCTACCAAGGGGGCAAATCAACATATCCTACCAGGGTGATAATTTATCCAGCCATAATGCTCTCAATGCTCTCATTGCTGCACTGTGAGCTCCTGAGAGAAGAGCTGTGAGCATTACAGTGCAGAGTCCTTACCTTTCTCTTTTGAACTCATGTATGTGCTGCAAATCTGCAATACCAAACTAGGATAAGATAAAATTTGTAAAACATTATGTAAAGACAGCCTAAGCTTTCATTATTCAGAGGATGTCAACATTTTTTTTCTTTAGGGGAAAAAAAAAAGGAAATGCTTACATGTGAGAAAAAATATTTTGTTCTTTAACAAACAAAAAAAAAAACAAACCAAAAGAAATGAACAAATACCAAGCAAACAAAAAAAGATCCATTAATAACATGAAGTTTGGATTTTCAGTCCTGCCAGTCTAGTATTCAGACAGCACCTGTTCCTACCAGGCCTACCCAAAAATAATTAGGAGTGGGAGGGGAGTGAAGGGTATATTTTCAAATGAGTTTTTGGTTCTCTACCCAGTTTTTAGCCTTTAAGATATAACAGCTCTATGTTTCAAATTCTTCTTCACAACCATGTTACTTGGGCAGGAGATAGAGAAGCAAGTGGAACCCATTACTTCCCTCTTTTCCTCTCCCTTGAGGAAAAAGTGTTCCCTCAAGGGGGAGTTTCTTTTGTGTCTGGGGCTTCAGATATCTGGGGCTTCAGATATTGCACAGGTGCTTGGACACACTTTTTAAGCCTACAATCCAGCCCACAATGTATAGAAAGAGAGAAGTCTTTTACTCACAGAGGCTGATTAACTCACTTTTTATCTCTTCACTCAGATACTGATATTGAAGGAGTATATCAGAAACCTGAGCAAGACAGCCTGAAAGTAATAATCTGCTTATTGAAAGCCTCAAGTTAAAACTAGACTTTCTACATAAAAAAATATAAAATATAAATTGACAAATATATTAAAAGTGCTTCTTTCTTTTAATTCACCCATCTATTACCCTGCCTACTTCACCTGACACTTTTCCCTGCTTTGAGGGAAGTATTAATAACACTGACTTCTGCAAGAGAAATGGAAAATGACAAACTTTGTTCTTTATTCTTCATGGCTAAAAAAGAGACCAACAAAATGTCTCCGTGTTAGACTGTTACAACACAAGTTGGTGTTATAATTATTACTGTGTTTAAAACTTAGAGCTGGTATCAGGCACTGAAATGAATGTTTTACTTGCAGGCTTATAAACTAGAAAATGGGTTGCTCTTAACACCATGAAGCTGCCATCGGCTCATATTCACTTTTAAAATAACAATAGTGAGTTGTGATTTTTTGGTAGTATTTTTTTTATTCAGTAAATGACAGTAAGTATCCTGAGTTTTTGCTATAAGACCCGGTAAAAAGACAATGCCTGATTTCAGAGCTGCACGAAGATCACTGTTGGATGTTCAGTGCAACAGCACCCTCTACATCTGATGACTTCTAAAAGCATCCCTTGCTCCAAGGTATGCTGTGCCAGGTGACAGTGTCATTTCTGGTTATCTACGGGCCTCTTAGTCTGGCCTCAATAGCTCATGAAGATTAAAAGCAAATTATAAACATAAGAGTAATCAAAGGCACAGAGAACAGAGTAAAAAAGAGCAGTTTTACTGAAATAAAAATAAAATGCTGGAAGAGAGTTACTTGAGGAATTAACTGTGAACTGTAATTTGAAAAATAGGGCCACAGAAGTCAAGTCAAATGTAGTCCTAGGCTATGAGGGACATATTATTTCTGCAGAGATAATGAGTATTGAAGTACATCATCATTGTACAAAACATTGCTCAAATCTTCATTTGCATATAGCATGCAATTATGGTCACTTATCATTTTGTAAAGTAATAGTAAAAATCAGATTGGAACACAAAAAAAAAAAATGTAGAAAGGGAAAAGAGGAAAAATAGCAGACTCAGTTTTTAAGAGGGAAACAAAGGTATCATTGTTGTCTCAGATTTTTTCTTAATAAGAATCTTCAAAGTTTGCCATCACATGAATGTGGGGAAATCAACTTAATTTTTGTTCACTCTTAATGAAGTTAGTGTTCTGCTTACTCTGTTGTGGTTTTTGCTGAAGAGAATAAATAGAAAAACTTCTTAACCATAAAAAGTTCAGAGAGGTCATGGAAGTTTTCAATTCACATTTTTGGCCCACTGATTTTCTTATAGGTTGTAGTAGATGGACCCTTCAAACAGAACAGCTGGAGCTATTGCCAGTGTTTTCTTCTCTGGTGATATAATACCTTTACCATAAGTGGAGTTTTACTGAAGAGTGAAGGCTTCCTCTTCTGTAAAAAATGTTTTGGTTATGGTGCTCTCTGTGTATGAGGGATGCAGTGCCTGTACTTTTGATTTATTATTGTCTCCAAAACAGATGTGTTTGCTCTTGTATTGAAGTAGCAAAATCTGTCAGAAAGGTTTTTCATTTCATTCAGAGCTGGTTGTTGATGCTGTCAGTGGCTCTACTGGGGTAGGGCTGCCCCATTCCCTTGAGGGCAGAAATACAGACATTACAAAGAGCTTGCTATTATTTAGAAGAAATACTGGCATATTCTGTGGTGAAGGACTTTGATAACACTCACAGGATTTGTTTGCCTATTCAATATATTTAGAGGTAACTTTTCCAGGCTTCTTTAATTTCTGCATTATTTCTCTGCTAGTTGAATATCTTTTTACTATTTTTTAAAGCTGCTTTGCTCCAGAATACACATTCTGAATCCAACCTTCAAAGCCTTTGCTCATTTTCCTAGTCAGGTTCTAAGTCTGTGCTGCCAATTGTATCAGTCCCTTTAAGAGTGTTTTTAGGGGAAGTTCACAAGGTGGTGCTGTATGACTTTCTGTGTCAGAGTTTGGATACATGACACTTTAATTTTCAGTAGACCAGCTTCTGCCTTCAAAGGCTATTTGCTGCCTGCCTGGGTTTCCTGTTATTAGGGTTTTGGGGTTTTAAATTTTATTTTTCTTGGAGCAGAAGTTGTGAAGAATTGTTAGTTAGTTCTGATATATAAGGAAAGGGGGTGATAACTCTGTGATAACTTCTGAAGTGGTGTATAAGAAAAATTAAATCAGATGGTGTTTGAGATACACCCAGAAAACTATATTGTTTTCTCATCTCTAGGAATGCTTCCAAAACTTAGTAATTGCTTGTAAGTTATACTTTGAAGAAGACAAACATTATATTGAATAACTGCACAACAGAAAGCTATAATCCATCCTTGCGCATTTTCATGGCTTTAGAGTTGAAATTTTACAAGGGGAGAAAAGAATTTGTAAGACTTGACTATTTGGGTCACAGAGAAAACAAGAGCAAAAAATTTAATTTCCTGCAATATATTAATATTTTGAGAAATCTTTCCTTAGTTTACCTTTTACTGTTTCATTCGATGGATTTCTTTCCAGTTAATTTTGATCCACTTTAGACTCTTTTATAATTTTCTCACCACTGCCTCTATGTCTTCCAGCTTGTCTGATTTGCCATGTATTGACATGTGCTTTGAAAGAAGGTAATTGTACTGTTACGAGTCAGGCAGCCATCTTGCTTGCTATAAAAGGGAAGAGGCCATACAAGCTTAAGCCAACATTAAAATATATTTATAATGATTTATAGTTACCACTGTATTAATATAAATATAGTTATGTTGCATCTTATGTCATGTTTTACACTTCCATTTTATGGAGCTATAGTTACAGTAGCCAAAAAAGAGGACAGTGAATTTTAAAACTCCTCATAAAAGGAAGCACTTTCTAAATGTTCAGATAAGAGGAAGCAGACAAAGGTGTTTAGTCCTGTGTTTACTAAAGCAGCAGTGATTGAAAAATGTCCTTCCAGCTTGGAGATGCCGTGTGGCACACTCCTGGAGAGATTCTGCTTTTCGACTGTTCTGCTTTTCAACAGAATAAACAAAACAGTTTGGTTGAAATTGCATCTTCTTTTGGAATGTCTTCTGTTGCTGTTGCGGCAGTACGGAATGAGAGAACACACGCAGGTGCAAGCAGA
>VZTX01027286.1:55850-90604 GCA_013400915.1 Pardalotus punctatus | reverse complement strand
GAGATTGCAAACCTCCCCTTTTCTGAGAAAGCTTAAACCTCCTGTTTTCTGAAAAAGCTCTCAGCAAGCAAGAACCACAAGGGAATATTTTCATTTCCTATTCCAGTCAAAAAACTTAGAAGTATACAACTAAGAAATAAGTTAAGAGACCTATCACTTCCCAGATTTGGTGTTCACACCACAGCAAAGTGACCCATTCCTACAGAATGTTCCCTGAAGTTACGAGGAATTCATGGGCTTCTTGTGGGATAAATTCTGGAGAGCACAAAGCCAGCCAAGAATGAAAAGCAGGATTTGCTGTCAACAAGAACATTTGCTGATCACAGAAGCACTAAGGCTGGAAAAGACCTCCACGATCATCAAGTCCAGCTGTTAACGGTTGATGTAGGAAGGAAAGCCTGTTTACTTCTACTGAAACTACGGATTTAACAAAGAAGGAAACTCTCTCTAAACTTCTCCCAGCCTCGGGAGAATACAGAACCGGGAAGCTCAGAATTCCCTTCGTTCTGCCGCTGTTCCCGCGGGCTGGAGCGGTGCGAGGTGCTGCCCGAGCAAACGCAGCGCGGCCGCTGTTTGCCGAGAGGCGGCCGCGGGCACCCCCCGCCGCCTCCCTCCCGGCCGGCCCTCACCTGGGGCCGGTTCGGCGGCAGCAGCTGCAGGCGGCAGGTGCCCGCCCGCAGGTTCTGCACGGTGAGCGAGGCGCGATAGCAGTTCCCCGGGAGCGCGCCGCTGAAGCGCAGCTCGGCCGGGGCGATGCGCACCCCGCACACGTCCCGCCATGCGCCCGCCATGGCCCGCCCGGCCGGCAGCGGCCGCTGAGCAACGGACGCGGAACGCTGATTGGCGGAAAACCGGCGGCGAGGCCAAAACCCACCAATCGGAACGGGGGAAGCGGGGGGCTCGGCCCGACCCGGCCCGGCCCGGCTCGGCTCGGCTGGGCTCGGCAGGGTGTGCCTGTCCCCGGCCGCGCGGTGCCAGTGCCCAGTGGAAGGGATCTCCATCCCGAAGCGATGGGATTCCTTGCGGTGTCCCCAGCCCCCCAGGCCCAGGCAGCTCCTCTGAGCCCTCAGGCTCTGCTGCCTGGCCGGGTGCAGGGAGCCCGGTGCCATCCCGTGAGAGCCGGATTGGGCAGGAGCTGGCAGGAAATAGGAAAAACAGACCCACGGGTTTTTTGGAAGTGCACCAAAAATGGCCGCATCACATGCAGCTGAATTTCACGGCATCACTGTTTTTAGGGTTGGAAGGGAGCTCTGGAGATCACCCAGTCCAACCCCCCGTGCCAAGGCAGGGTCACCTGGAGCAGGTGGCACAGGAACGCGTCCAGGCGGGGTTTGAATGTCTCCAGACAGGGAGACTTCCTGACCTCCCAAGGCAGCCTGTTCCAGTGCTCTGGCACCTGCGACATAAAGTTCTTCCTCATGTTGAGGTGAAACTTCTTTTGCTTTAGTTATGACCATTGCTCCTCCTTCTGTCACTGGGCCCCCCTGAAGAGTCTGTCACCACCCTCTTGGGATATTTATATGCATAAAGGAGATCCCCTCTGTCTTCTCCTCCCCAGACTAATCAAGTCCAGCTCCTCATAAGAGATGCTCCACACCTCTCATCATCTTTGTGTCCACTGCTGGACCCTCTCCAAGAGCTCCTTGTCTTCCTAGTACTGAGGAGCCCAGAACTGGACACAGCACTCCAGATGTGGCCTCATCAGGGCCGAGTAGAGGAGGAGGAGGATGCCCTCCCTCGACCTGCTGGCCACATTCTTCCCAGGGCACCCCAGGATGGGATTTACCAATAAAAACATACCTGAGCCAATGTCCACTGTGGGGCTCAGGCTCTGGGCTGTCCAGCACGTCCTGTTCACCCAAGGTGTTTCCTGCCATGGGTCCCATTCCAACAGCAGCTTGGGAGAGTGAAGGGTGACACAGATGAGAATGCCCTGAGTTTCTCAAAGTAAAGATGGATTGTATTGAACTAAAAAAAGGCTTGATTTATCTTCTGGGCCTCCATGGTAATCGCCAGCATGGTCTACACAGAACCACGAGTGCTGGTGGGAGCTCAGTGCTTGCAGTGCCAGCAACTGCACTAATAATTCATGGAATGCATTTACTGAGTGGTGGAAGATATGTTCCTGCTCTGATCCTTCCTGTGCTATAATTTCAGTGGTAAAATGAGGTTGACAAGATTCCAGCACTTAGACTTGGAGTGTTATGGGCCACCTTGTGCTTGGCTTCAAAGTTGCAGGAGAAAGAGGGAGAATAGCATGCACAGCAGGTACACAGAACCTTAGACATCAGTTCTGATTAACTCAAAATGATTTGCCTTGGATTACTTCATCTCTTGAAAGTGCATAGGTTTTTTATATTTTAGAAGTCAGATATTAGAAGTTGCAAACATGGATTGAACAGATCAGAATAACGAAGTACAGAAAAAGAAAAAAACCCTATTTTTAATAGGTCAAGAAACCTAGAGGGAAAAAGGAGAGAGAAAAGCGTTGTTTCTGTTACTGGGGAAGGATGCTAACAGGTCTTTTTGTCAGTCTTAAAGATTCAAATTATACCTACTCATCTGTAGATCACTAAAGAATGTGCTGGAACACGGCTTTGCAAGCTATAAGAGTAAAAGCATCTGGAGGCATTTCTTTGGGAAGACTACTTGAATCTGTTTTATGGTAACATGACTGTACTTAATAGACACATACACAAAAAAAAAATACAAGATTACTTTATCAAAGAATTAAATTCTCTCTCTCAATATAGATTGGAGAACACTCCTACTTAGTTTCTCTGGTGTTTTGGTGCTCATTCTTTTATGGCAAAATTGATTTTTAAAGATTTCTGTCTCTGCTGCTTGCTCCAGCCCTCACTGACAAAGTTACCATTCCGCAAGAGAATTAGTAGCAAAGAGCACTGGTCTGTTTTCCCTTGATTTGACACAGATATGTTCATACAAATTTTTTTGTCAGTTTAACTAAATCTTTAAAAAACAAATTTAAACTGAGATTTAGCTTGTATATAGAGGAGAGTCAGGTTCAGCATTAAAAGAATCCTGAACTCTCTGAAATAGTTTGGCTAGGCTCTCTTCCTCTTCTGCAGACTATTATATCCAAATGCTTACTATTGCCATCATTATGAAACAACTTTAGATAATGGACTCTTCTTTTTGTCAGCTTACTCTTTATTCGTAAGAACCTTTTTCTTGGTCAACTAATAATGGTCCCCAAAGTGAAAACTATTGTAAAGGAGCAGATGTAGTTTGTTGAATCCTTTGGTAATAAAGGACGACAGAATCCTTTAAACCTAATGCTAAGGTGTAGATTATGTGTTGTCATTCTCTTTATCATCTGACCACATTAAGAGGGATTTTAGTCCTACAGAAATTTTAGTGTGCAGTAATCTGTACAATTCACATTGCATTCACTTTCTCACTATTGTATTGTAGTCTCCAGAGGGAAGAGTACAGTCCTATCTAAATCCCCACCACACCTCAATATCTGAATCACTTCCAATTTTCTAAGCCAGAATTTCAGATCTGAAACTTCCTTTACTATCTACTGATCCAACTATTCTCTCAGCTTTCAGGCAAAAAACTGGAAAAACATCATTAGTTTTTTCCATTTAATAAAAAGGCTAATTTTTTAAAAATTAAATATCCCCAAGCTTAGTCAGATCTATCCTGGAGCCATGGCCAGTGTAAAAGAAGATGCAGAATCAGAAAATCATCTCCAGTCTGTTTCCTCCAGCTGCACAAGAGAAAGGTTTATTAGAAAATATGTATTAGTAAACAGCAAGACCTGAGACACTGGTCCTACCTGTCCATGTTCTAAACACAGGTCAAAGATGCCTGTAGAGCATCTGAGTCTTCTGTTAGATCAGAAGTTCTCACTCATCCAGGGATCTGTAAAAATGCAGAGAAATCCCTTCAGAAAGTGTTCAAAAGGCTAGAAAAAGGGGCAGTTAAATTGATCATAAGGGTGGTTTATTTGACAGTAGTTCAGCAACAAGAGATGACAGTGATATGTGAAATAATTAAAATAATTTGAACAAACTGCCACTCATACTGCACTTCATTGCTGAAATCTGAATCCAGAGGAACTGTGATTTGAACTGTGAATGTTGACCTATTTATTCTACTTCGGGAGGAATAAATAGTTTTAGAATATACTAGAAAGAAATAGGACCATTTACTGGTAAAACAAAGGGTGTGTATTTTTATATCAGCTTTTAGGAATCAGAAACAGCTAAAGTCCAAATAATGAGGACTAATAAGATAGTCCTTTGCATTTAATCTTGCAAATTGCTGTGTTTAATGGAAAACGAGGATGTTCAAAATGACAGATTAGAGCTCTAATTCTCTCTAAAGGTCTCTTCACTCAACAAAGCATTTTGTGAGAGGCAGAACTAATGAAGATTTTAGTGGGTCCTTTTTGCTCAGTGAAACCATCAGTCTTCACAAAACGTGTAAGAATTGCCAATCTCTGTGGTGTCCCACCATCTCAGAATGGGCTGAAAGGAGCGTGACCAAAATTGTTGAAAAAAGTGAACGACAGAGAGATTGTTAGTTAGACAAGGCAATTACAAATGCCTTCCCTTTTTTAATCTTTTTAGAGTGACTCTGTAGGAATCAGTAAAGGAAAAACCTGTATCATAAGTACATAGAGTCACCATTATTTTACAATATTGTTTAGGGCCCCCAGAGCCATACACTGAGTTATTGTATTTATGATGGAGCAGAATCAGAGTGGTTTTATCAGCACAATCAGTCAGTTTAGCTAAACAGGAGGTCAGCCACAGTCCAGCTGGAACATGGCAATACTGATCTGGGGATCAAGGCTACTCCCAGCACACAGTGCTGAGCTGAACGTTTTGATCTTATGAGCTCACAGCAGTTAATCCAAAGATTTCAGCACCAAAGTACAAATGCGCCCTTTGTTTCCTGCAGTCTGCAACATTGGGAATGCTTTCTGTGTCTGGCATTGTTTTTAGTCACAATTTGTGAAAACATCCTTGTTCATGAAAAATTTAGAAACTCTAAAAGCATCCATATCCACTCCTACATTGCATGTATTAGACAAATATAAAAATTGCAGGGTAGAAAGAAAAATCCTTGAACTGCACTGAGAAACATGATGAAGATGTATGTTTCTGTGCTGGGCACATCATCTCAGATCAAAACAGAACGTAGCTGTGGGGAAACTGCATATTTATAAATAACAGGAAATTCAGGTAAAGGATGGTTCTGAAAATCTCACCTATATGTTAGTGCTTCTTTAACAGCTGTCTGTGGCTTTCAAAGACTCCCATAAAATGTTGATATTTACCATGCTGTACCAGAACAGCAGACTTTCCAGGTCTCAAGATGTCAACAGCTATTGGCATCAATGAATCAATATTAAATTTCTACTATACACAACTAAGATGTGATTTTCTATAGTTACTAATGGTGAGATTTATCTCACCACACTTCACTGATTGAAAATCAATGTCCAGTCCAAGCTTCCACTATGGTTAGGAGTGAGATAAGTACCTCCAGAGGATGATCATTCTCCTCCCCTTACATAGGTATTTGAAATAGAATTCCATATATCATATTGGCTTTATGTAGGTCTCCGGGTATGTAGTTACTTACACAATTTCAGGAATCTTTTTTCCTAGGCAGAAATTACAAGATTATTGAAAAGCTTGTTCATATATAAGTTTGTTTTTTTGTTTTGTTTTGTTTTTTTTTTTTGCCAAGAATTATTGCCTAATCATTGTGTGGTAGAATTATATGTATTTTTATATACATATATCTTATGCAGTTTATATGAAATTTATCCAACTTCCTTAGAATCTAAGTGCTTAGCAAGATAAATTAAATTTGCATTCTGCTCATCTAGAGTATCAGATAACTCCCTGGTTTTCAGCTTTTTAGGTACTGAGCCTTCTGAGCTGCTTGAAGTTTTTAACTCCTTGACTTCAATTACAGTTGGAAACCATTCCCAAAGAGATGTGTCTATTTACTTTAAATGCAATCAGGCTATAGTTCAGTACAGCTAGCCTCTTTTGCTCACTACCCCTTCTCCAGCCTTCTTGTAGCTGGCTGCTCTTTATCAATCCATTTTCCCTCAAATACTGTCTCTAATCCTCATGAATGTCATCACAGCTTGTTGCATTACACTGGGAGAGCTCATTTGTCTTCATAAGTTACAGATGAAAGGATATTACCTAATTTAGCTGGGCCCCTATCCAATGGTGGCCTCGAAGATCAATAGAGAAGTTTCAGAAGTGCATTAAATGGTAATTAGGGTAGAATGTATCTTGCAGAGGATAGAAGATACAGACTCTGGGGAATTTATGCTACTCCATGGATTAATGATGCATTGTGTCAACATATGCCTTCCTTTATGAAATTTACACTAAATTTTTCAGATTACTATTTTAATATTTTGTCCCACACTAGGCATAATCATGGGTATTCAACCGACTTTCACTATTTCATTCACCATTTAATATACCTCTTTCCTAATATTTCTTGCTCAATTAAATCCTGTGTTTATATTTTTTTTACTTGAGAATTTCTCCATGCTATTTGTTTTCCTTTTTCTAGTACCCTGATATTTTCAAATTATTCAGTCCACCCATAAATCTGCCTATAAGTACTCCTCCTAATGCAGTTTAATATCCTGTCTGTATTGATGTTTTTTGCAATGCAGACATTAAATTGATTTCTCCTCACTGACATACATTTTTCTTTCTGACTGGTCATATCAACATAGAACAGATCTTCATCTCCTTTCATCATGCAGTACTCTCACCTTATCTGCATTTCACCTGCCATCATGTGGCCCAATTTATCAGCTACAGATACAGCATGCCTGTTCATTATGGTAGTATTAGGTATGTCTGAATTTAAGGCTACACAAGATGGGTTTTCTGCACTTCCTAATTTATTCTAGCCATAGTGAAAAATATTTAATGTACTTGGGAAAAAGAAAAGGCAGGCTTAAAGGTAAGACCCTTATTGAGACTCAAAAGCTGACATAATTTTTTTAGCTTGGCAATGAACTTTCTTTCGGCAGTTTCATTAGGCACCTGTAGAGTATACAACTAAATTACATCCATCAGTGCTGTACGACAAGAACAGAAAATAGAAATGCATAATAAAAGTAATTATCCAGTGGGAATAGGGGTCACCAGTATTAGCAGAGCTATTCACATAGGTATTAGTTTGGGAAACTATTGAGAGCTGAATCTCATTTCTTCAGTACTTATTACTTTCTATTAACTGAAGAGGAATCCACATTCCTGAAATTACAATTGCTAGCCCTTGTTCTCATGGGGAACTTTGAATTACCAGATGTCTGCTGGAAATACAGTACAGCAGAGAAAACAGTCTAGGAGGTTCCTGGGGAGTCTGGAGAGTAACTTCCAGACACAGCTGGTGTGGGAGCCAGCAAAGGAAAGCGACCCACTGGATCTGTTTGTGGGCAGAGAGGGACAGGTGGGTGATGTGATAGTCAGGGACAGCCATCAGAAAACCATACTCATTCATGGAGAAGGAAGGGGGGCAGCAAAACTGTGCTTGCATATCCGTTGGGTAGACATCGCCCTCTTAAGGAGCCTGGTGGAGTGCCTTGGGAGAAAGTCCTGAAAGGGTAAAGGAGTCCAGGAAGACTGGACATTTTTCAAGAGGGAAATCTTTAAGACACAGGAGCAGGCCAAGCTCATGTGCCAGTTTGGTGGAGAAAGAGACACTCAGCTGAGCCCATCATCCACAGGGATGGTGATGCACTGGGGATGTGTCTGCATGACTTATTTCTCATTTGTCTTCCCTTGCAGGCCTCCAGCACTGAGAGCAACTGTGCACTGAGCTGCACACATCAAGCAAGGTACTGTATTTATGGCAGTGTTCTTCTTCTCTCTGGTGCCAAAAGAGTGGTCAGATCCAGCACAGCAATTTAAAATGCTGAATTCTATTATCACAGTATTTTTATATTTTTGACCAAACTCTGAAAATAAATTCATCTGCTTAATACCATTATTTGTTGAGGACATGTAGCAACATTTTAATGCTGATTTTAAATTCCTTATATTTGAATTAGCTGCTTATATTTCACAGTGGTATTTAATTCAAATTCAGCTTTCGGCAACCACTGGAACATTTCCCCATGAATTCTTACCCACGGGGCTATAAGCCAGCTTACAAACTTTTTCAAGTATCTAGCAAGGACATGATTCTTTTTGGTAACATCATGAGGGCAGCACTCCTCTGTCATCCTTTATAGCTTCAGGGGTCCAACTAACCACAGTATTTAACACATCTCTTTCTACATCTTGCCAGAGATTGTGAAGCATTTCCTGGCAGTTGTCAAGCTGGGGTTTCATCAGTGACTTTTTATAACATTTAGGATAAAAAAGGTCCTGTGATCATCTAACAGACTTTCAGCAATACACATGCCTTGTGATTTACCAAGATCTAATTGCTTTTTTAATTCTTGCAGCTGGAGTTCTACTAAAACTTATCCTTTAGATATCTTGGTATAAAGATCTTCATTTCTGATGTACTTGTATTCTTTGATTGGTCCCAACAGCTAATTATCCTTCTCTTTATTCTTTGTACTGTCATAGATCAGCATCCATCATCTGTGGATGAACTCACTATGTCTCCAAATCCAACATCTGTGGCTGCAAATAAAGATTCTCTCTCATCTGCAGAAGTAATCAAGGACACCAGGAGAAGTTTTATTGACACTTTGAATAGCAGATTGTTGTTCTGGCATTTAAAATACATTACTGCCATTCCAGAAATCTCTGATTAGCCTCATCTTTGTTATATTCAGTCTCCATTTAGAGAAGCATAAAAATAGTATATTAACATGTAGATAAAATATACAAACACCTATTCTGGCTATGAAGAACAGATAAAATCTTAAAGGTAAGAAATTTAAGGTCTTAGTTGTTTCTGAAGCATTTAAGCGCTATGGATGGATGAAAGATAAATTAATATAAATGTGAATGTAAAACAAAAAAGGAACAAGAATATCTGTATAAGTAACTTTTTTTCTTGCTCCCACACTACCAAGATCACAACTGAAGCACCATTCAGGCTGGTTTCTAGTGAGCGTATTGGGGAAGTCTGCTAGAAGTTTTGGTACGTAGTTCTTGATGATGTATCTGAAGGAAGTCTTTAGATTGTGAAACAGCTAGAAAACATTTGGCACATTGCTAGAATAAAATAAGTGAATCCATTTTTTCAGATTACTATGTATGTTTTTTTAACAGTGAAAAAAATTAAGGATGGTGGTGTAGTCTGGACAAAACCTTGCTGGCCATTGTGAATTCATAGCTGTTTGGGAACAAACCCTTTACAATAAAGGTCATTAGTGCTGGAGGCAGTGGAGCATCCTGATCTAGGGCTCTGGCTGCTCCAGTGACACCCAAGAGACAGCAGGAGAGAGGGAAGGTGTTGAGAAAGGCACAGATAGACAGAGAGGTACTGATCTTGTATGATGCTGAGCCTATGCTTGCAGATCCTAAACAGATTTTAGCAAGACCCCAACTCAAGCAAATACTTTGTAAAACAATAAGAAGGATAAATTTGCAGAAATGCTGCCACATTCAGCTAAAAGGGACCGAGGAACAGAATCTACAATTATAGTTTATCTTCTCTGGTGAAAATATGTAGGTGCTGTACACAGCCTTCCCTATCATGATTGTGTGGCCTGCATTCAAACACAAAATGTTACATAAGCATTTAGTTTCTGAATAAGAGCAATTTTCTAGAGCTGCTCTGTGCCTTTGCTCTCTATGAGACATTTTTAGGAGGGGAGATCAAGCACATTGTTTGACAACAAGCTTCTGAAGACAGCAGCTCTTTCATGTCAACTATATCCTGTTAGATCAGTAGATCTGACTAACCCATCCTGGTCATTTAGTAACACTAAAGGTTTTTAATTGAGTTAGAAAAACACAGGGCAACAACTTTCCCTTCCAGATTCTAAAAGGAAGTCCTAAAATTGGCATTATTTCTTAAAAAACATGAGTCTGTATTTTAAAACTGAAGGAATAAACAAAACTCATACTTCAAAAGACTCTTTTGTTACTCCCTAGAAAGGGAATGTTACAAACAAAGGGCCAACAAAGAGCCCTCAGATATCTCAACTTACTCTTCTGCAGATGAGAAAAACAATTTCAGAAAGGCATGGACTTACATAAAACAAATTAAAAATCCTCTCTTTACTTTTCCAGGCCATCCTGTCATTACCTACGCAGGAATCAGGGACTGCAGCACACACTGAGCTTTCACAAATGTGAAAGCTCAAAGAAGAGTTATTCTTCCTTCTGCTTGTCCTTACTCTTTCTCTTTGTTACCTAATAAAACTGATTACTTCATCCTCAACATGACCGTTTGAAAATTTTCTTTGTTAGTCATGGCTTTTTTTGTTAACTGGGACCCTTTTATCTATCTCTGACCGACTCACTCCTTTTAGACCTCTATGAGTCACTTTTTCAATTTACCTTTTTCAAGTTGACTTTCTTTCTGCCTAAGTTACTCTGTATCTTGTTTCTTCTTTTTTGTTTTTTCTTATTGTAAGATTTATTATTTATCTGAATTGCTTTTCTGTGTTCACCTATCATCATTCTTTCCGATTGTCAGTATTTTGTCAATTTTCTTTTTCATTTGTTGATTTATTTCATATCCCAGCCTGCACAGAGAAACATTTTTTTAATTCATTCATTACCCATTTATTTTAAATCTTTTCTTCTCTTTCCTCTCCATGACTCAACCTGTGTCTCCCATACTTTGTACTTTTATTGTATTTGCAGATATTTTTCGCTTGTTCAGCATCATCTACTGGAACTTTCAAAGGGCATGAATACATAGAGGCAGCTTCTGTGCTGATTGAGATGATGTCAGCAAGATGTCAGCAATGTAGCTTCTGAAAGCAACATTTCATTCCACTGACTTGTTAGCAATTAGGAATCACAAAACAAATTGTTCTGTTTTATCTGGAAGATAGAGCTCTTGTAATGTGTCTCCTGCAATTTGTTCCAACTGTATTCCACTTAGATCCTGCAATTATATAGAAAATTGTTGTAGTTGTTTCAAAAAAAACACATTGCATGATCCTGCAAGAAGCAATTTAATGGCAACCAGTAATCATGAAATCACCACTTTAAATTAATTAGTAAGTCAATATCATTGCAGTGTGCAAAGCAATCCTTTTTACTTTCAGTTTTGGAAATATCTTTCATACTTGAAGCAAATACAGATCAATTTCAAAATACAGTGTCAGCATTGCAAGAGTGGCTACTGTGTGAATTTAGAGTAATACTGCTTTAATCTCAAGGGTCAGAAAACCAAAAATATTAACTCTCCATTGTTTCTCTCTATTGCAAGTATCATTTAATAAAGTACAGATGTCCTCCTTTTCTTTTCTACTCAACCTCTTTGATCTTAGTAGGGTTTCTTCCAGCTCTAACAATCCCATCCTACAGCATGCCTTCTCTTTGAGTTCAGCTTTCTGACTATCACCATGATATATGACACTATATAGGTGACACAGAAATATGTTTCATGGCAATTCAAGATTGAATACTTAAGTCTTAGTAATAGGAAATCTAAAAAAATTCAGTTCCAGAATTTCAAGAAAGGATCACAGACATTGGTCTGATTTATAAGATAATTGAATGGTGCTTTCCAGTCCAATTTCCCGTGTAATAGTTTTACTATAGTTTATTCATAGATGGTTGCCTTTGGGGCCAGTATTAGATCTTGTAGTCTGACTTCCCTTATAGCACAGGCTATTAAACTTTACATGGTACTTTTGTAGAGGCCAGTAACTCCTAAAGACAATTTCTATCACAACTTCCAAGAGATATCCTTGGTTTTATAAAATCCACTGATTTTATAATATTAACAGTGGAAATGCCAACCATTTTGGACTTTTTTTTTTGGTTGTTTATTTGCCATACTGTTAAAAACTAACAAAATTAAAATGTGTCATTTTGTATTTTGGTTTTCAGCCCTAATAACCAAGCCCAGATTCTTGTTTTGCCTGGTTCCACAGAGAAGCCTTTTTCATTTATTATATTTTTCCTTTAGAAGTGCTTATATCCTCTTATAAAGCTATCTTCTCTTTGATAAGTTAAACAAGTCCAGGTTTTTCAGCATCTCAGGGTGTATCAGGCTATTGGATGGGCAATTCCTGATGAACAGCATTTAATTTAACATTGTCCACGAGTTAACAATCACATTGTAAAACTCTGCCAGGTGTTGCGTGTCTTCATTCACCAGTCAGCTCAGTGGTTTAATGCACAAGGGCTTCTGGACATACTCTGCATGTCCTTTGTGTTGATCTAAGGTAAGACAGTCTCTTATTGTCAAACACAGAGGTGTCACAGTGCTCAATATATTCCTGAGAGTTGTGACAGTAGCAAAGGAAAATATCTGGCCTTCATCCTATATAGGAAAAGAATATATAATACATAAAAATATATAAATATATTAATATATATATATATATATCTCATTTGAGAGCACCATGATAAAATCTTGCTTGAGAGTTTATATAAATATATAGAGAGCTCTTTTGCAGATACAAAAAACTGACAGAGCTACAGTATTGAAGGAGCGGTGTTCAGGGGCATTGATGAATTAACTATGCAACAAAGATGTCTGCGACATTAAAACATTCTCTTTAACCTTGGAGTAATTGTTGTCATTCTTCTCTGTCCCTCTCTGTTCTTTCAGCCATATTTTTTTAAGTGTTGGTATCACAGCTGCATACATGAGGAATTTTATGGAGAGAGGTGAAATGATGTCCATATTCCCCTCTTACAGTTCTGGGGTTTATGCACCATAAGCCCTTTATTATAGCACATTCCACTGGGAGACCACACTACCTCTCTACTAAACCTCTCACTATTTCCAGGAGACAAACCCTGTCCTCTTCAGAAAGATCTTATTCCTTGCCATGTGTCCTCCCAATGTGTTTCATTGAGCTCAGCTTTCTCCCTTGTAATCCAGAATATTCTGTTTGGGTGTCTTGTTTTTAGCATCCTTCACCACTTTGGACCATTCACAAGGGTTAACACTGCTGATTTTATTTGTCACTTATTTCTGCTAATCGATTGAAAATTATGAAGAACACAGAGCTCATGAAAATGAAGCTGATTTAGAACTAGGAGCAATCACTAGAAAACCTTCCTAAAAATGTCCTAATCAGTAATAACTCCCTGCTGACAAGTACTCTTTCAGTCCTGTGAACCAGTTCTTAATCCATTTAAGACATATTTTATTGATACTGCATAGTCCCAATTTTCTTATCAACATGTCATTTGTAATAAATCAAATGCTTTACAGAAGTCCATTATGTACTTACTTCTATCAACTATAATTGTAAGAAAGAAATCAAATATTTGATAAAGCCTATTTTAATACATTTTCCAAGCTTAATTATAAACCCTTCTCTTTTAACTTTTTAACAACAGAATCATTATAATTTTGCCACTATTTTGCCAAGAACTGATGTTACCTAGCAAGTGTCCTGTTACCTCCTCTTCCCCTTGAACATTTTGAATCTCATAAAATATGAGTATGTTTTTGATCTTCAGAATCATCGACATGTAAATACTTATTCAAAACTGACATTTTCAGGAGGCAATCCAAAAACTCATTGCGTTTAGGAGTCCTGGTGTCTGGTTTGCCGGTGTGAAATATTCTTCTGCTCATGCATTCATTTAACATCCACATTTGCTACTAATAGGGTGATTCATCTCACCTAAATGTGTCTAAAATTAGCTGAGTTACCTGGGATTTCCACAACAGAGAAAGAAAATAAGATGCCCATAGAGCCATTTGATTCCAATTATCCTGAAGAGAATCAACTAAATTTAAACATGTATCAGTAACATTGCTGTAAATGCACAGATATTAATAGCACTAGGCTAAAATGCATGCTTATATTCTTGCATACAGTTCCACATAAAGAGAATTTTCAGGAACTCTAAAATGGGAATGTGTTTGTGACCAAAAAAATCTGTTTATGCCATTAGGGACTGTTATCTTGATGCCTGCTAAAGAAAAACAGACAGTGGGGTTCTAATCAAAAGAAAAAGAATGCTTTCCATGGGCAATTAGGAAATGCAAAACATTTTTTTGAAGGCATAGACTTTACTAAGAACCAAGTTAAGGGTATCCAAAGAGCTTATTGGATGAGCAGTTTGGGCATTGCAGTGTTTAGGAAGCAAGCAGAAAACAGAATCCAAGCCCAAGCATAGCTTGGAATGTGATATAATCATAAAGGATTAAGGACAGCAGCTATATTAAGGAGTTTCCAGGAAAAGGACAATATGGAACAGGGTGAGCACTTCCCAGAAAAGGGAGTGAGTTAAGCCAAAAATTATGTGAGAACCAGGCTGCTATTTGGATTACACTATGAAGTAAAAGGGGACATCAAAAACATTCATCTTAAAAAACCAACAAAAAAATAAATTAGCCTTAACAGTGGACATGCTGCAAAACATTATCAAAGCCAAATTAGATGGCACTGAGTTTAGAGCAATAGCAAAGGAATTAAGGGTCTCAGTAGGAAGACTAACGTGGTGTTGTATGTACCCACATCAGTGATTATTGACCATCTGGGTCTTGCCTTTAACTTTCAAAATTAATTGGATTTTGTAAGATACCTTTGTTAACATTAATACAGTTATGACATTTCTTTTGGCTCTCAAACACTTAAAGATATTTCCACAGGTACCTTGATTGGAAATCACATAAACAAAAATATATAATTTTGATAAAGGTTCATTCTTCAAACTCTGAAACAAACCACTTAGGGTTTGTTTGTTAGGTTGAAATTTTTCAAGGTTTCAGTTCAGACTGCCATTCAGAAACCCCTCCACTTACAGCTAACACTCTTGTACTGTTTTCAGTTCTCTTCAAATAAAAATCTCAAGAAACACATACCAACCAAAACACAGCGGCTGCTTTTCTGCCTGTGAGGCCACAGACAGCTCTTCATCCCAGTTTTTATCACTGTCTTTTACTAATTTTCTAAGTTTCCTTGCTTCTCTTGCAGAAATATTCCACTTGTCCAGAGCTGAGGTTGTCCTGCTGTGTGGGATTTACTTTTGCTTGATTCATAAGATTGTGCACAACTCCTTCATTATTTGCTCTTGACATGTCTTCCTTGGGAATTCTGCATTGAAAAAATGCCACACTATGTAATTGCATCGCAGCTAATTATATGACAGCTCTTTCCACAGGAATGCCTTCCACTTTGAAAATGGGTGAAAAGTAACCAAACAGTGCTGGTTTTCACAAGTGGGGATCCACAAGGGGTCCTAAAAAGATAATCAGTGCCCTGGCCCAAAAAGTCCTACACACTGCAGCTGGATTTGGGGTATTCACAACTTGTCCGGCCAGCCAGCTGTGCATCCACTGCTCTGCATCACAGAATCACAGCATCTTTAGGGTTGGAAAGGACCTCTGGAGATCACCCAGGTCGACCTCCCTGCCGAGGCTAGGTCATCTGGAGCGGGTGACACAGGAGCATGTCCAGCAGGGGTTGGAATGTCTGCAGACAGGGAGACTCCACAACCTCCCTGTATTCCTTCCTCTGATCAGCCAGCATCAAGCAGTACTGGTTCCATCTAATGTTTAGCTTTCCCAGAATAAACTTCTTCATGAAAGATCAGGTCAGACTTCTCTGTACCAGAGCTGGACCTGCCCATGCTCACAGACTGTCTCCATCTGCTCACCTTGTTTCCTTTTATTGGGCAAATGCCAGTTACTGTTGGAATCAAAGTCCCCAGAAGCCTAACTTTCCAAAGGCAATATGGAAAGTCAGAAGGTCTTTTAAATCTGGAATAGAGTTACATATGGTTCAAATTAACTCAAGTAACTCTTCCATTAAGCTTCCTAATTATTCAACTGGAATGTATGCTGAGCAAAGCCTGTTTGAGCAATGGATTGAGAAATATTTGAAAGTGAAAGGGAGACGTAGCATTTTAAGTACTTTATTAGGAAATTTAGGTAGTGAATGGAACACTGAATACTGTAGACCTTGAATCCATTTGGGATAAATTATCACTGATGGGCAATGATGTGATTAAGGCCTTCCTATAGAGAAATGAAAGACTACAGTTCTCAGTATATAACCAAGGTAGATTATTGCTCCTTCAAAAAGCTGTGTTCTCATTAGCTTCAAATGCCAGAATAATTGCAGATTAATCTGATTGCAATATTATCAGGTCCATGTGGTCTGCTGATATTAAAATACATTACTGCAGAGATTAATAGAAGGAAAATCAACCTAATTAAGTGTAGAGAGGTCCACCATCCTAACCATTTGTTAGAAGACTGTAAAGCAGTAGCTTTATTTAGTTACTGTATGGAGCTGTATTGCAGATCTGTGAATGGAACACACATAAACTGATGACCCTTGAATGGTAAATTCCACCCCTAATGGAAACCCAGCATTCCTTCTGAAGAAGCCACCTGCATAGTTTCAGGAAGTTATTAGGATGCATTCTTGCTGTAAAGAAATGAGAGGAAATATTTACCATAATGAATTATTCTGATCCAAAACTCAACTGGCAGGGCCCAAAACTAAAATCATTTATCTCGGTGTCTTCAGAGTAAGACTGTATTTTAAAATTGAAACCCACATTTTGCAATGATATTGTGGTCATTACTTACCAGGTTTTAGGTGTACAAAAACTTCATTCTCCAATCAGAGTGACTGAAAGCAACACCTCCCCAGTATATGGCAGGTACTGTTGTAATAGGAAAAAAGGAGATGAATGGGAGAAAGGTTTTTATGATGAATCCCTAGTGACACTGTCTCAACAAACCAAGGAGAAAACTGAATATAAGCAGCGAGAAATTACAATATGGGCATCAGAGATTGAGAGAGTATTTACTCAGTGGGACTGGCTGTTCTACAGTCCTACAACATATAATGCGTTAGGTGTACTGTTTCAGTCAGTATTGAACTATTAGCAATGCAGGTTATGGTATTATGTACTACAGTTGTAATTCGTTACTTCGGTTTTCTCAAGGTTATTTTCAATGAGGCACTGAAAAATCAATACATTATGAAGCACCCCCCAAATGTTTCCTCAGGACTCCAGCAATTATGTGCAGACTGGGGCCTGAATGGTCTGACCAGCTACACTTTTAGGGAAGTAGTGATTTGAACAGGTCATCATGAAGGAGAAAATTATTGTAGTCCAAAGACAAGCACAAAAATTAGAGCACACACCAGCAGCATTGCTGTAAGCATGCAGATATTAATAACACATGGGCAACAAAGCATTATAAGCATAAATGCCTATATTCTTGACAAAAGTGCTGTGCAAAGGGAGTTTTCAGGAATCCTAAAACAAGAATGCATACACAACCAAATCACTGCCCCTGGAATAAGAAGGTACTGCAAAGTGCAGAGCCTATCAGAAAGCCCCACCTGGAAAACTGCCAGAATATTTTAAAGAATTATAAGCTCCACCTGAACAGACAATGGTTATGTTGTCACAGACTATTATCTTGACATCTGCTAAAAAAAGGGCATGAGAGCAAATCATTCCTTCTGTAGGTGTGGATCATGAATTTAGCCATGACCAGAACCCGTTGAAGCTGTCCCAACCAACTGCAGGGTGTGTTGTTAGATGGTGCTGATGGCATGGCAGCAAAGGGCCACCAGCTGTGAGTGTGCCCTGCCTTGCTGCTGACCCAGCACTGCAGAGCCCAGAGCAGGGGCAGCCACACGTGCAGAGATCATTTTATTGCCATTACAGGGTAACACAGCGCACACACCTGGCCTGCTTCAGTGCAGAGCCCAGAGCAGGGGCAGCCACACGTGCAGAGATCATTTTATTGCCATTACAGGGTAACACAGCGCACACACCTGGCCGGCTTCCTCACCTGAGCCTGCTGGTCATTGGATGCTGCAGGCCCCAGCACAGAGTGGAATAAACTCCCCTCTGGAATACCTGCCCTCAACTGGAGAGAATCAGAGAATCCTTTGGGTTGGAAAAGACCTCTAAGATCAAGCCAAACTGTTAACCCAGGACACAGTGTTCGTGGCTAAACGTACCACACACAGTTTGAACACCTCCAGGGATGGTAACTCCACCACTTCCCTGGGCAGCCTATTCCAATGTCTGACCATCCTTTCAGTAAAGAAACTTTTCCTAGTACTTGTTTTCCTGGGAGAAGAGACCATCCCTCACCTCCTTTCAGCTTGTAGAGAGTGATAGGGCACAGCTGACTAGCACGGTTTGGATCACTGGCCTCAAACTGGAGTTAGTGGGATTCCTTTCACTCAGGCAGACTGGAAAGCACTTTTCCATCCTCATGTGCTATGACTAGATTCCTCTGTTACTTTGTAAACAAAAGATAAAACCATTTATTGAATAAACAGTTTTTCCTGTTGCTCTTCAAAAATTTCCATTTCCTTGTGGCAACGGATACCAGTAACATTTTATATCCTCTGTAATACCCTTGACAAGGTGTTATTTTTGTCTCCAGAACTTCCAGTCTCTTTTGTTCTATCTTTATCTCTCCCTATTGACATTCCTTTTTTTTCTCTTGTTTGTAATTCTTGGTCACTAATATTGGCATTTCAGGGTTTTTTTTTTCTTCCTTTAATTTCTTTAATTTCTTCTTTCTTTCTTTAATTTCTTTCTCAAATTTTCCTTTAATTTCTTCCTTCACTAACTCCTGAACAAAAATTAGCTACCAAACAACACTTACTTAACTTCTTACTTGACTTTGTGGCATCAATCTGGTAATGAGCTTATTTCACAAATTTAAGGATTATTTTTTGTCTTAACCTAGTTTATTTCAGAAAGCATCTCTTCTTTGGAAATTTATTTGCTATTTGAAGCCGATAGAAATATATACACTGAATATATAATGCAGAATGGAACTACCAATGGTTGTTCGTGTGAGTATAACCCTCCTTGGTCCCAAGGTAACCATCAGCTTCAAGCCCAGAGGTTTTTCATTTATTTTTAACTGCCAAATGAGTTCAAAATAGAGCTGTGATTAAGAAATTAGGTAACACCCTGAGGATATTGGATCAGATACTGGATTTCACTTACATCATAGCTAAAATTAGCTACTGCCTGTAAACAGGCAGCAGGTAAAGGGGGATAAGCTCACATCCACCTTAGCCAGGTGAAGCTTTCTCAGAGAAACTGACTGCAGGATACCCCGATAGCTGTGAGATATCCCCCAAATGTCAGAAATCTCACCCAGAGAAATAGTTGCCTTACTTGCAGGACAAGGAAAAGCTGCCCAGAATAATATCACGGTCAGTGAGAAAGTGCTTCGCACTCCGGACTGGCCTTGTCCCTTTGGATCTGAAACAAACAGGAAAAAACCCAAGTGTTTTGAGGCACAACCTTCATTCCAAAGGTGTTCCTTTGAGTTTTGTGGGGAGGATATAAAAGGCAGTCATCTCAAAGAGATCAAAGGCCTACAAATATAAATCCCAAAGTGTAGCAAGTCGGATATACTCAAGTGAGACAGAAGTCACTAGCTAAATTATTTAGCAGTATGAGTAATGTTTTGACTTTGTGCTGCCACTTTTTATGGCATCTAAATCAATTTATTTCTCTAAATAGATCCTGGTGCTTTGCTGCAGTAACTGGAAATCACATTTGCCTCTTCCACTCTGTCACTAAGAAATAAAATTAGCTGTACCACTTCATTATAAGTTTCAGCAAACTATATAATTAAGAAAGAATAAATTATTTGAATCTATGAAAGGGCCAAAGGTACATTAATTTCTCGGAGGCATTACAGACACATTCTGTAACTTTTAAATGAGATAGGTTATTTCCTTTTTCCCAGAGTCCTAAATATGGCTTTTATAATTCACAGAACAATAAATAATGAAATAATAAGTCAGCAGTAACTTCCAACACTAAAACCCAGTGTTCACAATGACTGTTTTCCCAGCACACCTAGAATGTGGGTTTTACATCAGAAAGATATATTGTCATTGTACATATAATGGAACTTTATTCTCCTTCCTACAGAAGTTTGTAGGACTCCTCCACATCAGTACCACAGAGAGCTTTAACAGAAGAGCTGCAGGCAGTCCTGCCAAAGCACTTTACAATAGTGTCTGTCTCAAAATTCTCTTCTTTTCTGCCAGAGGCTATTTTCCTCAGAGAACAGTTGGCAGACAACAGTATGTGCACATACTTCAACTCCTCCAGAGCAAATCCTTAAGCTATCAACAAAGATGGGCTTGAGCCACAGCACCAGGCTGCTGGGGGATGGAGCTAAAGAGCTCTCACATCTGTCAGCTTTGCAGCAGGGTGACAACCTTTGGCAGGCTGAGGGAGCCTGTGTGTGGTATCAGCAGTTCCTGCCCCAGCCAGATACTGCCCACATTCCTCCTGAGGCTGTGCATCACATCCCTGCAGTTACAGCAAAACTCCTTGGACCAGTACACAAGTCCCTGAAGTGCATGAAAAGGCACATGGAATTATTGGGTCCAAAGGCAATTTGCCTTTGATTAGAAGAGAGAGATCCTGCTGGAGGCTGTCAGAGGGCATTGTGAGGCCCCAAGCAATGCTGGCTGAGGCTGCTGTGGTTTTTCTACTGATGTGTGTATGCTGCTGTCATATCCCTGAGTCAGTGCACACCTTTGCAGAGCAGCTGCACAGCATCAGTGCAACAGCTGATGGTCCTGCATCAGCCTTCAAGGCTGCCAGACATCTGGAAAAACGACTGACAGGAAAATAAAGGAAAAGCCATCTTCTATCTATTTTTAGGTGACAGAGTCCAGAGTCTGAAAGGATTCCCAAGACCCTTCAGGGAGTTGGAACTCAACAAGGCAGCTATGAAATTCTTTCTTCTTGCATCCCAAGAGTGAAGAGGTCATTACTGTGATCCACATGCACTTGATTGTGCTGGGATAGAAAAGATACAGGATCACTTTTCTATGACTGTGCTCCTGTTATCAGTATACAGCTGATAAAACATCACATTTAAAAGTGCAATGGCAGCTCAGGAAGTGTGAAGAAGGGAGGAATTGTGTGCATGTGCTCCTTGGGAGGCACCACTGCTGCCTTCTGCTTGATGTTCTGGGGTTGTGAAGAGCAGAACCTGTGCGTGAACAGCTCCATTGGTACATGTTGCAACTATGGGATGACATTTTCTCCACAATCACACCTGAAACACACATACTTCAGGTCTTCCCAGAAAAAAAACAGGATTGTTATGGAGTCATATCATTGCTAAAATGCACATTCAGATTTACTTCCTTTAACCAGTATGTGTCCTCATCAGCACAGAGGAACCAACATGACACTAGAGTCACAAATACTTCTTCCCTTGATCAACTCATATGCTTTTATGTTTGTTCAAGCAACTTAAAATTCTTCTATATACAGAGCAGTATTTACTCAATTGGCAAGACACTTCAGACAGGCTGTGTAAATACACATTTTCACTTGAAGAAGAATGAAACACTGTAGTAGAGAGTAAAAAATACCATAAATTCGAAAAGAACTTACATGTCAGCAATGTGAGTCAAAAAATGTGACTAGTCAGCTTTCAGCATAGCTTCCCAGAACCAGGAAAAAAAAAAGAATGGAAATGCAGAGAACAGCTTGAAACACAGCTGAATTTATTGTAGAATAGGACCCTCATGCAAGACTGAACTCAGAATGTGTTGATGCTACTAGCATTTGACAGAAGATTACAGATTGTTCACATGGAAAATTATGGTAATAAAAGGTAAGCTGTGATTCTAAACTGCTACAAGGCATTAATACAAATTCATATGTGGACACTTTCATCTAATTATAAGAGACCTTTTTTCTCTAGTTTTGGCATTATTCCTTTAGAACTGATTTAGCTGGAGCAGAGAAAGCCACTCTCATACTGGAATATGCATTTATATGGAGAGTTAGATTAGTAAAGCTATGTTCCTATGTTAGCTTAATTATGCTTCTGTAATTTCCAGGAAGAATATTTGGGTCACAAATCAGTTGTATTTGTTGTTATAACTTTATTATTTTTTTAAATTAATTGTGGGTACAGATTTAGTATATTAGATGACATCCATCTGCTTTTGCATTTGACTAACTTGTGAATATATAAATAGCACTTACTTGTTTTTTCTCACATTTCAATTCAAATCCAAATATTAGTATCTCACTCTTAAAAGAACAGGCCTTTAACATCTCTAGGAATAAAATAGTATAATTAATTGAATTTTGAATAACTTTCTCTAATGAGCTTCTGTACAGATATGATTTTTTTTCCTAGTCAGTGATGCTTGGCAATAGGTATGTAAAAATTTAAAGGATACTGTTCCAATGGATATTATTCAAATGACAGATACAGTATAGTGAGGTAGATAAATGACCTTTGATGGTGTCTCATGAAAGAAATCTCTTCAGAATTGACACTTCTCTGTATTCAATCTTACTCATCTTCTACTACCTTGAGATATAAAATATATCACCCAGTTAGCCTGGAGTACTTACCTGTATGATGCCATTATAAATCTGACAAAAACAAAAGAAATTATCATTGTACCACTCCTATTTCATATAAATACAATAAAAGTCACAAAATATTATTATCATTATTCCTAACTAATATGGAGTTACTTGGGCATTTAAAATCCAACCCTACATCCTTGTCATAGCTAAACAACTTCTACCTGTGACCTGGACTTCCAGCAATTAAGACCTTAATTGGTGTCTTGAAATATCCAATATACTTCAGGTTTCAGTGTATGTATCTACCCTTTGAATAGTGTGTTTTTGCAAGTGTTATTTAGACTACAAAATTGAGGGCTGGTTTAGCCAGGGGATAGGCACATGAAGAGGCTTCCACAGAAAGAAAAGCTTTGTGTGGTGCTGAGGTTGTCCAATCTCCCAGCTCTGTGTGCTTTATCTTCTGATTTGTGAGCTGCATCATCCGGGGAGATCAGCTGTCTTAGTAGCTAATTGAAATTCAGCCCTTAATAGAGTTTGGGCTTGGATTTTTAATCGCTTTAAAGGTTTGGCTCTGAAGCCTTCAAGCAACACGAGGAGTACCCTGGGACTGTGTCAAGGCATTAAACACTGACTTGACACGAGCACAGATGACTACACCACTGAGCAAGTGAATGTTTGCGTGTTGTACCAAGAGGGAGACAAGCACAGCTTCTAGAGCTCAGGAAATCAAGTTTTAATGAACACAACACTGCAGTATACTGCAGTAGCTGCAGGCAGGACTCAGTGGGTAGCTCTTTGCAAAGCATATTCCATACCTCTGTTCTGTTCTTTGTGTTCACTGTGCACAGCAATGCTCTTCTTGGAATGTTTATTTTACTTTTCTACTTTCATCTAACCCTAAGACCATTCCTTCAGTCCATTAATCTTAAGAGATTTCCCTGAATTAAAAGCAGACTCTCAAAGGATGAGGAAGATGATAAATGCCTACAAGTGCACAGTTCCCCATGGATATTGTGGTAACGATTTCCATTATCTTGATAAAACAATGCATTAATAAAGCAACAATAAGGAAAGAGAGAGTATTGGCATCCCAATAAACAGAAATGAAGAGTAATTATCACAGTTCAATATATTAAAGAATTAAATACTGGGATTCTTTTGGAAAACAGAAAAGATGTGATGTGAAGAGATAAACAGGTTAGTTCTATTGGGACTGCCTGAGCGAAAGAATAAATGTCAGCCTGAATCCTGCATTTTGTTCTGTATCTACAAGGCCGAGGCCTTTGCTACTGAATTCAACATATCCAGGGTTTCACAGAATGCATAACCCACTCTGTGATGCCTAATGTGCAAAGCCATTATTCATCCATTTATGTTAGTTTCCATTTTGACTGCTTTTTTAAGATCATTTATCTCTCAAAATCAACTTTCTTACAGAGCCTTTGTGGACACCCCAGTTTGAGCACAGCTATTGTGGCACAGCAGACTGCTGAAGATGCAGTGTGAATTCATTCAAGAGGGGGTTTCTGTCAGCTTGGGTGTTGTTTTATTTTCCTCTGCAACGTTAATCAAGCCAACAAATGCTCTCTCCTGCAGCACAGCTCTGTCAGCAAGGGAGCACTGTTATTTTCACACTTGCAGCTGAAATAACTCTGCTGGCAAAACTCTGCAGTGCAGGTCAAATCTGAATAACAGTTGAGGGAGACTAAATGACTGATAATAAATAATACATGCTCTGAAAGCCATTGTAACTTATTTGGTTTGTCACATTTAAAGTGACACAGCTGTCCCATGATGGGTTTTCACTGTTCCTGATAATCTGGTTTCTGTGCACTGTGCGTAACCGTGCGTGGTAGTAACAAAATAGAAAGCATTAGAATGAGTTAATACAGCAGCATTCGCACAGTGTGCATTTCTGATTGCAGCCAGCTCCCTCAGAGCTGCCAAAGAGAAATCTCACAGCTGTAAGCAAGTTTACTATTCACATTACAAGCACCGTCTCAGCAGCCTCCCCTGTGTAGAAGACAGGCAGCACTTCTTACACTTCTTTCCCATGGGCACCTCCGCACAGATCCTGCAGGCAGACGTGGTCTGGAGAGACTGGAGACAAGCCATCTCTGAGGCAGGAGCTATGTAAAGCTGTTGTCAAGGGGCAGAGCTAATAAACCCTGTGAGAGTATATCAGCTTGGGCGCAACATGCTGAAACATCAGCACAGCTCCCAGCTGGCTTAGCGTGTGATGAAAATGGGTTCACGTCTGTCTGTAAAGACTGAAAGGTGTTTAAATCTCTGGAGAAGAGGAAAACTGAAACTTTCTCAATACACTTTGCATATCCAGGACATAATGAAAATCAGGAGGTCTGCCATTATCAGCTTTGCAGCTTTAGGGATTCATTGCAACACAGGCAGCTGGAATAAATTTTATTGCAGACTGGGCTATATATGCTATTAAAAGACATTGGGTTTGATATTTTAAGATTATGCAAAATTCAGTTGTTTACGAGGAAATTTCCCTATATCTGGTACTTATAGAATGCTATTTATTTGCAAAAATTTCAGCACTGATTAATCACACATATGTGAAAATACAGCTAGGGAATCACATTGTTTTGCCTGTGTTATAAAACAGTCCTGTCCACCTTTTCATTGGACATTCTCTTTTCTCCGGCTTTTAGAGCAGGAGCTTGACCTTTATTTGCAGGTTAATATTTTTGTCAGGAAAAAGTCTTTTGCGACTTCATGAAAATCTGTTCAACTGTCCAGTGAGGACAAAAAAAAAAGATCTCAGATGCATATACTTGTAAAGCCTCATTATAAAACTAATCACAGCCTATAAAGAATCTAACGTTGCTGAATTGCTGTAGCTCTTGCAGCTCCTCAAACTGACCAAACCACACATGTGCAGTCTATGGGAAGTTGTATTTCAGAAAGATTTTGTACCTTCTGTTCCTCTTGATTTGGCGTGCTGCCAGGGACTGCAACATAGTGAAAGAAACTCTCCTCTGTACTTGGGAGGGAATGAAGCTCATCTAATTTTAGCAATTTAAATATTAGATCTCTAGGCTACCCAAAAAAAAAAAAAAAGAAAAAGAAAAGAAAAAAAGAAATTTCTGTGTATAATCACGGTTAGACTAGATGCCTAACTTGTAATTAGCTATGGAAAAGCAAGAAGCATCTCACTTTATACCAGTCTTGCTTATTCTGTGAATTGAATGGGGTGGTGAAGTAACTAAATATCTTATAACACAAGTATAGGAGTCCAAGTCATTTCTGCTTTCCTGACTTCTGGGACCTTGGCACTGATCTCAGGAGTGTTTCCCTAACTGCTGCTGTGTAGGTAATGTGGCTTCCACTGCAGAGCACATTTACCTTCCAACGACTACTGTGTGATCAGTCGCAATGTCTATGGTTATAAATCCATTAAAGCAAAGTTGTTGTTCTTAATAGTGTTCTTTTTAATCTTTGTTCAGTTACAACTACAATGGAATTGGGCAATGCATTACCTCAGCTCCTGGAGCTCTGTTATGTCAAAAAAATCCCTTTCCCATCATCTGTTACTGCTGATCCATTACATTCTTGAAAAACCAAATTCTCAGTTCGTCACCAATCGTTATTTTGTCCCTCTTGTAAGGCATGTAATGTGCTCACTTTATGACAGAAATGTTCCCTCATAGAAGTTCTGTGACTTCAGAGATTTTGCTTAACCTCCACAAAGCATTTTGTATTTAATGTAATACAGAAAAAAACCAACTTACACTTTATCTGTAAACAACTGCAATACAAATTGTAGATGTTTTCCCATGCCAGTGATTTCCTGAAAGTTTAAACAAGGACAAAAGTCATTTTTTCCCATGTAAAAACCATGATGATCTGGACTGTGTTCAATCCAGCTAACACAACTGTGAAAAGATGTCTACTGAGCATCAAAGGAAAGCCCGTACCTATCTATGAAGACCCTGAGTGCATTAATAAACCTTCTTGGCCCTGCCCAGCACCCTCAGGGCCTCCTTCAACCCTACCCATGGCTCAGGAGCCACATTTCAGCCCAGCCCCGGGGTGCCAGTCCCTCCCCTCTGATGCCCCAATCTCACTGGTCTCCACTGGGAAATTTTGTTGAGTTGAGTAAGGTGTTTGTTCAGACTACCAGTTTAACAGAAAAAAAAAGAAAATCGGTTGTAAGTAATAGAAGAATAAAAAGATGCCAAATGGATGGAAAAATGATAGTGCTGATTTGAACCAAATGTTCATGTGTTTGTTTCTTAATTTGTTTTCTTTGGGAAAAAAATCCCCATTTTGCATTCATTAATACTGCTAGGAAGGAACTTAATCTTTCCGAAGGATTATTAATGTTTCTATGTGTGCAGAATAAATATAACACCACCCCCAGTCACAGCCTCTCAGCCTCATTAGTGAGGCATGCTGGGGATAGCATCTTGGCAAACTCATTAGGAGTTTCTTGTCGCAATCAAATTTGTCCTGACTTCAGTTGCCAGAGATACTTTAATAGGGAGAACAAAACCTTGTAACTGTTCTTCCCCATTTATTAAATTCTGTGCAGAATACACCATCTCTGTTTCACAGGAAGCCATCTACAAAGGCTGATGAAGTGTAAAAATTTTTATGCTGAAATGAATTTCATTAGTCACTGCTGGACATAGATTAGCATCATTTATTTCTTTGAAGTTGCCATGGTGTAACTCAAAGTGACAAACCAGGGATGCAGGAGGATTTTCTCTGTCCTATAAAGTGCAGAAAACCACAACTCTGTGTTTGAAGAACTCAGGGCCTTCTGTCAATAACACATCTAACCTCTAAGTTTAATTAACTTTTGTATTATTGGAGACCAAATACTCCCAAAACCTTTGTCACTTCTATGCCTCATAAGTCTATCTATGATCATGCTCAGAGTTCATTTCCACAAGATGGGTCACTAAAAACTCACTGCTGCCAGGATGGGTGAGGTCCTGAGGAGTATCAGAGCTGGGATAAGGTAGGGGAGTGGGAATGATGGACCAAATGGTCAGAACCGGGGAAGGGCTGCAGGAAGGAAAATGGAGAAAGGAGGCTGAGGTACAAAAAAAGGAGAGAGGAGATCTGGAGAAAGGGAGAACTAAAAGGCAAGAAAGCAAAGGAAGCTCTTCTCCTCGCAGTCACAGCAATTAGATCAGTTCAGCTGTCCAGGGTACTAAACCTCTAATTTAAGTCTCAAAGTCTGAAAGCATTGGTCTTCTGGAATTATCAGATAGGTGTTTTCCAAAGTGCCCTTGATCTAGAGATTTTAAAGAATATTGTGATGTCAATTTTGAGTCAAAATTTAAATTCTGTATATTTTAAGGACAAATATTTTCACAACCTGAGACCAATAAAATAGATTAACATTTTTCTCTGGTGCACATCAAAAATCAGTTCAACCTAACAATTTTCTGTCTATGTTGTGTGTGTGTAAAACCGAAAGACAAGTTGAGAAGAAACAGATTATTTTGTGGATATTCATATTGTGTGGCACAAAGTGAACATAGGGATAAATAATGGAAAGAGATATAGTTAACATCTTCCATTGCAATAACTTCAGAAGCCATCTGAAACAAATAATCTTTTTCTTGAATAATATGAGTTTTAATCTGATAGTTTTTGGCACTAATGATTTGCATGACTTGAACTGAAACCATGAGTCAAATGCAACTCCAATATAAATTCATAGAGAGCTCCCAGAAGAAATCAAAGATGTTTTATATTATCTAAACCAGGTAAAACAAACATTCTTATGAATTTCAAAAGAGTCAAACCTAAAAAAAATCATTGACTTTGAATCAGTATTCAACTGCCAAATAAATTATAACCTATTTGCATATTTTAAATCTTTAATTTAATAATCAGCATATGTTGGAAAGCAAAGCAACACAATAGTAATACAAATAATTTTTAACATGAAAATTGAATATGAAAGCAAGAAATGGAATTTATTTTTACAGTTGTGGTTTGCTTAATGGCCATACAAAATACAGCATTTCAGACAACAACATAAATCTGTTTCTTTTCAAGCCAGATATGAATTTTTGCCCCTGCATTGCATTATTGCTGACAAACTGGGCATAATGTGATATAAAGGCAACTATGGAAGTATTCAGTTGTCTGCTTTCTTGGCCTGGTTCAGACTTTCAAAACAAATTTTAAATATGAAAGCTGCTATACATTTTATTGCTTATTCACAATTTCAAATCATATTTCAAGGACATATTTAGAGTGTTCTGTTAGCAAAAATTAGGATAAAAATATGATCTTCTCTTTGTTGTAGTGAATTTGGTAAAGTCTCCTTAGCTATTAAGTATGAAGTCCAGATATAGTAACTGAATGTATAACAGCGTGGATTTTGTGACAATTTTCCTTGGAGAAACAGCAAATGTTCTCAGTTATCAAATATTTTGGATAAAATACTATTACTAACTATGAAGAACATGTTAAAACATCCCTTTTTGTTAAAAAAAGTTTTATATTTACTAGCCCTGAGTTGGCAAGGGCCACCTCACAGCTGAAATGTAGCAGTTGACAATTCACATACTGCTGGAGGGCTGGAAAGCAAAATAAAATATGTTTGCACAAAATGGCCACAGAATGTTTATAAAAACTTGTTTCCCTTGGCACCAAAACAGATAAGAAAAGTGCTACAGTAAACCACCGAAGTTGCACTGGGGGAATGATGTGTAACAGCAATGGCTTGGGAAAATGCAGCTGCTCCTTTTGAATGCTGCCAGTGGAATTGCTCCAGGTCCACAAAGTCCATTTCTTGGCAGGAAGTTGTATAGGAAATCTCAGAGTCCCCAAACAGAAAACAGAAGCAGGAGCTGTTCATAAAATTTATTTGGTATCTAATTCATCGGGACTGTGCACAACAGCTGAAGATGTAACACTGCATGGCTTTATCGCAGATCTCTGGTTTTTCCCCATCCCGCTCTGAACACCTCACTACAAGATGTCGTGGTATTAAAGAGAGTGCTGAAGTTGTCTTCAACCACTCTGGAAGCCTTCTTTTCTAATAGGTAAGAGAATCATAAAATATCCTGAGTTGGAAGAGACCCACAAGTACAATTGAGTCCAACTCCTGGCCCTGCACAGAACCATCCCCAAGATGCCTTCATGTGCCTGAGAGCATTGGCCAAACACTCCTTGAGCTCTGCCAGGCTGGTGCTGTGACCACTGCCCTGGGGAGCCTGTTCAGTGCCCAACCACCCTCTGGGCAAGGAACCTTTCCCTGATATCCAACCTAAACTTCCCCTGACACAGCTTCAGGCCGTTCCCTCAGGTGCTGTCACTGGTCACAGAGAGCAGAGATCAGTGCCTGCTCCTCCTCTTCCCCTCACAAGGAAGCTGTGACTGCACTGAGGTCTCCCCTCAGTCTTGTCTTCTCCAGGCTGAACAGACCAAGGGACCTCAGTAACTCTTCATACAACTTCCCCTCAAGGCCCTTCACCATCCTCATTGCCCTCCTTTGGATGCTTTCTAATATCTTTATATCTTTCTCATATTGTCATGCCACAATAGGCATTATGAAAAAATGTCCAGACAATCTGTGTAATTCAGGGCTTCTGAGTGCTTATCCATCCCTGGAAAGTAATTTGAGTTCACATATACAATATCTACATGTATACTGCCCAATACACTACTTTTCATTTGTTCCTGTACAACCTCATCCTCTATTTTTTCAGTTTAGCAAGACTATTGTTCAGTCAAATCCTATCCTCAAGCATACCTGCAATTTATCCACCTATTACCTGACAAGGTAGTAAGCTGTTTTTTTTTTTTTCATTTTATTGCTCCCTAAATGGATCAGGATAACAGACAAATCCACCAGAAACTCTTTTGACAGTGAGATTTCGTCACTGCTCTCCATGCCTCTCTTTCTCTTCCCTTTCATTAAGTACTAGAGAAACCATTCCGAGGTCTTCTAATCATCAGCATCGTTACCTTTTTGTAGTTTGCACTCTCTGCATATTGCTGCTCTTTAACCTTTTGGCTAGATCCACACATGCACACCATTTTTTATACTCATCTTCACTCATCTGATAGAGTTTCCTATTTCTGTACTATTTTTTTCTTCTCTTTAAGAGTCCATGATTTTGTTAAGGTGGTTCCTTAGTTTTCTAAATCATTGCGGAGATGGCAACTGTGGAATGCTTATCAGAATAGCTTGTAGCACTCACCATTGGATCCAATGCCAATGTGATCATGAAAAAAATTACCTTTCTCAGGGTTGCTGGATATTACAAAGTTAAAACAAGGTGAGAAGGGTTCATCTTTAGCTTGAAGATTAAACTACCTTTCCTCCTGCTCACGACAACCCATCAGTTATTTGCTAATATGCTGCTAGCTATGTAGAAACAAGCTAGCGTTATTCAAACTGCAATAATCCTCTAGTGTCAGCCTATAAATCCCTCTGGCTATCCAGAAACAATAGTTAAGACATTTCAAAACAGAGAATGAACACATGCCAGTCACTTGCCCTTCGCAGTGCTAAGTAGGATAAGCCAAATGTGAATGATTACATCACTGATGCTGATACAGAAGCTCAATCCATGTGATTCCATGCAGGCTCAGGAGCAGTCCATGGAAAGCCTCTCACTCCCTAACATGCTTTTAACATGTGTCATCCAACTTGGCTCAGAACACAGGACCTGGCCCAGTCCACTGCTGTTGTCCTTACCCTTCAAAACTACCATTTACATGGAAGTGGTCTGCTGACAGAAACCCAAACCAGCTGGTGCGAGAAGGTGCTGCTGGAGATCTTCTAGACCAAACCTCTGCTCAGAGCAGGTTGCTCAAGGTCATGTCCAGACAGATTTTTAGTATCGTAAGGATTGAGCCTCCACAGTCTATCTGGGCAGCCTGTTCTGGCATTTGACCACTCTCATTATTAAAAAAAAAATTTAAAAAAAGTGGAATTACCTGCATTTCAGTTTGGCTTTTGCCTTTTGTCCTGTCCCAAGGCACCTCTGACAAGAGTCTGGCTTTGTCTTCTATGGGAAAAAAACCCCATCAAATATTTATGCACATGGATAAGATTCCTGTGAGCATTCCATGAGCATTCTCTTCTCCAGGCTGAGCAGTCCCAGCTCTCCCAGCCTCTCCAGGCCCTCAGTTGTCTTCATGGTCCTTCTCCAGGTGTGTCTCAGCAGAGCTCAGCAGAGAGGATCACTCACTTCCACCGGCTGCTGTGGACACTCAGCCTGATGCAGCCCAGGATGCTTTGCCACAGGGGACATGGCATGGTCAGCTTGGCACTCACCAGGACTCCCAGGTGCTTTTCTGCCGAGCTGCTTTCCAGGAGGTTGATTGTACACAGTTATTCCTCCCTGGGGACAGGAATTTTCACTTCCCATTGTCCAACTCCATGAGACTTCTGCTGGTCTATCCCTCCAGCCTGCCAAGGTCCCTCTGAATGGCAGGCCACCCATCTGGTCTATCAGTCACTCACTGCATTCACATACTCTTTTCTGCCCAGGATCTTCTAATCAGATCTCTCATTTAGCAGAATTATAGCATAACAGAGGATTTTGTCACCATTGCATTGTGAGGAAATTCAAGATGTGTTATTGACTGTACAGAATAAATGTCATTCTCCTCAGACATTTATTTACACTCAGAAGGCACAAAGGTCTGCATCTTATAAGATCATGTCAGTGGAATTCTGACAGCATTAAGTAACAAACCAAATAAGCCAATTTCCAGTCATTTAAATGTATGTTGTCTTTTATACTTGGGATACTTGCTTTTTTTGTATGCTTGCCTTGTCACTAAATGTGCGTATCACATGTATATTGTCAACAGCAGAACAGACTTTAAGGAAAAAAAGTGCAGCAAGAATTCTGTTCTATTCTATTGAGTTGTTCTGGAGAGACTACAAACCACAGAAAGGAAATCCGAGTTGCTTATGATGTTACAGGGATGCTGAGATTACTAGAACAGCCCTACTAAATGTAGTTGCTTATTTATTTTTTATATCAAATGGGCTTTCAAAAGCTTTGCATAGTGTTACAACATGAAAAGTCACTAATCTATTTCCTACTCTTCTTCTCTTAAAAGTATGGAAATACATTCCAAAATAACAGGGCAGAGTCTAGAAGTGTGAATCCAAAATCACTTATTTCCACAAATATCATGGGAATTGAAATTTCCCTAACAGTTTTCAGACTCTCTTATAAGAATGGTATTATTTCATCAGCTATTTGTTTTTGTTCTAGATGTTACAAACATTCTGAATATTCTCACATTCTTATTCAGTGAGAAACAAACCAACTTGGAAGCCCTGATTAGAAAGTTGCTTGCTTTGTTGCCCCATTTGGGGTCTGGGCACATAAATCTTCAGTTCAAAGGTCTACAACCATCTTAAATAATTTGCAGGTTCATGTCATACTGTGCTGGGGGTTGTGGTTGCTAATGTGTGAAGAAAAACTGTATAGTTAAAGGACCCAGTTTGTTTTTAAATGTTTCTATTTATTTGTTTTTCTTTTTCCCTGTTTTTTTTTTTTTCAACACAGAAAAAATCATGAGATACAGGAATGGTCAGCATAAGAAAAATAATCGCACTTTTCCAGATGCCATATGGAAGTCACCAATCAAACTAAAATATACATTATAAATACAATAGTATAGGACTTCTATACAGCTTGCTCTCCATACTGCAGTTACAGAACATAAATAATTTTCAATTACAGTGTAATATTTGGCTCTGATCTATTGCACACTTGTGTGATCTGCTGCAGTTCAGATGAACACCTTCCCAGATGCAAAATGGTGCTTTCTGAGCAATTCACAAAACAACTGGAACACACATCAAATCCTGTCAATGCTTGCAGAGGGAGTGGAGCAAACCATAAATTAATTTTTGAAGGAACAAAGCCATTTAGATGTGAGCAGTCACTCAGAAAACTAAACATTCCAATGTTGCTTTGCTGGAATAATAAAGGATTATAAAAAAATCCAAAATATTTGAACCGAGTTAATGTATTACACAGTGATATTTAACCGCACTTGAGAACAGCCCAAGAGTGCAGAATCCATGCACGTGGTGTAAGTTCCCAGAGTGCAGCAGGAGCTGCTTAGTGCAGCAGCAGCATCGGGGTCACAACTAGATATTGAGAACATCACTCACCATTGACCAAATGCCCCTCTGACTAAAAGACACCTTTAAAGGGCTCTAAAAAACAGCTTATTTAGCCCTATGCATTGACAGGATACTGCTCCAGTCCAGATCTCAGGGAAGAAGGACTGGAGGGGGGAAATGAATGTGCTGGAAAACATCATGCAGTTCCCCACAGCAGCCATTGCTTCTTTGCATCCTGAATTCTTGCATTCACACATCAGAAGTTTCAAAACTGGGTGGCAAACTAAAATGAAGGGATAAAAGGAGGAGGGAAAATCTGTGTTGTTTTCTTGTCATCAGACTTCAGTGCTGAAGTTTCCCATTTGTCAGGAGAAGAGAAAAAGTCACAGAGCAGGAAATACCAAGTAGTGAGGACATTGGATCTGCGTGTGACACAGCATTTTAGAAGCCTCTTGGCTTTACATTTGTTTGCTTTGCTTGATGGCAAAGAAACAATAAACCAGTTACATTTATGAGAAAAGTGTGACATCCGGAGAAATGTTCTAGTGCAGGGTACATGTTAGCTGTGCAAACACAATGAACAGCACAAACAGGAAAACTCATATGTGAATTTCAAAGGCAGCACTCATAATAATCCTTGGCAGTATATCACTCTATATTAATTTCCCGTTTTCCTCATTTCAAGCAAGTTCTCTAAGTATCTTTACTTATATTGCTCAGAAAAAAATAAGACTTTGTAAGGCACACTTCCTTTATATGTGTACTCTGTGCCTAAATTTAGGGTGTTATACAACAATATATTTTTCTAGAAAACAGTACAGTATCCCAGCTATTGTTATGGGACGCAACTCTGCTTCCTTCCATTTTTTAAATCTTGTCAGTTCTTTTACTGCAATAGCTTTTGAACGTCCATCTCTCTTCAGCCAAAATCCTTGTTTCATCCACTCCTTGTGCTGGTCCTGGCCTGCATCATAATGATATTTTTTTCACCCCAGAAAGGTCTGGCTGAATTGTCACTTTTGTATCTATTTTCTTCATGTTTTAAGAGTGGACCCTGAAGGTATCTTGGAGTTAGAAGCAGCTGTGTAGTTGTCTATGGCAATCGTCTCAAAATTAAGTGACTGTTTACTCTTAGAGATGAAAGCAGTCATGACCTAAATATTATATTTTAATATTAATTACATTAAAGTTATTTCTGTACCAAG
>VZTX01027286.1:0-55810 GCA_013400915.1 Pardalotus punctatus | reverse complement strand
GGGAAGAAGGTTTAAGACCTTTTTCTGAAAACTGAGAGTCATTCAAACTCTCTAAGTTGGAGAGAAATGGAGTTGAAGAGTGAACTGTTAGATGGATAAGAAGTGGTTGGATGGTCACACCCAGAGGGTAGTGGTCAGTGGCTCAGAGTCCCAATGGCATCAGTGACAAGTGGCGTCCCTCAGGGGTCTGTTGTGGGCTGATGTTATTCAATATCTTCATTAATGTCACAGACAAGGGCATTGAGTGCACCTTCAGCAACAGGAAGTTAGGACGTTCAGGTGGGTTTACTGCTGCTTTCTTATGAATATTTCACTATTTATATAAAGTGAGACATCTTCAAGAAATGGGACCCAAACATTCCTCCCATGTATGCAAAGTAGACAAGTCAAGATTTGAATTAATTTTCAAAAATCCAAGGAAAGTATTACACAGTTATTACCTATACTAATGGGCTTCTTCCTGTTCAGAAATTCTACCTTGGACAGATAATTTAAATTTTATCGAACTATATCCTTAAAAACTGACAACAGTAAGATTCCCCAAGGAGTTCTACTCAAGTATTGGTCTTCTTTTATGTCTCCATTCTTTTCAGCAAGGCTCAACAATGGTTTTCTCTCTACCAATACAGCCATGACATTTCTTGTTCTCTGTTCCTTGTGTTTTCTAACTTTTTCATTGCCCTTTTGAGCTTTTGGCTCTAAGCCTTCACAAACAAACTGTGAAATGCACCAGGAATCAAGTAAGAAAGTGCTGCATAATTATTAAGTTAAATATTGTCTCCTGACCCTTACAAAGAAATGTTTCATCTGTTGCCTTTCCTGGTTATTTCCCAACCACCTGCTATTAAGTTAAATAGATATGGTTGAATACTGCGTATTAAAACAACCTGCAGCAAGTATTGGTAAACTATTACAGGAAAACTCCCTGCCTTCCAAAGAAAAGCAGGTGTAAATTCACTTTTCTTGGAGACCCAACCTCTGATGGTATGCGCCTCTCTCCATGGAAAATGCTGACCATTTGTTGTCAGGGCCTCAACAAACTTTCAAGGAGCAGAGGTATTTTGTCTCTCATCGATTCAAGGAATTTGAGTTTTTGGATAATTCTGTCAAAGGACTGTCAGACACCTTCATGTATTTTTTTCTGTTTAAAGCCTGATGGTCGCAGTGTCAGTTCTCAGCTGATGCATATGAAAGTATTAACTTTTATTACAGGTCAAGATCCACTAAAGAAGATAAGACATAGCCTGAACTATTGAAAACTGTGTCTCATCTTTTCGTTCTCTCAGCTTCTCTGTGACTGTAGCGTTACCTCATTCCTTTTCTGCTGATTGTCAGTTGCCTCTTAATATAAAGTTTAAAAGACCTGCATATAAATACAGCACAGTAATCCACCAAAAATTTGAGCCACAGTTCATATTCATATTCTTCATATTCATTGAATCTGAAGACAGCAGCAACGTAAACTTAAAAAAACCCACTGCATATTTATAGGGAACTTCAATTCCATTTTCACGGAATAAATGGTATTTTACGCTCCACACCATTTAGACCTCAATCTCTCTTCTGGCAAGCCAAGCTGTTATTTTTTGTGGATTGTTTCTAAGTCATTTATAATCAGGCCACTGCACCACTGACAACAGCATCTTTGAAGTCAGGATGGGATTATTAATTTGCTGTGAATTTTCTGAAGAGTTTTATCTTCTTTCCATACACATCCATTAAAAATCGTAGAAGGAAAAATAAAGGTACCAGTCACAAGCAAAATTAAGCTATCAAACTCTCTGGTTTCAGATGAATCCTGGGCAGTGCAAAAAGCCAACTGACACTTACTTTTTCATGTGGAACATGAGGTTTTAGGGTTCCTGAAATGCACCTACCAGGGGATGGGATCTAAGCACATCCAAAGGCCTGGATCTCTGTCAAATGAGCCCCATGGCTCCACGCAGCCACCCTTGGGGGGCACTGAAGGGGAATATCATGACTTTTGGCGTAATTTTTCTCTCTCCATCAAAGTCCACAATTACCACACAATTACCAGTGTGTGTGTGTGTGTCTTCCTTACACGAAAAGACAATGTCTATCTATAAGGCTGGAAAGAAATTTCTTCACAGAAAGGGTGATTAGATATTGGAGTGGGCTGCCCAGGGAGGTGGTGGAGTCACCGTCCCTGGGGGACGTTAAGGAAAGACTGGATGCGGCACTCAGTGCCATGGTTGATACGGTGAGGCTCAGCCATAGCTTGGACTACGGTCTTAGAGGTCTTTTCCGACTTAATTGATTCTGTAATTCCGGGATACAAACCGATACAAACTTTAGGACTAGAAACACCTTGGCGGGGAGGCTCGGCGAGGCCACCACGGCCTNGTGAGTGCGGGCAGCGCGGGGTGCGGGCGGTGAGCGCGGGCGCTGAGTGCGGGCGCTGCCGGCGAGCGCGGGCAGAGCGGGGTGCTGGTGGGGACCGCGGGTGGGAAGGGGCTGCCCGGAGCGNGGTGGAGTCACCGTCCCTGGGGGACGTTAAGGAAAGACTGGATGCGGCACTCAGTGCCATGGTTGATACGGTGAGGCTCAGCCATAGCTTGGACTACGGTCTTAGAGGTCTTTTCCGACTTAATTGATTCTGTAATTCCGGGATACAAACCGATACAAACTTTAGGACTAGAAACACCTTGGCGGGGAGGCTCGGCGAGGCCACCACGGCCTCGGGGTGTGCTGAGCCCCGCGATGAGACCGCGGGGAGCCCCCGGTGTGGAGGCGGCTGAAAGGATCACCCTGGCCCGGGGAGGGGGCCGGCGGCCAGCTCTGAGCAGGGGCAGCGGGGCAACGGGCAGCGAGNGGGGACGGCGGGAGCGGTGCCCGGAGGGAGAGCCCGGGGCGGAGGTCCCGTTCGGGGCTGCCGGGCACCGCTGAGGGAAGGGAGGGTGGAACGACCCCCGCCGCCCCTNGGCAATGGGCAGCGGGGCACTGGGCAGCGGGGCACGGGGGCACGACTCACTCGCCCTCGCCCCTTCTCCGCCTCACCGCCGCCCTCCGGCTGCCGGGCGCATGCGCGGAGGCGCCGCCTGCTGGGGTTTGTGCCATTTCCAGTTAAACCGGGGGAGAAAATGTGTGGAGTGTATTGAACAAAGGAAGAATCCAGCGGAATTTCTCTTTTGGAAGAGGTTAGCGACTCTCTCCAAAACAGGCAGCTGATACTTTTTTTCTCTTAAGTTTTAAAAAACACCGTCCCCCCGAACAAACCCGCAGAGCACAGCCGCAGCCATCCGAAGCTCTCGTATTCCTGTTAGAACTTTTTCCGCTGTCGGCAGGGTCACCCAAAGGCCTCGTCTGTGCTGGAGCTGCGGTGGCCAGGGCAGGCGGTGCGGCTGTGGATGCCGGGGGTGGGAAGGTGTGGTTGGGAATGAACCCGACCCTCCCGGGCTCTGATGGACCTGTCCTAGGCCTGGCGCTGGCAAGGGAACAATTCATCCACAGGAAACAGGAGGGGCAGAGGGAGCCTCAGTGTTGCCACAGTTGAAACTGAGGTTGAATGTTGCATTGGTTGAGGAGCGAGAGAGCAGGCAGTGATTAGGCTTGTTGGGAACAAAAGAGAGGAATGGAGCCAGTGAGTAAAGGTAAGAAGACTACAAGAGCATGAAGATACTTGAAAAAATTTCAAATGTTCATAGATAAGTCCAGGAAGAGAAGGGGAACAGTTATGCAGATATTGGTGTTCTAGATTAAAACCAAGACCTTAAATTTATCATTACTATTGACTGTCAGTGAAAAAAACCCTAGTTGTGCTTTTTCTGCGCTTCGACACCTTTTGTACCATCTTCTCCCCGCGCTGGCACCATTGTTGTTACAGCAGTGGGGCGGAGTGACACAGAGCATTACCCGCAGCTTCACATTGACCTTTTAAACACTTTTTCTGATTAACCTAGTTAGTAATCACGTCTGTTTCCCTGGAGCGCCGTAGGGATGCTTATACTGGCTCAAGGAAACATGTGGTGGGGAGGGAAAGAGTTTTTTTAGTTGTACATGAATAGGTATGTGTGTAGAAGCCCTGTTTTTTAGTGTACACGTGTGTATTATGCACACAGGCACACACACCTGTGTAAAGGGATTGGGCAACTGAGATGTTGAACATTCTGGCCCTTGTGTTGAACAGAGGGAGTGCCATTGATAAAGCAGTTGTGGGGGAGGTTTACAAGTGCAAGAGGTGACGAGCAGTCTGAGGAGACCTGTCTAGTAAAGGTGAGTGACATTGCAAGAGTTGTTCTTGCTGGACCAGGGGAGTGAGATTAGAAGCAGTGTGTGTGGGAACTTCTTCATAAGAGTACTGCATGGAAACAGGAGTGAGATTTTTACTTATGTGTTCAGTTTCAGCCCTCTTGCTTCAACCTCTTTTAGACTAGCTTACTTTATTTTCCAGAACAGATTAGGCTAGAACCTGGGATTCTGAATATTTCTGTTTTCTCAGAACTAGCAAATATCAGGAAACCCCAGGGGGAAACATGGATTATTCTTTTCTTGTGCAAGTTCATCCATAAATTTGTGTCCAACTAGTGTATTAGCTCAAAACAGCAAAGCATTGCACCTGGTTGTAATACATGCAGGTGTTGAGATTACAACTTGATGATATCAGTTTTCTTTTGTGAGAAGTGGATAGTTACAGAATAACTATATAGTGTCATTTCCAGAAACATAAATGGAGATCTGAAGTTTTGAAGTTAGCTTTAATTCAGTCTCTTCATACATCTAGCTTGAACTACAGTTTTCTATTAAGTAAAAAAGTATTGTTTATTGAATAAAAAATCTGGTTGTACTCAGCGTATTAAAGAGATGAAGTACTTTGGTCTCATTACTTTGGTTGTGTGACGTCAAGACATTCTCTTGATGTGGCTCAAATCTGCATGAAATTCTGCTTTGACTATGGAATTACAAATTTTCTTGTATCTTCTGTTGGGCTTATCACCTCAGTATCTCAGTACTCAATTAATTCCCCCCTTAATTGACAAAAGTCTCCTAAGACAAGGAAATCATCCTTCCATTCTGCATGAAGAATGAAAGATAAAGCTATGGAGATCAGATCTGGTCCATGTAGGATCTGATTTTTTTCAGGGTATTGAATTCAGTTCTCATTTGTGTTAAGTGCACAGGTGCAAATAAATTGAATGTCTATTCTAAGCCTATTCTGCTTTTGCAAATCAAGCAATCAGATTTTGGGAGAGGCATCCCTGAAATAAAATGTATGTAGTTAGTGCCCACATTGGAACAGCATTTTTAGGTAATTTATCCAGTCATGAATAAATTCTGTGGCAAAAGCAGGATAAAACATACTTCAGAACAGTGCCAGCTTTGGACTACAGCAGTGTGAACCATTTTGTTTGCTCTGTCATTTTAAACAGCTTCCTTTTCCTGTGATCCTCTTGTCCATCATTTTGTTCTGCCTGCCAGTGTGACCTCCCTCACTGGAGTAACCATTTCTGTGTTCTTCTGGTGAGGCAGATCACAGAATCAATCAGGTTGAAAAAAAATACTTACCTGACTTGCTTTTGACTCCTACCTGGCTCTTAGAAATGACTGGACAGTCAGGGAGTAAGAGATGTGGTTGGTACCATTTGCCCCAACTATGAGTACTGGGAAAAACCTAACTCAGTCAGCCCCTCTGCTTCCTTCTTCCATTATTCTAGTAAATCTTATGGGTGTCATTTCTTCCCATTTACTCAACAAATGATGCCAGATTCCTACAGGCAGGAATTTAAAATTTTTTGCACCATCCTGTTAAGAGCTTTTGCTTTCAGTTTTTCAACTCAATCCTGAACTTTGCTGCTGGTTTTCATCTTGCTCTTTCATGAATTCCCATCAGCTGTGCTTCCAGGATGCTCTCTGGTCTGGCTCATGTTTCTTTAATGGTTGTTTTGCTTCGGCCTCCAAAGACAATGTACTTTCTTCCCCCCACCATTGCTTCCTCTCCTCTTCCACATTATAAACAAAAGCACTTGCAGTGTGCAGTAGAGAACCCTACGGAGCTGGCAAGGGAGTGGCCTGAATGACCTAATGTCTCGTCTGTTCTCCTGCCAGCCGAGTTCAGATGTTGGTAACTATTTGACCTTTTAAAATCTAATCGGACAATACCCAGCCCTTTCCTTGTTTACCTTTGCTTGTCTTACTGATTCTTGTTAAGTAAAATTTGATACACATTTGTGAGGTCTGAAATACACTTAACGCATTCTTCTCTTGCTGACACTTTTGATGGTACTGATTATCAAGTAGTCTGTGTTTTAATCAAGGTTTCTGGATACTATTATTAGAATAGCTACATTTCAAAAACAAAGCCTGTCTTCCTGTTGAAAGTTAAAGAAATTACATGCTAACCACCTAAAATCCCACTATGGGTTTTGGCTTGCTAAGAAGGCACATCAATGGGGAGCTCTTTTGTCCCTATTTCAGGCTGTTGCTTATTTTTAATAATACATGATCATTATGTACAATAACATTAACTTTGGATAAAAGGCATCTGTTCAGAAAAACGTTTATAAAATCAGACAAAAAATACATTTGCACAGCCCAATATATTGGAGTTAGCATACAGGGCTGAGACTCCTGGATAATGCAGTAGCTCAAGTAGTATTGCCTGTTTTGAAACCAGGAATGCAGCTTTGTGTAAATATACTATTTTATTGAGCATAGATGTCTTTACAAGAGGGAGAGACAGACTATCCTGCAATTGCATCTTGTAAGATCTTTGCGATCACTTGCGTTTTACACATTACATTGTGCGTTTTACCTGCGCTATGGAGTGTTTAATTTAAAGCATTTGAATCAGCCTTCTCATGTTGCTTCTGGAATTACTTTTGAAAGCTGGCATCTCATGTTTGAACATCACACACTCAACATACTTCCAGTTTGTCATCATAGTGGTCAGTCTGTTCCAATATGATTACTCCAAGAGTGGTCAAATTAAGTGACATTTTAAGCTAAAATCCAGAGAGACCATGTGAAATGTATGATTGGAGTAATTTATCACAGATAAAACTTAATCCCAGTGAAGTATTCATTTTGTCACCTAAAACTGCAGAAAAGCTATATTTGCCAGAACTCTAGGATGGGTGAGATTTTTTGTTTGTTTGTTTACACCAAGAATTGTGGTAATTCTGGATATTCCTGTTTTGCTGAGCTCTTTGTTTTCCTGTAGTGTAACAATGGATGGACCAGTTTCAAGATTCACTTTAAAGCAATTCTTCATTAAAATCCCTATCTCTAAATTAGCCATTTAACATAACTGTCTAAACTGGAATATTTATTATAATTAGCTGTATTTGCAAATGTTTCCTACTTGGCATTGACGAATGACTCAAAAAGTGTGAATTTGTTAGTTTGCTGGCGGGAAGGCAATTTATGGAACCCTAGCAGGAAAATTCATGAACTGTGGCTTCATAAGACATGTGAATTTTGCACCTGGGTTTATCAGTGAGCTGTTTACTGACCTTGTGTGTATTCTTCAGCTTTTATTTGCAGACTATTACCCTTCAAACTATTTACTAAATTAACCTGGGAGGAGAAACAACTTTCTGTTTGTCTTTCTGTCCTTAGCCTTCATTCTCATCGCCATGGGAAAGGGGTTAAATGAGGTTTCAACATCAGAATTAGTTAGATCTCCTGCTGGTTTTCCTATACATTGCTCTTGTAGCAGCTGAAATTAGCACAGTCCATGATATTTTATATCAATACTGCTGAGAAGTTCTGAGTATGAGAAGTGGAACTGACTCACTTTACTATTTTCTGTTTGCTACTGTTGGTTGTCAGAGCTGTGAGCAGCAGCAAAATAAAGGGAGGGCATAGTGAGTGTGTGGCTGCGTAAGCAGCTTAACTGTTCTAAGCTTTTCCTGCTGCCTGAAAACAGGAGCTCTTCCTTTTCCGCTCCATCCTTGCTGGGCTTTGCATTTTGACTGCTTCCCTGGTGCTCTGCAATCAACTGAACCAAGGATCTGATCTGTTTTATTTTAAAATAAGCAAGAAGGTGAGAAGGTGAAAACAATCATCCTTTATGGAAAAGCCACTTAAGGTGAACTGTAAAGAATTAGTTCACTTAGGGTGAACTGTAAAGAAGTGCCCAACTACAAGCTCACCAAATCTGCAGTTCTCAAAAATAGAAATATCAGAGCACTCTATGACTGTTCATTAGAAACTCTTGGCAAAGGTTTGATCAAAGTTTTCATCTCAACATAAGAAAAATTTTTTACAGTGTGATCAATCATTCACTGGAACAACCTCCCCAAGAACATGGTGGAGTCCCCATAACTAGAGGGTTTGGTTTTTTTGCAGTTGGACAGGGTGCTGGATAACCTCCTCAGGGTTCCCTTCCCCACTAAAGGCTGGACCAGACAATCTTGATATTCCTTCCAACCTGGGCTGCTTTATGGTTCTATGAAACTTTTTGTGTGAGTGAAGTGATCTGCACCAGAAATACAAAAGGTGGAGATGCACCTTCTGATGGACAGCACATCTAGGATTTCCCCAGTGACTTCTGCAGTGTGTTACATATGTGAATGGATTACCAGACCTAAAAAATATCAGTGGTGTATTTTTTGCATTAGAAGACTCCACATTTTCTGTGTGCTGGAGTAGGTGTTCAGCTTTGTAGGGGAACACCCTTTTAAATCCTCCTAGAACAAAATGTTAGACATGTTAGATTTGGTAGAGGATCTGTCAGCTATGAATGGAGTTTTCAAGAGCTAGCTTTATTTTAATTTTATGTATGCTTTTGACACAACTAAGGTAAATTACATACTCAAATACAGTTAATTGCACACACAAATTTGACACATTAATTTGGCATGTGATTTTTAGGAACATCAATATGAACATTCTCTGAATTGTTTTTTTTACATGCATTTTTTTGTTTCCTACTCAGGCAGAATGGGTGTTGTGACTGACTCACTTCATAAGGAGTAGAAGAGCGACAGTAGAATTATTGGTTTAGTTTTGGGAGCTGCTCTAGTGTTTTTTACAGTGCTGGAAAGTGCAATAAAAATTTTATAAGTATGACCTGATACTGGTAGGTATGGATTTATACTGTGAGATTGATCAGTTGTGATTTAGAGCTTTACTGGGATCCTTATTTCTTCATAAGTGACAGTTGGAATTAGACATTAGTTCATCTTCCAGTGTTTTCCCCAGTTATAATGTTCAGAATGCCTCCATCCTCTAGACCAGGGCGCTTCCATTAGGAAAATTTTTATGAATTTAAGGTTTTCCACTGCTCCATAGTAATTGATTGGAAGGAACCTTGAGTAAAATTGTTGAACTAGAGGTCAGGAGGAAACCCAGACACAAACAAAGGAAAGCAATCTCAAAGTAGGAAAACTGTGTTAGTACCCTTGGAAAAGAAACTGTTGATGTTGTCAATTTTTGCATGTTTAGTAATTCTTACAGAATCAAACCCATTTAAAATAAAAATTGATCCTTGACTTTAATCTTGCTACACCAAATGTAATCTGTTACTGAAGTAGCTAAGGAGGGATGCAAAACTGGCTCCCTGAGAGGCTGATTTTGGTGGCAGATACAGTCTGGGAAGTTCATATTTCCTTTCTGTGGCTGTCCTGGAGAGCAGAGGGATAGAGCAGGAGGGGGAGGTCAGTGGGAGAGGGACAAAGCTGAACTGCATCAGCTCCATTGGGATTTCTTCTTTCTCACCCAGTAAAGGGTGGGTGGCAGTGGCAGGAAAGGAGAAGAAATTCCATGACTGCTCTTCAAGGTTGAAGCCAAAACATTATTTACTATACCCCAAATATGTAAATGAGTGGAGTACTTTTGTGTGTAGGGTTGTTCAAGTCCTACTCAGAAAAAAAATAAGTGCAGTGCAGTAAAATAATGTGTGAATCTTCATGTATTTGGAAATTCATGTAAGGTTGATGTGAGGAATAATAGACGTGGGTGTTGAGAGAAGGAAATAAGAGTATTTAAAATTTTGGTGGTTTTTTTTTTTTCTCTCTGGTTTGTGGGGCTCTTTACCCTTCTGTTTTACTGCAGCTGCTCTGTGGATTCTGGTGGTGTACAACTTTCTGTGTGTTCTCTTTAAGCAATTCCCCAGTGTGACAGAAAACTTAATAAAATCTGTAAAGGAGCTGTGCCTCATTATCTTTTGCCTAGTTACCATATAATTCAATAAGATGAAATTTGTGTTTATGACTCTTTCATAACTTCTATGCAATTTGATTTTTGGTTGACTGGAAAATCCCATTAAAACACGCTCTGAAATGTTGTCATATATGCATTGCTTCAGGGGAGGACAGGCAGGGTGGAAATTTATATTAAAGCATGCTGACAGTGCATAAATACTTGGAAGAGAAGGCTTTGTTTGCACATTTCTCTAGCTTAGTTTAGCACTTCACAAAGAAATTACTTTTTATTGGTTTGGGGTTAATTTTTCTAAATTAAATGCAGTGTTAGACATTGGCCTACCAAGCAAGTGCTAAATGCAGTTTCTGTATGGAGCAGAATGTTGCCTCATCACAGCAAAAACAAACATAGTCTTATGTTTGGTATAAAATTATTGCATACGAAACAGAGATGCCAATGTGAGATCATCCAGGTTTCTTTTTGCTGAAAAAATGCACATTCTAAGATACAGAATGTTTCTGGAGTTTTTTAATAGCTAGTTGAAAAATACTGGTAGTTTAGAGGGAAACTGATTTTTAAAAGTATCTATTGCTGCTTGCCTTTCACAATATTATAATACCAAGAAAAACTTCAGTGAGGTGAGGAAACCTTTTTCAGATGTATGGAATTGTCAGGTCTCTTTCTGAGAAAAGAGCAGACTTGAATATTGGATACAGATTGACATAGATGGAAGCTGAATATTGTACAGCCAGTTTGTGTTATTGGAAAATCTGTAAAGGTGTTATTTGTGACACTTGGCTCATGGCTTTGCTTTATAAGCTGTGTTGGGGAAGAAAGTATCTGTAAGAGTTTCAGAGCAGGATAAAGGGTACATTGTTAGCTTTGATCTTGTGACCTTTTCTGAGAGTACAAGCACTGTACCTGTAATGAAATTACATTTTTGTGAATGGACTGTGCCCAGAGACTGTTCCTTGACCCTTCTCTCTCATGTCTGGAGAGGTATAATCTAAAATCTAAAATAACTCTTTACTTTTTTTTTTTTCCTTCTCTACCTAACCCATATGTGCTTTTAAAAGGCAGAAAGTACTGTTGTACTCTGCTTTCTACTCATCCTGAATGCTTTGATGTGTTGATTTGGGAGACCAGATTCAATGAAAAAGGGAGATTGCAGGTAGTGAGCAAGATCTATTAGAGAGAGACCACTTGACATTTATCAACTCAGTTTCTGGTGGTGTCATGGTATTGTGTGCTGCTATTTACTCCCCTGGTCCTAATCCAGTTTTAAACCACTTTGGAGAGGAACTGGATGCAGTTACCCATTCCATACTGGCCACTTCTCTCCTTTCACAGCCAAGTAGTTACCAATAAAAGCTACATCTGGAGAATTGTGTGATAGTAATCACCAAATCTCTCCCTCATTTATAGATTTCCTTTTTATTCCCTTTAATCTATTTCTGTTTTTGTCCTGAACAGCATCCTGTGGCAGCAAGTTGCATAAATGAGACACTATGTGAAATTTCTTGTCCTTTTTGTTATCTGTGTCAGCTGAGGTCAGTGGGTACCCTCCAGTTTCTCATGTTGTCAGAAGTAATGGTTGGCTGTAATGTGTTGCTTGTGTTACAGTTAGATCAGCTGATCTGCCTTGTCTGAACTGAGAGGTTTGTTATACAGTGATGATTTAAACACAAAGGATTTTTTTTCTTTCCAAATAAATAGCAACATGGAGTTTTTAATCCATATATAATATGGTTTTCAACTGAAGTTGAGAGCTGCTGACTATTCCTCAGTTTGTTGCCTGTAAAACATCAGGAGATGGTCTGAACTACAAACTCAAAGCTGGCTTGTTTATAATCTACAGAACAGATGCAAATGTTTCATTTGTATGAAAACAGACAGAATAGGGAGGAAAATAAAATGAGTGCACATTCAAAGCTCCTAATTTAGAGAGGCTGTGGGTGAAAACATGCTATAAAGAAAACATCCTGCAGCATTCTTATACAGTTCATGTGGGGTTTTTTCTTAAAAAGTGCTAGCAGGTCCATTGATTATTTTATCTTACTATAAATTTTAAAAAAGTACGTGATAGATATTCAATAAGCAGCTGTCACTTTACTAGTATAACATAGAATTTTATCAATACATTATTTAACACTTCAGCTACCTGTAAATATGTAGCAAAGGGATCATGTAGTTTCTCTGGATTATTATGTATTGACTTTGTATGTTATTTTATGATTTTAGAAGCTGGTAACATTTTGGAGAGAAAGTTATTGAAAATATCAATAATGGTGACCATAAACTGGATGTTAATTTGTAGTCTCGAATTTTAAGTTTCCAGTCTTTGGGTGTGTGTGGGGGAAGAATATGCTTTTTTTGTTTGTGGAGGTTTTTGGGGAGGTGAGGGCTGGCTAGGTTATCTCGCAGTCCCTGGATTAGCTGTCTCTGTTTGTCTCTTTTTCTGCTGTTTCTGAGAAACCACTCCAGTATTTCAGGTTTTTAGCCTTATACTGGGCCCTGTGGTATCCTGTGTATTAACAGTATCTAATTCCATATCAAAAACATTACTTTTTAAGAGAAGAGACAAGCACATCGAATGCTTCAGAAATCTCTTTGACTGTGGTGAGAGTTGTTTTTTGGGGTTTTTTTGAGATGTTTTATTTTTTGGTTTGTTTATTAGTTTGAGCAAGAGCCTCACATTACCTTTGTTCTTGTCAACTTATTTATCAGGATAATTTTGTAGTTTCACAAAATGTTTCTCCCAAACATTCTCTATCACCCCATAACAACCTTTGGCTCTTTGCTGAGGAATCATTTATATAGAGTTTCCTTCCTCAGCTTCTTACTGCTGTGAGTGTGGTCACACAGTGCATGTTGGGTGTATCTGCAGTAGCATTTTGGTTCATTAGGAATCTCCCAGTTGTCACCACTTACTGTACCTCAGCTTGCATTGCAAAAACATTTCAAAACACTCACTGAGTTATTTTTGGATGAAGGTAATCCAGAAGATAAACTCCAAGAGCTGCAGTCCCACTGCCACATTGCTCAGCTCATGAAAACAGATCAGAGCGACCCCAAAGTAAAATCCTTTACCTGTGTTGTGTAAGTGATGGGTCCTCAGCACCAACTGTTTTGCTCTTTGAGAGCACTGCTGTTGCTCTGCATTCCTAGCTAATGTGAGTATAGTCATGGATAGAAATAATTATGATGCACTTAGAGGTTATTATTCATGGTCACTGTAATTGCTTCAGATAAAGAGTCCAGCTATTCAAGCCTCAGAACAGATGATATCTAAGTGGCTGACAACTTGAGTTAGGTTTGTCAGCTGGCACCTAAACACTAATTAGGTCAGGGAGCACCAGATCTATAATGAAGTTATGTTCCTATCTCTGTTACGTTTTCACCTTTCCCACTGTTAATCTGACTTCCCCTCCATTCCCTAATATCCTTGTTATCCATCTGCTAGCCCAAATCACAATATTCTGACATCTCACATGTGCTGGCAGTGCTCTTTCCCTGTTCTCATCTCTTTAACTTACTTGAATTGCCCCCTTGCAAAGGGCTGTGGAGCTGTGGCTGTACATGCTGTTTTCTTCCTGACTGCCCACTTTCTGCTGGAAAAATGGATAATGATTTACAGCTGCCAAAGGCACCGTGATTGCTGAGATACTGCTGCAATTGGTAAACCCATCTTCAGAGAGAGCATTAATGGGTTTTCTCTGTTCTTGGTCGTTGATTTTCGTGGAAAATGTGTGGGAGCACAGGAGAAATCTGAGTGTCAGTTTTAGTTAGAAGGTACTGAGGGAGGAGCCTAATGTGACATAGATAAGTGACATAGTATCAGTTTTGCATCCAAACAAAATCAGGATAAAAACACATCCTACTGTGAATGCTTTATTTAATTGTTCATCATTCTTGCTTGCAAAAGGAGAGGAATTGTTTCTTTTAAATCAATGCTTCAATGGATTATCAAGTGAAATAATAGCAATTTGAATTCCCAAAGCATAGAAAATTGTCTAACCTAGAGCAATGTCTTTTGGCAGTAGCTTACAGAAGAGTGAGGTGTCTGAAATTCTACTCTATAGGCTGCTCGGAAAGTCATGGTCTCTTGAGGATTTGTGGAATTCTGGTTTCCACACAGATGGTTATGTAAGTGTTCAATTATGCCGCTCAGGAAGTGCCCCAAATCGTCCCCATGAGTTTTAAAACCATGCAATCCACCAAAAGTCTCCCTCTGTAGAGAGTTTTGTTACTTCTGCCAGATGTCCTGCTCACAAAGATATATCAGGAGAATGTTCATGTTTGGTTTTGAAAGGAAGGATAAGGAAGAGATAGTTTAGCTTATAGCAATTCCCCCTTTGAACCTCTGGAAATATCCAGAGAATAACCAGCCAGAAAATTGCCACAACTTAAACAGAACAAAAACCACTGAGTGAAGAAGGGGTGAGAACCTGAGGCAGAGGCTCAGACTCAGTCTCTCCACCTGCAGTCCTGTCTGGATGCAGTCATGAGGAGCTTCCTTCTCTCTGCTAACAGGGTGGTATTCTGCCCTGTGTGTGCTCCTTCTCTGAGTAATAACACGTTTCATTGGGTTTAGGGTGCACTGGCAGTCTGCTAAGTACAGGTTCCTCTTAGTGATCTGGTCTGTGGTTTTGGATGCTTAAATTAATGATGATGTTTTATAATGCTGCGATCTTAGAGCATATACAAAGAAGAAGGGGTTTCAGTTCTCTGTTTTACTCTGATCCTTGCCCCATGTAGTCTGAGGTGGGATAAATCTTTTGCATCGTTGTCTGATAGAGTAGTTTCCGAAGTGTTGCATCCCTCTTTATTCCCACCAAATTCCCTGGAAAACCTTGCTGTTGCAAGCAAACAAAACTTAATAAATATAGGATTCTCCCATATCCTATGGAATTTATGTTCAGAGAAAAATGTATCTATTTTTCCAGCATTTGAATCCATGTAAATTCTTTGGTGCACTTTTCCTGGTGAGAAAGCTCTTTAGAAGTAGGTAACAGTAAGTGAAATTGTAGTCTTCTGTAACATTTTTTCCAAACGTATGAGAGATGTGGTGGGAGTGGGATTTTTAGGTAGGCACATAATATCTGAATGAATTGCAGTCAGATAATTAAATAGCTACACAGGAAGTCAGACTGATAATGTTTTAATATTTCTTCTAAACAAACTTCCCCCAGGAGTGTTTCAGTTGTTGCATTGCACCTGGTTTGGGACTGAGGAGCTAGAACAGGGGTGTTTATTTTTAGACTGAACTCCTACTGATGTTTTAGTTAACAGTGTCCTGGAATGGACCTGCTTTCATTAAAAGCTCCAGAAGAACCTAAATATTTATGACTTTAAGAAGTTATATAGTTCTTTGGCTTCATGAATTGTACAGATTACAAAACTAAAATTAACAGCTGTATCACTTTGTCAGAATTCTGTTGCAGAATGAAAAAAGGCTCTTCCCCCTTCCCTCCCTGGATGCTGTCATGTATATTCCTCCCCAGCTGTGAGAGGAACAGGGGTTCTTGCAGTATTTGAAGTCCCTTTTAACACAGCAGGTGAGAAACTAAGTGAGGAAAAATACTGCTGCTGCTTTACGTTAGCCTTATTTTCCCTTCTCTTTCTACTCCCTTCCCTTAAGGACTCTCTTTGTTCTCGATGTTCTGTATCCTTGGAACACGACAGTGAGTGAGAACAGTGCAGGCAGTCTGTGTGCCCTCAATCAGATCCTCTGTCCTTTCATGGTACGTGCTGCACACTAGTTTCCATTAAACTTGGAGTCAGGAAATGTAGCCAGAAGAGGTGTGTGCCTGCCAGCCAAAGATGGTTATCTTAATAAATGCAACAAAATCTTGCAAAAACACTGTATTAAGACAACAGCTTTTGATTCTGAAATTAGTTACCTTCCCAATTTGAGAGATTGCCACTGCTAGAATATGATTACCACCTTGGGAAATGTGTATACAAATATTCTACACTTTATGCTTATAAATAGTGTGTGCAAGATTTGAGTACCTTAAGAATTAAGAAAAAATATCTAGGTTAGTTGTGGAAAGAAACTTACAGCTTGGTTTGTTACTTCAATATTAGTTCTTTAAACTTTCATGCAAGTTCTTTCTTGTTGGTAAGAGGCTGCAGCCCTTTGGTGATGAGCTGGTAAATTGCAGGGGTGGTATTGGTGTGTTTCCTGGGCTCTCTCACAGGCTTTAGAAATCAGTGTTTCCCACTGGGTCATTATAGCTCATACTAGAAATGTGTGGTTCATTGTGTTTTGTGGGGATTTTTTTAACCATTCTACTGACAGCCAAGCAGGCAGTCAGGAAAGGTCATGTGTTGGTTGGATGTGTCAGCTGCCGTTAACTCGGAATTGGACACTCAATGTGGCTGTAGTGCTATACAGCTGTCCACTGTGTTGTAACATATCTAAGGTGATATATGACCTTAAAGAAGATGGATAGAAGAGGGATTCATGGAACAACAAATATTGCTGATATTTAGATACTGTCAGGGGTTGTAGGGCCTGTGTGTGTTTGTTCTTGCATTTTTGTATATTAAAAAAAAACATTGCTTTGACGCCATAGGGTCATAGGTTTCAATAAGGTTTGTGAAGACTTAAAAGTAGGAAACTAAGTAAAGGGTTGGAGAGAGGAATAAATGAGTCAGTAGCAAGTCAGGATGTTCCTGTGGTGTGACCAGCCCTCTTCAGCTTTATTGGCTGGCTTATGACGGTAAAAATGATTTTTGTGCTTGTCTTTGTTCAATCCTTTCTTCCAAGCCACCTTTGAACTATTTAGTCAGTTTGAACCAAGAGTGTCAGAAGAGAGGACTAAAATATAATTAAACTTCTTCCCTTTAGGGGAAGGGACCATTAATAGAGGGCAAAGACCCACGCGGTTCCTCTGCAGTGGGAGAGTCTGTTCCGTGAGTGAAATGTCCATGTAGTGGCATTGCCCAGGTCCTCAATCAACCTCTTGCCCTGTAGGGTTTTGGGTGTCATAGCAGGAAGCTGTGATTCATGGGAGCTTGGAAATGAAGAATTTGAGAGGAAAGTCAGGAGAGCATAAAAAAGACACATTTGTCGGAGAATGGGCATAATTAGTTCCAGAGAGCTCTAAATACTTGTAATTGCTGTAAAATGCAGATTGATGAAGGGAAGTTTTTGTACTACAGCCACTGACTGAAAAGCTGTATTTGATACTTCCTAAAGAAGGGCATACTGTTTCCCTCTGTAATGAAGTAGGTAAAATGAAACAATTTGTGTTCTGCAGCCACTTCAGCAACTCTTTATTTTGTCACTAGCTCCTAATATAATTTCCTTTGAAGAAGTTAAAAGATATTTTACCTTCGGTATTTTCCCCACTTTCCAAACCTGTGTATGTCAGTGTTCTGATGTTCATTCCCAGAAAACTTGATATGCCAAGAACCTAGTGCCTGGTGCCAAGGCAGAGGCAGTGACTTGCTCTGCTCCTGGTGGAAAACATCCCAGAGCAGGGGGGAGGCATTAAGTCCTCTTTTTCCCAACACCGTTCCAAGTAGGCAGAGCCTTCAGAGTTGTTGTGACTCATGCATGTGGATGCCTGTGTTCTGTTTTGGTTTAGTTTCTTTTTATAATGTTGTAGAAATCCACACTGAAGTTATTTGTTAAGAGGGTGAAACATTAAAGAATAACTGAAAAGTATTGAAAAAAAATTATCCCATTTGAGAGGGGAAGCATAGGAAGGTATGTTTAATTCACTGCATTGCTGCCTCTTAACAGAGCAAGGGAACACTCATGGGTGCTGCCTCTTCTATTATTGTGTGTTTTATTTGAGTGGCTGTTGCAAAAGCAGCTCTCTGAAACTGGTGGGTAATAAATGGCAAAAGAAAATAATGATGTAACGGGTGAAGAAAATAGTTACACCATTAGCTAAATCTTTTGGGACCTGTTTATTTTAATAACTTTGGCAATTTCTTCATCACAGATATTTGGGTTGTAACAATGTTACTAATCATTAAATGACACTCATTTTATTTTTATTCAAGAAGCTAAGGGCAATTTGTTTTGGCATAGAGTAATCTGCTAAGAAAAATTCTGACTATTAAAATTTAAGTCCTCTGCTTCTGTCAATCTACAGTACTTAGTAACAACAAGCTAAACACTATGGTGGTGAGATTTCAGAGTGCCTTAATGTCTACTCTTTATTCACATTTATTTGCCTTTACAGAGATTTGATGAACTTGCTTTAAATCAGTTTGCTCCTTTATCCCACATCTTGTAGTGCCAGTCCTATAGTTTTTTAGCGGGCTGGGATGTCTTCATGGAGCAGCATTCACCTCAGCAGTCCCTGCAAGTACAGCAGTCTGCTCTTGCATGATGAGCTGTGGTGTTGGGCAGGCCAGGCTGGAAACATTAACTTTCCCTCTTTTTTCATTGCAACAGCCACGGCCAACATTTTTTACAGAAAGGTTTACTTCTGAGGGTTTGGATTTATGGATTTATTTGGAAAGTGAGGACATCTGGATGGCATGACATGTTGATATGTAACCTGGCCTCTGAAGGCTGGTGTTAACTCCTAGGAGTAGGTAATTTATTAATAAAAAACTTTTTAACCACGTGGTGTTCTACTAACTTGGTTAGGCAGTTTCTCTTACTTTGCTAAAAGCTTTTGTTTTCCTAGTCTTTTCCGTACACATAAAGACTCCAAGGAGCTGAACTACTCCTGCTGCCTCCAGATGCAGTTCTTGTTGGCTTTCTGCCTGGTGGGTGCAATGAGCTTCAGGCACTTTCTCAACTGAGAGCACCTCTTGTCTGTTCTCTTTCCAAGATGAGGTACAAAGCACATGTAAGTTCTTGCAGGGCAGGTTGGGATCCTCTCATGTAGTGCAACTTCCTTTGCCAAATCGCAGGCCTTGTTGTGCCCTTGAACTTCATGCAGACAATCCTGTTTTAATCAGTAGCTGACTCTGAATGAATTTCTGTGTGTTCATTCTGATTTCAAAAAATCTGATCTGTAGACTAAAGATAAGTTGACTTGATGATCTGTACAGAGTGAATTTAAGTCTTAGTTAAGGTATAACTAATTACAGTGGAGAATGTAGTACCTTTCAAGTTCAGTTAGGCAAAACAGGTTGCATTTTGTTTAGAATTATACACACCCTCTTATTTCATGTTAACATTTTTGCATATTCTAAATTTGAAAAATCTTGAAAAAGGTTAAAGCATTCACAATTTCAAAAGGGTTATATTTTTCTTGGATAGTGTTCCTATACTACCGAAATTAGCCTATATGCAGTACTGGTACAACTCAAAAGAAGGATTAGTCTTGATCATGGAGTTTCAAATACTGATGTATTTGTACCAGTATTTGGGAATCAAGACATTTATCCAAGTTGATTGTAATTCACAAACTCAACAGGATATTTCCTCTTTTGTTTCCAGACTTGATATTTGCAAGTTCCCTGCCTTGACAGCAATCACCATGGATAGTGGTAAGTTTAACTTAGTGCTGAATGTGCATTCTGTATTATTTCCTGTGAAATGGACAGTAACACACCCCAAAGCTGTCCTCTGCTCATAAGCCCAGTCTTTTTGTACAAAAGATGCCCTCTGGCATTGAGCTGGCTTTGATGTTACACATGACACAGATCTTTGCTCACACTGAACTAAACTGGAGTCATGCAACTGTTCTGATAGAGTTATTATTTGCAGACCATAAAAATCATCATAGACTTTTTGTAGCCCTTTGAAAGCTGGCTGCAGAATGAAGACCACAGAGCTGAATTTCCAGCCTTGAGGACTTTAGTTTTAACTGTTTTTAAGCTTGTCTCTGTAACTCCAGATTCTCAGAGCAGAAGTCACTTTTTAAACTTCATAAATAAAAGCACAGATAATTTTTTTCCTTCCAGCCCTATTCAAACCAAATGGCTTTATGAAGATGACCTACAGAAGGATTCTAATTTAATAGCAACAGCTTCAAATTTAGAACTAAAATGTTTATTTTTATTATTAAGTAGTGATTTTAGTCTGCTTAGATGTTAGTAAGGAGTCAAAAAAGGAAGCTCAATAAAGGTCTCAATAGAGCTGGTTTTGGTGTCCAGGATGCTGCAGGCTTTGCTTCGGCGGCACTTCTGTGTCTCAGAATACTTTTCCCACGCTGCTGCTCCCCGTTCCTTCTGTCACTACTGTCCTAAAGCCTGTTTTCTTTCCCTGTGACAGCTTCAGCTGGCAGGCTGCAACATATTTATCCTCTCGTGCCCTTTCCTGGCTCTGGTTCTGATTGAATTTCACCTTGCTGGAGTATCCATTCACTATTAGGATAGCGGGCAGGCTTTCCAGAGGATGTGGAATAAATTGATCTGACTGTATTGTACTCTTCAATATTAAAAAGTGAAATTAAGTCTTTGGGAGCTTTCTGATACATAAAAACTTGGTAAAAGCCAATTATTACCGTTACACACAGAGCATAAACATGTCTGAAGAAATAATGTATTCAAATGCATTAAATTTGGTAATTTTGTATCTTCATCTATATCCTACAAAAACTGGGGAAGTAGAAGAGACTTTAGATGATTTGTTTCTATGTGTATCTTACATAATGCCAAAACAATAATTTTGATTTTTCTTTTATCTTTTATTTGCTAGTTAATCTCTTTAACAAAATGAAACAGTGACTTACCTTGCTTCCTTCATTCTTACCACATGCAAGTCTTCCCTGATTGTGTTCAACTCCACAGTAACAGCTGCAGTGAATTCAGCCTATTGTGGCTTAGGTGGGTGGCCATCCAACCCAAGTGGGCTTTTTGCACACTCCTATCCAAGTATAACTGAATATCTACATGATTATGGTCCTGGAATACTAAGAAGTCAAAGTGGGTTCTGCAATACAGTTCCATTATTTTTTTAATCAGGTTCATCAGGCAGTGACTGATTCTCATTAAATCCCTGTATTTCAATTGCATGGTTTTGTGTCCTTGATACATTTGTATTGACTTCTCAATAGGATTTGAAGTCACTAGGAGTGTGCAGAGCATTAAAAATGTCACATCAAAACAAACAGGTTAATATACTTCATTTTTTTTCCCCAGTCTTGCAGGGTCAAAAGGTATTCCTGGGCTGGAATAGCCAGAGATTGTTATTTATCAGATACATTCATAATTAATATGGGATGTAGTTTATTTTCCTCAGCAGGCTTTTTTTGTCTCTATGATGTGTGTGTTTTGTATACTGTTTGTGAGAGAAGACAGACTTTCTGAATATGAATTGTTAAATAAAAACTTTGGGGGGTTTAGATAGTCATATATTGTCCATCCTTGAACTGAATTAACATTTTGCTGTTCTCCATTAATGCATTTTGAATCAGAAATATATGATTAGCTCCTTTTGGAAAACTAAAGTATTACCAAGAAATTCATACCAATATGTATCAAATGCAGTATTTCTTAACATACCAGCTTTTAAACCTCTGTTCTCTTTGCAAATTGGAAAGTGCATGCTGAAACAAGTATTTGTATCTTGTTTCTGAGAGCCAGAATCTGTAAATCAGGGTATTTTCAGCTACCTGCATTTTCCTCTATTTCTTTCCCCTCTGCATCTGATACAAAGCTGTCATCGTTTCTGTCATTGCTCTTTTCAGGGATGGATTCCAGCCGTGAAATGAAATTCCCTAAGTTTTATCTGCTGGGGGAAGAGAAACTTAATTTATAGTGCATTATCTACTCTTCAGTGCCTCTACATATGGGCACTCTTAGGAGAGTCTGGCCTAACACGTGTTCCCTTCAGGAATGCCCACAGGGAGTTGGGGAAGTAGGGAAAGCACTGGCCGTCCATCCCCAGGCATGGCTGTGTGCTGCATTCCTGACATGGACAAGTCCTTCAGCTCATCACCTTGAGGTGATCACTGAGGCATGAGGCTGATAGAAACCAAGTCATTCAGGCCAGAGGGAAGTGAGGGGAATTGTGTGGGAAGTGGAAAAAAGCCATCTTTTCTTCTTTCCTTTTTGAAGAGATTTCTGAATATTAATTTCTATGTTATTTAGTCAATGAACTTACACAGTTGGTGATGTCCATGTGCTCACCTGTGGTGCTGAAGAAAACCAAATTTTGGTAGATACAGTTGTAGAGTTGGATGCACTGTACCCCTGGCAACATCATGAGCGGTGCAATTTGTGTGATGCGTTTTGTAATGTATTCAACTAGAAGCATAGGAGTCAGTGGTGTTTTGAAATTCAATTTTCGCATCTTCATTTAATCCTTTGCAAAAGAAAGATCACTCTGTATTGGCTTGTAACCAAGTTGTGATGGATTGACCCTGCCTGGATGCCAGGTGTCCCCCAAAGCTGCTCTGTCGCTCCCCTCCACCCTGGTCTGCACCACAGGCTCCAGGGTAATCTCAGCTCTGGCACCTGGAGCATCTCCTCCTATTCCTTCTCCACTGACCTGGGGTAATTTTCTAGCAGCTTCTCACAGAAGCCACCCCTGTAGCCTGGCCACATAGACCTATTACAATTGTATGCCACAGACACTAAACAAGTTGAAATTAGTTAAGCCTAATTATGCTAATCATCGCTGGCAAGTACCACCACATCTTTCTAAAGCAAAAACATAGTGATTTTCTTTGTTTCGTTGCTGCCCTCCTTTTACAACATTAAAAATCAGATGATTAAGGGGAAAAAAACCCCTTCAGACTAACTGTAAATGAAACAATGCACAAATGATTGTGTAAGCCAGGAAAGTGCTACAAGTGCATTAGTGTGGCAGTGCATTGAATCATTATCCCCTCTTGCTGGCACCGAGAGCCCAAGAACAGTGGAGCAGTGACTTGATGTTCCTGCTTCCTGATCTGAAATACCTGGAGAATTCCTGCATCATGCACTGCAGAAGTACCTCCTGGGTAATTCATTCTGATAGATTTTGGAGTGTTCCCAGTTACTGCATATGTAAAAATTGTAGGGTCAGAGAGTTTGATGGAAAGCTGGAACATCAGAAGAAAAAAGATTGCTTCCAGCTCTCTTCCTTGAACAGCAAGCTAAGGAAAGCAAATAAAGAATACCTGTGTGAGAACATTGGTTGTCTTTTAGGGCTGTTTCCTTTGATTAATCAGATAACGTGAGGCTTTCTGTATGGTTCAAGGAAATAGAAAGAGGCTACTTTCCCCCACACCGTCAAAAGGGTGCCCATTGTATGGCTGATGTTTCTGGAGTGAAGGGAGCAAGTCTGCTTCAAAGTTTCTTAAGAAAACTTACAGACTTAAACATTGATAAATGTAGCTGTCTGGTGTGTGTGACTCCGGGTAACAGTCATAAATATTTATATCAAGATCTTCAGAGCATTCTGGCTGTGATGCCCTCAGGCAGTTGCAAATATCATTTTGGATGTTCACAAGCAGGATTTGTTTGTTCTGTGTCAGTTTAAGAAGTTGCTTGAGCTGAGCATGTGCCTGTCTCTTCCAAGAACTCCTCTTGGGCACAGCTTCAGTCTTGTTTCACCACACTCAACTATGATGCTGGATTGAGGTCTGTGCATTTATGACATTTTAGCAATAGCTACTGAAATTGTAGGCCCAACTACTTAAAACAGTGAGCAAAACTAGGAAAGGTCTTTTATCATATCAAATAAAGGGGAAGGCTTTGAAAAAGCTTTTTCTCAAAGGCACGTTTTCTTTGAGCAATTTTAGCATGAGGTTTTGGGTGGCTATTTTAGAAGTGACCTCTGTTGTCTCTCCTTTTTTTATTCAGTGTTCTTAACAGAGGACAAAGCCAACTCTATGTTAAAAAGATACCCAAGAGCCAACACGTTTCTGGAAGAAATAAAGCAAGGTGACATAGAACATGAATGCAGAGAAGAAATCTGTAGCTATGAAGAAGCAAGAGAAGCATTTGAAAATGAGGAAAAAACGGTATGTTTTGTTGTGTATGTAAAGATGGGTGGGGTGTATCAATACTAAACTTTGGGGTGTGCTGAGTGCTTGTGTGGGTTACAACATTGCATTAGATTTGGGATTTGCATGGGGAAATTGTACTGGCAAGGCTGGTGATTGAGTGGTGAAAGTGACACAGGGAACATTGCAGATTTCTTCCAAATTTATGCAGGTGACACAGTCCATTCTTCAATAGTTGAGCTCTACATAAAAAAATAACAATGTATAAAGGCACACTGGACATTTTAAGTTCTTGGTATCTTTTTGTTGGGAGTCATAGCTGGGGAGATGGATAAGGCTGGGATGAGAATTTTCTGATTTATTAAAATGAAGTTGTAGGACATGTGGCTCTTCAAAGCTGCTTCTTTCTGAAGCTGTAAATTGCCTGCCACACACGTTTTTTACCTCCCAAACTTGGCTTGGTGTGACTATTCCTAATGATAGCTCATTGTGTAAATAAGAACAGTGTGTACAGTGAGACAACTTGTATCAAATTATAACACAATATCACGTTTGCTTTTTGTTCCAGTCACTACAGAAAACATAACCTAAACATGTTGTCTCTAACTTCAACTTCTTTTCTCCCATTTAGGAACATTTTAAGTTATGGTAATTAGCATTGCCCTTGCAGAGGTATTTGGGAAGTAGTAAAATAGAAATAGTTACATTTCTTTTCTGTCACCAGTGGTGAAGGAGCTTCCAACAAGGTCCTGACCTTTTATCCATTTCCACTACCGTATCCTTTCTCCCTGGCTGCTGTTTTGTGCTGTGGGGAGTTGCTAATGGGCCATGCTCTGCTAATGTGCAGTCGTGCCTGACCAGCCTCATTTACTCAGGCTTTATTTAGTGCATTGTCCCCCAGCAGTATCCATCCGCAGAGCCACTTAGTAATACTGAATGTCTGTGTCCCAGAGGAAGGGAATGGATGCAGTAGACTGGGAACATGATACAGTATATTCAGAGAAACACAGGATCAAAGCTTTCATAGAACAGAGAGACTGGAATTCAGATAGGGTCTGTAGCTTATTTATGTCATGGTAACCTTTTATGTAATATCTCTCTTTGTATTTTATATCTTGTCCACTTTTTGCTTTGTTTTTCTGCAGTCTTCTTGGTAGGTCTGCAATGAGATTTGTAATATTAAAAGAATATCAAATGGTTCCCTTAAATTATTTTTGCATGAGTTTTTAAGTAGCATTATGAATGTCAAGTATGCATATCTGTTATTCAGTATTTCCAAGACAGGCTTGGGGATTTTGACAGATTTAGAATTATTATTTAAAACTATAAAGTTAATTATAGAAATAAAACTATTATGTTAGGCTAGAGCCAACAGGGAAGAATTTGCAGGACTTTGTGGGTAAAATAGAATATGAAATTGTGTGTTGACAATGTAATGCATATGGAGGAAATGGGAACATTCATTACAATATATGATTGGCTCTGAACTGAATTCGTGAACAAGATCTGAATTTAAATCTATGAAGACTTCAATTTAATGCTGAGCAGTCAAACAAAGCCAAAACAAATTAAAAAACCCTGAGTTCTAAGAATCTGAAATAAAAGAACAGGGATAAAAAAAAAGAGCTTACCCACATCTTGAATGTGTACAACTCTCATCTCCCTATCTCTTTGAAAGCAAATTAGTAGCTGAGGAAGAATCAGAGAAGTGTGACAATTGATCAAAGATATGAAATGACTTGTATAACAACAATAGATCATAAAATAATTGAATCAGGGAGCATGTGATGATGTCTGTGAGATGAAGGGTGAGTTGAGGTCAGTGACTTGCCATCCTTCTGATAGCAAAGCTAAGAGGGCCTCAAAGGAAACTGGAAAGGTGCAGGTACAAAGCAAACAGAAGTCTCTCCTCACCACAGCTAATAGAGCTGTGGACTGCCTTGCCATGGGATGTCGCAGTTCCTAAAAGCTTGTATGGGTTCAGAGAATGATGTAAATGAAGGGAAGATAAATCAGCCTGGAACCATTAATTAAAAGGAATTGGCTTGGGCTAATGGAAGTTCTTGTACAGGTATGTGGAATTCCAGAGAATATCACTGCCTGCTTGTGTTTGAACTCTTCTTTCAGCAATCTCTAAAGATTGTTGTCAGAGAGAAGTTAACAAATAAGGTGAGCCCTAGGTCTGATATTGTAAAGCTGTTTATTGGTTGTGCCTGTAGCGTGCAGGCAGCACTGCACCTGGTCACTAGTCAGGCGTCAGAGGTTGTTGGGAGGCTCAAAGATTTATTCAAACATTACTGTGCAAAGTATCTGAGCATGATTATAGCATTGGTATTAATTTAATGTCCGTTAACTCATTTCTTTGTAAAGTGCATGAAGATTTTAAAAGCTGGAAGTCACAGATTTTTATTTGTGTTGCCGATTTCCCATGAATTTTAAGTATTGTGAAAATTGCAAAATTCTTTGTGTTGCTTTATTCAAGCAAAACAAATTACTACTAAAAAGCTCAGTAAGCAACTCAAAACTTGTCAGCATTAGATCTAAAACGATGTGATCGAGTAAGACTTCCAATGTCAGTCTGTGTGTAATTATGGATGCTGGATAAATACTCAGAAGGGAAGAGGTGAATCTTTTCCTGCCACCTGAAACTGAGGGCAGGCCAGAAGGAAGCAGTGTAGCAGGTGCACTCACTTCCCCTTAGAGCTTTGTTCTCACCCTCTGCCTGGTGAATAACAAACAGTCTTCTGACTGGCTTGTTATCGGTGCACCTTTAAAACAAATCAGACAATTGACAAAGGATCATTCGAGGCTGACAATGCTGCCAAATTCAGTAAAGGCCTCAAGTAAAGGCCTCTTGAAATTCTCAGGAGGGTGTGAGTCTTGACTTCTTGTGGATCCCTTATTGATTCAGCATTCAGATCCAGTTGAATGATGCTGACTCTGTTCTGAGAAGTATTACAAATAAGAGGGAAACAAAATTTTACAAATTTTGCTGTACTTGTCTTCAGGATGCCTTTGAGGATTCCTTTTTATTATTTCAAACTGGATTTGCCAAAGCACTAAGGTGCATTCAGAAAAGTAGTTCTTGGAGGAATATACATTAGATGTTTTCTAAGTCTTTTCCATTGCAGTTATCTGATTCTGTGGCCTGCTTAGTTTTTCAGCCTTATAAGGCTTTTACACCTGGTATTCCCAGTTGTACAGCACTCAGGGATAAATTATTACTGAAGTGTCCTTTTCATTAATCACAAGTTAGTAATTGTGTCAAGCAGAAAGTCCTTTCTGTTGTTAGTTTAAGAGACCAGCAATTGTGGGAGGGATTTTTGGGCTTTGCATTTTCCAGCTTCTAAATAACTCTAACTTTCTGTATGAATTTTACAGCTACTTTATAATAGTTTTCAGTATTTTCCCCTCTTGGTCTTTTTCACAGCAGTTTGTACAAATTCTCACGCTGTGCAAATCCATCTAAGCTGTCCGTGGATTTGTTGGGCAGGATTTGACTTTGACCAGATGTCTTGTACTCCTCCTGCACCATCACTTTTCTCTGCAGTGTAGCTGTGGGGTGGCAGAGCAGAGAGAGAGCTGCTTGACAGCTGTGCAGCTCAAACCTGAAGGATGAGTTTCCTGCAGTTCCTGTCAATTGTGGCAGTCTGGAACTAAAAGTCTTCGTGATTCTCTTGGAGATCTGACTTGCAAAAGTGCAAGCTGGAAATCTGGGATCTAGTATGCTAACAAGCTTATGTTTGTGAGGTTTCGTGGGGTAGTTTTTTTGGTTGGTTGTTTTTTCCTTTGAAGAACATTTAAAGATTTTTAATTTTTTAATGACTAAGCAAGTGTCTGTAGTGTTTGTCACCCTTGTGCAGAACTTTATTCCTCTGACAGTGTTAGACCTAAAGTAATTTTTGACCAGGGTATGGGGAGTGTCTAAACCGTCTTGAATTTTCTTTGCCTTGCATGTAAATGAAAGAAGACATTAAACTACTTTCATCGTTAAGGCAGTTTAAACCCTTACCTTAAGCTCTTTATGCACCGGTCTGGTCACATCACCAAGTCAAACATCCCCAAAGCAACACACCCTGTTCTGCACTAGGTGCCTGCCACTCTGGGAGAGCAGAACAGCTTTTCTGCTGCTTTGCTGTGTTGCAGAGTGCCAAGGAGAGATGCTGCTGTTACAGCTTTCTGAAGAAGACACAGAGACATTTTCCACAGCAGATAGAGCTGACCTAGAAGTAAAATGCAAACAGAATTAAAATACCAGTCACTACTTACTACCCTTCTGTTGGAGAAGGCGCATTTCCTCTGCAGTCTGCAACGCAAAAGAGATTGTTGGGGGAGAAGTGTGATTTCTTTTTTCATCAAAACTACCTTTCTCCTCCAGAGAGTCTTTAAAATGGTATATCGTTGCACAGTATATTTAATGACTTCCAGTAAATTTTTGCAACTTTGGACTTAAACATTGTACCATTTTATTTCTTTGCTGCCACTGAGGCTGCAGAACAGTGATGTGGGAAGTTTGGTTCCAGTACATACAGAAGCATCTCATAATCCTAATTAATCCTTTTGTGTTTTTTTAGTCAACAACATATTATTTTTTCTGCTAAGTAATCTGGTTAACTATATTCTAACCAGATTGCAAAAGTAACAGTATTTACTACTTTGGTAGTCTGGTGGGGAGAGGGTGAGGTGTTTGGTTCTGCCTGGTTTTATCATGCAGAGATCCCAAAAGCCCTCAGCTGTGCAGCTAAAGGCATTTTTCAATGTTAGTTCCCCCCAAAAAACATTTTTCTGGTTTGGGGTTCACTGTGAAACCCACATCAAGAAGGGCTCTTGTAGAGAAGTATTTAGTCCATCTTCCCTGACTTTTCTTGCTTTGTTTGAAGCCAATGCCACCTGACTTAGCTTAGTTGATTTGGGTTCACATCAAAGAGGGGTATTGTGACAACCTGCTTGCTGTGTCAAGTCTTGAAATTTAGGGGAAATGCCTGATCCTGGATTGGTGTGGGAGTCAAAATTGGTGGCACTTTCTGTCTAATGCTCATCATGTGGCAGCAGGCCTGAACTAAAGGAATGGATGAATCTGACTTGTCTGTGCACAAAGTCGGTCAGTCTGCAACCTGAATACGTCATTTGCTAAGAGCTGAGCAATGACAATTTCAATTCTACCTGGTGACTATTTTATAAATAGTTGCATGAAATGTGTGTTGTCATTTAAAATTAATATGATCCTGGCAGGAGCAGGATGGGGTCAGGTTTGTGCATTTTTAAAGAAAATTAAAGAATTCAGAGTTTCTGGTGTGGATTAGGGGATGTCATTAATTGCAATTTGTTTCTTTTTTCTTTAATTGTACTATAATATACTAAAATATACTAAATTACGACTATAAAGCAGTAGAAGTGTTTGATAGTAGGAGAGATCATACATTACAGGTGAGGATGGCTACTCTTGAGGCAGGGTATGCTTTTCTTTTGTAGTGTTTAATTATAGCATTCACTGCAGAAGAAATTGGATGGTAACATGATCTTTGTGCTCCCACTTGTACATATTATTATAACAAAGAGGACTTTCAAGTATTGGTGTCCCCCTTCATCTTTATTTTCACTTGCTCATATTTTCACTTTATGTTCCATTTATCTGTAGCTATGTTGTCAAAGTTTCTAGAATATAAAAACCTGTGTAATGGTCTCATAGTTATGGAGCTATTTTTAACTGTAAACAGAGGATCTGGCTCAACTCAAAATAAGCTGACAGCAATTGCTGTATGGGCCAGAGGGTGGGGGATGTCTAAATTGTGATAAGACAGTACAGCATAGTTGTTCTTTGCCAAAATGGTCTGTCATTGTGAGCCAGTGTTTCCCTGTCAAATTGTACTAGTGTATTATTGCCATTTTACAACAAACAAACAAACCCTAAACTTGTACCTTGAGCGGTGCTGACAGATTCTGATCCACCAGATGGCTGATGTGCATGCTGATTAGGCAGGGGCTTTTGAGATGTGTAGTTCCTAGTTTGTTTTGTGTTTTGTGGTTGGGTTTTTTCCTTTTCTTTGTGTATTATTGCTTAGTTCTGTCTGTGCTGCACGTTTGTAAACACTGAGTGCAGACACAAGAATCATAAAAAAGTGAAGAGTTTGTTTTAAAAAACCAAATCCCTTTTGTATCACTAATCACATGAGAAGAAAAATTGAAATTTTGTGTGTGCTTATCCATGCCAGTTCTTATTTTAATCATCAATATTTGAAATGCCTTTTTCTTTTCCTCATTCTTTGAAACAACTTGCTTACATTGCTTGTTTTTATTGACTGTGTTATTGTTTCTGACATGTTGTGTCTTGCTCTTCTAGAAGGAGTTCTGGAAAGTCTACAAAAACGGACTCCAGGGAGAAAGTAACACAGGACATAGCTGGTATTCATTTTACCTTGCATTTCCATTAATCATTGGCCTTTTTGTTATCCTCATTGTCATTTTTGTCATCTGGAGATGCCTGTTTAAAAAGAAAATGCGTAGGCAGTCGGTGTACGCGCACAGGGGAGCCCACGGAGCGCTGGGCGATGGTGCTGACGGCAGAGGGCCCCTCCCGCCGCCTCTCAGCATTGTTCATTCCCCACAGGAGGAAATGTATGAAGTCAGTGGGCTCTCTCCAGGAGGTCTGAGCTATTCGGATGCACGGTCAGACTCAATATCCACAAGGCTCTCAAACTGTGATCCTCCTCCTTCCTATGAGGAAGCCACTGGGGAAATCAGTGTGAGAAGAAGCGAAACTGAACAACACTTAGATCCACCCCCGCAATACGAAGACATTGTGAATTCCAGTTCAGCCAATGCCATTGCACTAACTCCCATTGTCACCAGTACTAAGTAAAACAAGAAGAATGCCATGGACCTTTTAAAAATCAATAATCATTTTTAGCACTTTATCTTGGCTTATTATGCATTTCTGTAACTTAACGGACTTGTACAATGAATTTCAACATTTTTAGGTTCACTCGTTCTTTGGGTTTGGGATTTTTTTTTTCCCCTATAGAAGGTCTTAAAAGATAAGGAATCTGCATTGAGAGTGCAGTGCAGATACAGATGTGGTGCTCTGTCATGCTTCTCAAAAGTACCTCTGTTTTGAAAGATGTCACTTGTTTTATTCCAAACATTGTCCACATTCCCCACAAGATTGGTGGGATCCTCCTCCCCTTTCTTACTGCAGATTGTCAGAATTCCCTGCAATAGGGAATCCTTAAGCAACATTTTAATAGTTATTTACACTAGAGGGGACTGACTTTGCAGTATTGCCTCTTGTCTGGTTGGTTCCTTTTCCTCACTTGGATTTTTGTTACATGCTGCACCCTCTCCTGGCCCTCAGGAGGCTGGGACCCTTTGTGTTCAAGCTAGAATCTCATGTAGAGAATGCTGGTGTAAGAGCAATAATTTCAGGGTCCTAGCGGGAGAGGTGTATTCTAAAGATTTTGTTATTACAGTTTAAAATTATGCAAATGCTTAGAAGCTGACAATTCAAGACACTAATTGGTGAATTTAATGGTGTAAGTTTTTGTCTGTGTTCTGCCTTTCCTGTTTTCCTATCTGGTTTTACTTTCGTATTCTAGAGGTGAGAAGTGTGCATGTCAGTTTCAGAACTTGAAAGTTTATGCAACAGTAATACTGAAGTACTCAAGAGCGGATAAAATCCTGATCATGGATTTCCTACTGTGATTTTCACTGGGACCAGGATGTTATCTATAAGGACATAAACCCAAAGGCATTACTTTCCTTTTTAAAAGGGGAAAAAGGAAAGAAATTGTCCATGACTTCCTTTTTTCCATAACTATGAAAACCTTCCTCAAGATTTCCCCAACTGTGAACCCTTTGCTCAAGTTCTAGTACTGTCTTGCCCACTGACATGTACCTAGTGTGCACCTTGTATTGGTGCCTGTGGAAATTCTTTACAGAGATACAGATACCTTTTTTCAAGAACAAATGCATTTATTGCTTATCCATTCCAACAAGGAATTCTAAGAACATGGAGGCATAACCCCAAGCATTAGTGTGGAGTGACTTTTTGAGGCTGAAGAGATGGATGCAAGTTAGATACAAGCTTGTACAGAATTACATCCACCTGGTTTAGGTGGTACAAATTCTGGTGTGGTGATTCTTTTTTCACAGGTTGATTTATAAGTTAATTTCTTGGTTTAATTTCTGAATATTAAGTTTCCGTTTTCTTTCTTCCCACACCAGGGTAGTATGGCATTAGCTTAGTACTGTTCTGTGTTCTATTAATCAATTACCACCAAATTAAATGTATTGAGCCCTGAAAGACTAAATTATGTTATTTTGGCATTCTTACAGCAGAAACCCAAACTGTCTTGTTTCAAACACGCCAAATGAAATAGCAGTGCCATCCATTTGAAATTGCTCTTAATGCCCCTCCCATGGGGGTTTGGCCCTTCTTTTCCCAAAGGATTTTTATGGAAGGAGACTGGAAGGAAATGTATGGTTATAGATGGGTGTGTATGTGCTCACTTTGGTAAGAATATTATCTAATATATTGACAAGTGGAGTCAGGAGTTCTTTTTTTTTGGCAGAGAAGGTTGCCTACATTGCCTGCTGGGAATCTTCAGCTGCTAAGGCAAGTTGTATTAGAGATGAACTCCTGGCCAAACTCCTGACCCCACTGTCAAAACTGTAACTTTTACTTATATTCATTATATATAATAGATATAATAAGATAGGCAGATAAGTATAGTGTGTTTTGGACACTTGTAGTAAAGATTGCCTGGGTCTTGTCTGTGGACTGTCAGACCTTTTCTTTTGAAGTGGTTTTAGCTCTTGTGAATCCTGAATTGCCACTTGTGGAAGTTAAAGTTCCTTTCACACCGAGCAAGAGTTAATAAACACACTGCTCCAGGCAGGCGTTGCCAGAACAAAGTGCCTCATCCCAGCATGCACAAACCACCTCAGAAGGAGCTGGTACTTCAGTGTCTGTGCCATATTGGCATCTCCTGTGCCTGCCAGCACAGATAGTTTTAGCAGTAACTTCCTTATCAGGATATAGGACTTTACTGTAGGAAATGCATGGAGATCACCCATTTCACATTAGGTTTATAAGCAGCCGTCATCATCCCCTGAACATGGGCAGTCTGCTTTAGTAGTTTAGAGCTGAGCTGGCTTTTCACTTTTTTCTTTGTTTTTACTTTACTCTGTATTCCACTACCAATTTTAAAAGGTTTGTTTCTGGCTCCTGTTGATCCTGTTACTGCATCCTGTATATACTTTTATGTGCAATCCAAAATGAATGCTTGCCATTCCAAAAAAAAGTCACAACCAAAAACTTAAAGTGATCTATGAGTTGAATTGATTGGACAATGCCTTTTCCATGTACATGAGTATGAAAGTCATTGTGGGCTATAAATTATGTCTCAGAGAATAAATTTGATATTTAAACAAAACCTGTGTGGGACAGTTGTACAAATGTATTTCCTCTGAGACATGAACAGTTTTCTCCATGTTGGAATAGTGTCAAATTATAAATTGTTTTGTTCTGTTTTGTGAAATGTGGGGAAATAGCTTAGTCTTGTGGTTGGCTTTTCTAACCTGATTGAAAAATAAAATTTTATTTATACTGGGGTTTTATACAGCTTTTTTTTCTTGTTGTTTTACCTATCCTGTAATTGCATTGTCATGCAATAAATATAAATTTATAGTCATACCTCTCTAAGGTTTTGCAGCTCTGAATGCTGTGCTGTCCTGACTGATGGCATGAATAGTCAGCCTTTCCCACTTCTGAATGTAACATTGAATATCATCTTGTATTAGGACTGAAATGATTAACTAAAACTAACTTAAAGGTGGCGCTGTTTTAAGAAATTATGGAAATTAATGATTTGCTTAGATAATATTAACATTAGTGAAGGTTGTTCTCTCTTCACGGGATGTAAATAACCTCTGATTACAGTATTGTGTATTTTAAAGGGGTTTGGTTTACATTAAATTATCCTATTTAAACATTTTCCCTATGTTTATAGAAAATTTTTTGTAACGTTTGTTTTTCAATATGCTAAATAAAAATTTTTAAGATGCTTCTAATGTTTCAAAATATCAATTTTACACAACTACAGTGAGTATTTTGTGTATTTAAGTGATCTTTTAATTTCCATCATTCTATGGACTTAATCAGTTGCATGAATCAATTGTTTTGGTGATATAAAATACAAATATAATTTTGTTTGTAAGTAGGCAAGTCTATTGTTTCAAAATTCAGGCTCAGTTTTAATCAGATTTGTGAATTAGTATAGTTTCCAATTTTGAAAAAAAGCATTTAACACCACGATGGTCTCATTTGCTTAGAGCCTGGTGTTAATAACACCGAGGTTGTGAGTTCAATCCCTGTACGGGCTGTTCACTTAGGAGTTGGATTTGTTAACCCTTCTGGATCCCTAGGACTGAGAAGATTCTGTGATTTGTTGTAGCCGCAGCAAAATAAGTCACAGGCTGAGGGAAAGGAAACTGTAGCAAAAAATGTTGCAGTTGGAGGACTTAATTTCAAAGTTCACTTCATCCACTTGAAAGCAATTACAGAATTTCATGTCAGCTCTAGGAATGATGAATAACCAGAGAAAAAAAAACAAAACCAACCTTGTGTAATGATCCCTGCTGGAAACCGAAGGTCTCCATTCCAGGCTACCCAAAGTGTTGTGTCATCCCTTCCTGCTCTGGTAATCCAGATAAAATGTCCCTGGGATTGCTCACCAGTGCAGGGCCTGTGGCACAGGTGAAGCCCAGAGTGAGGTTTGTGTCTCAGAGTTGTGAACTCAAGTGCAGTTTTGTGCTGCTCAAAACAAAAGGGCAAAGAGAGAAGTACTTGAAGCAGCAAAGAGCAGTGACATTCCAAGCTGTCAGTGCACACTGTGGCCCCGTGCTCCCCTTGGGAAGTTTTTATTTGTGAATCCCAGGCCAGCACCATCCAAACAGGAGGCTCTGCTCTAAGTGGGGCTTGCTGTGCACACACACATTTGTGTCCTCGGCCCACATCCATCAGTGTGGGTTGAGGTGTCTGCACATGGCTCAGTGCACGAGTGCCCCTGCAGGCCCGGCTGTGGAAACGTGGGGGATGCAGCACTAAACTGGTGTCATGAATCTTGGTGTCTATAAAAACCAGATCATTGTGCAGGTTACCAGTGATGAATGTTCATTATTTATTGTTTCTTGTGCCCTGAGCACTGTGCTGTGCTGCCCTAAATCACACTGATAGATTTCTTTTTCTCTTTGCATAATGTGAACTTTGTAAATATCTCCGAGTGCCACTTGCTGATTTTTAAAAAGAAGGAAAACCATGTTCAGCTGAATGCACTGAGGTGACATCTGTACTATTTCATTGCTTGCTGCACACATATTTGATTGATTTGCTACAGGGTAATTGTACTTTGAGTTTTGCCAGAAAGTTGAACTACACTTTTCTTCTTCAGGTATATCTCACTGATTGTGTTTTTCATTTGGCAGTGAGTTATTGAATGCTAAGTGACAAGTCAGTGCAAGAAAGCTGTTGCTTATGCTCTCTTGACTATATCTGTCTATAGATAGATACAGATATCTCCAGCACATATATTATACAGCATATTATACAGGACTTGCTTACCATTTAGATCTCTGCAACAATATTTGCTGTAATATTAGGACCTGTGTCCTCTTTGCCTGTTCTGTCTCTGTGTATCCTGCAATAAAGACACACTGACTGCTGTGCTGTTTTCCCCTTGGAAACAAAGCCTAAGGATCAGAATGACAATTTTCAGGGTGCCCTGCTGTTTTCTTCTCCACTTGGAAGCATTGTATGTAACTGTGTGACTCCTGGGGTTAACTGAGGAGCTTAAAGCAAGCAGGAAACAAGTATTTAAAAAATTCATTTTGATACCACCAGCAATGGAATCTCTGCATAAGGAATAATCTGTACCAGACTGTCTCCCTGGCCTTTCCCATGGTGTGGGATATGTTTTCCCATGCAACAGACCCTGGATCAATTCCATGGGTCAGAGGGTCCCAGTTTGATTTTTCTGTATTTTCTCACTCAGCTCTTACCACTGGCAGTGGCGCAGGAGCCGCTCTTGGCTGTGCACAGGAGCTCGAGTTGCTGGTTTGTGACATACATCTGTACACAGGTGGCTCTGGGTCCCAGGCTTGGCTGCTTTACTCCCTTTCCTCCCCTGCCCCTGACCTTGCTGCTCTGCTCACACCCAGGCATTTCAGTGCTGGGCCAAGAGCCAAGGGGCATTTGGGACCGGAGGCAGGTGTCAGCCTGCTGTGACACACGGTGACACAGTCTGTTATCACCTGTGGCCTTCTCACTACCAGGCTGAATGCAGCCACCTCATATGGGTTGTTGCCAAGATGAAAACCACTGAAGACAACATTTCTTGCCAGGCCTTTCTGTGAAAAATGGTACTGTCAATGAAAAGCAAGGGCGATGTGATCAGCTCGAACATTTTCCCCAACTAGTACCCCTAAACCCTCTCAGCACAAGTAACTTATTTCCATTTACTATTAAAATTATTGTTGTTATTTTTTCCTTTTGCTTTTGTTATGTGTGCTTTTCTGTTTGTGGTTCTATTCTAACCATAGGTTTTTCATTACTGATGGGTGAAAGTAAAATATACATGTAGTCATGAGGAGCTACATGTTTCATTTTTTTTTCATTTTTCTGTTGCTGGATGGGTTGGGGTTTTTTCTCTTAGCTTGCTGGTTTCTGCATTTTGTTTAATAAAAGTGCTGAATAATTGTACCTTCTTTTTCTGCTCCCCTTAAAATCTTTCACATACTCCTGTATCAAAATGCGTAACAGTTGATATTTTTATTATGCAGATTCTCTAGAAGAAATGTACCTTTGAAAACAATTTCTAATGTTATTTTCTCTTCAATAATTTTTTTTCAGCCTTATAAAGTGTTACTTGTAGCTTAGTTTCCCTTTTCTTGCCTAATCGTGCTTCCACCCTCATTACCTTCCAGCCTTTCTGCACAGGCAGCTTGGCTCCATAAAAACACTACTATCTCCTCCGCTGGCAGGAGTGTTTAAAAAAAGGAGTTTCTGTCCTGTACAGGGCTTTCAAATTTCAACATTTACTGTTCTGCATAATCCAGCATTGACTTCCTGAAAATTGTTCACAATATCCTGACCCCAGTGCCAAGCTGTCAGCAAACCCCCAGCCCCTGAGGAAGCCTGGCTCTTCCCCTGACCTTCACCCACAGCCCTGCAGCAAGGATTTGAACTTGTGCTTCCTCCATTGCAGGGCATTAGGAAGCTCTGAACATTAGACTAAGCTTGCAGTCTTTATCTTTCTCAAGCTTCAAAATCCTTTGAAATTCTCTGTAGCATATGCAGATCTCTGGGTATAGTGAATTTAAGCTACTTAACACAGACTTAATTTACTTATTAACTTCTTACAGATTGTTGGAAAGCAGAGCAGTATATTTCTGTTAAGGGATATCATAGGATGTGGGTTTGAGCTGCTCTCTGGATTTTTTTTTTATGGTGGTGACACCAACCTTGGTATTACACTTTATGGATCACAAATTTCACCTGGAACCTGAGAAGTCTTTACCAGTGTAGGTTTTGTTGCTTGCTTTTGTCAAAACTGACATGGTCCCATAAGCAATTTTAGCTTCCCTTGAATTGCTCTTCAGTATAGAAGTGTTTATTAAAAAAATTTCTGAGTAGCAGCAGCTGATGGTTTTATGATTGACTACAGTGATGTCTCCTAGCAACATGACTGAAAAAAGATCATCCCATTTTGCTCATTTGTCCAGAGATTTCCAGATTGCTGTGGTTTTTTGTGATGAGACTAAGCCATCTCACTTCACCAGTACTCCCTGCACCACATTTTGTGCCCATTTTGTGTCGAAAAGTCTTCTCCCAAAGTGACACCAAAGGTATAAGCCCCATTCCCAGAGTCCTGTTTTGGGATGTGCAAAATGCCCTCCCAAGCAGCTGAATAGTGCTACCCTCATCACCAAAGCATTCCCTTCCTCTGCCCTGCCCTTTCCCAGCAGCTCTTCTGTGCCAGGGCTTGCAAAGGATGGAGGCCTGTGGAGTTGGTTTTGTTGCCTGACACAGAATTTCGGAGCCAGGTACAGCCTGTGGACCTTTGATCTGGCACCTCCTCTGTGCTGGTGATGATGACAAATGAGTGGCTTGCTCGTAGTCAACATCATTTCAATAATCCTTTCTTTTCAAGACATTGTTGTTGTTAGTTGTGAACAAATGCTCCTCTTGCACAAGGTGTCACCGGTGAGATTCTGGAAGGGGCTACCCTACAGTCCCCCACCTCCTCATGGCACTTCCCTCTGCTGTCCCACAGAGCCTCCTCAGGCTGTGTGTCCCCGTCACAGCTGCTGTGTTCATCTGAGGCTGGTTAGGACTCGGCACAGACGTGATGGAGGCATTGCTGGGTGAGAGATGGCAGAGATGCTGCCTTTCCCCACTCCTGGAGAGGTGTCCAGCACTGATGGAGATGTGATCGTGGGGCACAGGCTGCTGTGCTGTGTGCCTGTGACAGCAGCCGCTCTGTGTGGCTGCCAGCTGCGTTTGACCATGCAGTAATTAATGCTCTGGGGAGCAGACACCGGCACGGTTTGCAGCCTTTTTTAGCTTCAGGATGAGCCTATGGTACCCTGCTCCACAGGGCCAGAGCTTCTGTGGGAAGAACTGCTCACTCCACATGAGACACTGCAGGGCTGTGAGAGCTGTGCACTGGCCTGAGGCGGCTCTTGTGCTTTACAAACCCCTGCACTGCCACGGAGCCCTTGCTGGAGACATCTCTTCTCTCCATATGCCATATCCCAGCAGCACCTTTACTGGATTTGTGCTGCAAAGGAGGCCAGGTGAGCATCAGCAGTTTTCCAGGTCCACAAAGCTGTCCCTGTCTCTCTTATTGCATGGCCTTAATTTTAATTTCTTTGGGGCGTGTTCTAAAAGCTGTGTGTTTTTCACATGGCTTTGAAGAGAGTTTAAAGAAACCCTGTGAAGGTACCTTGGGAATGTTCCTGCCATCACTGTCCAGTGCCTGATACAAATTGTGTTCTTCACGATGTTATTTAAACTGCTGGCAGGTGAGATAATTAATTTTAATAGAATGTTACAGGGAGAGTTTTGCAAATCTAATTATTCAAAGGGCACTCAGAAATGTTAAAAGGTCTCTTTTAATGCCAAATCTAAAGAAAGTGCTACAATTAAATAATAGTCCAGTCTTTTTCCTTCAAAAAAAAATATAAAAAAGAAGAAAAGGAAGAGGCCAGTTCAATTGAAATTACTTTTGTAGCAGTTGTTTAAAAGTCCTCCAAAGCCCTTTGTTTTGTTCATGGACACATGTCTCTAATACCTTTATGACTTTATTGCCACATTTGGATCAAGTTAACACATGCTTCTATGTTTTGCACTAACCTGCCTTTGTACTATGGTTGGTATCAAGATACCCAGCAAATCCACAGCAGGGACATCAAAAGGGGATATTGAACCTGTCACACAGTACCAGCCACAGCAACCAGAGATACAGGGCTGCTAAACTGGATCAGCCAGTGCAGGCACTGGTGGAATCTGTGTGAAAGAGTCAGCTTCCAGAGAGGGTTATTCAGAGGCTGCTTGGCATGGAGGGAGGCATGCAGGGATGCTGAGGTTATCCCAGCAACCTTGCAGTGCCTGTCTCACCTGATGGTTTTCATTCCTTAGGATCTTTTTAAGTCACCTCTCTGCTCCCCTGGTGGTGTGAATAAGGTTATCTCTACAGGGCAAGCAGATAAAGTATTCCCTAGAGCCAAAAGATTTGCAATATTTTTCTTGTCATTTCCCTTTTAAGTCTTTGTCAGTAACAATAGAGTTTGGCCTGCTGTATTCACCTTAAGAAATCATGGGAGTGGATTTCTACAAATGTTCCTGTATTCATGTATCAGCTCCACTCTCCCTGGGTACAGGATCCCTCCAAGGTGAGAATAGCAAGTTCCTATTGCTGCCTCTGGCCATAAACCACTAAATGTGTTGAACAGTTGACTCTTGCTGTGGTTGAAAAGCACCAATAAATGACTGTAAAGAGTTAAATCCTGCTGTATTTCAGGGTTTTTCCCTTTACTCATGTTCCTCTTGAACTGAACACTCTTCCGAACACCTCTTCACAGATTAGAGTCTCTTTTATTCTTGCCTGTGCCAAGGTAAATTTATAATAGAATTTTTCTTTCACTTATGTATAACCTTGAGAAAAATTCTTTCACCTAGCAGTTTGGCCAGCCTTACAGAGAACAGAATTGAGAAATTTTGTCTAATCTCATCCTGTTGAAAAAGATGTACTAAAAAATGAAAAGATTAAAAATGTAGTTTTGCACAAGGCTATTCTCATCACATTTTTCTAAGTAATTGTTTCAATGTTTTATCTGTTGTTGAGTTTTGTTTCTATCCCTAATAAACCTATATGAGACAAATAATGAAATATTGATTTGCCAACTTGAAACTTTTTCAGCTGCCATTTTATTCAGTGCACCCATTGGCAGCACAGCAGAATGGAGGTTTTATTGTGGACTGAATGAACCCATTGGTTTGAGCATGACAAGGTGAAATTGTAACATAACAATAAAATTGCAGGGCACATTTATGTCATCTGTTTTGTAGTGGGAAAACAGAACATTTTAGTGATGGCTTCTGAGAGAGGAGTGATCAAAAGGTAACTCAAGTTACCTATTGAGAGACAGAATATGTGAATTCTAAGACTAGAAAGACAAGATCTCCTTAATCTTGTCAAGATAAGAGGGACAGGAATCTGAAGCCAGCATAGAAACCGCTGAAACATCTCACTAAGGACTCTGCATGCTCCAGGGAGAAAGGTGAAAAGCGCATTGTGAGGAAGACCACCAGATCTTCATCGTGGAGAGACCCCCAAAGACCACCAGGACACACAGCGCACGCATGGCACACATGCTAATGATATTAATGACTTCCCAGAAATGATTTGTATAACCACTCCTATCCCAGGGAATGTGATGAATATTCATAAATGTTACCCATAATGCATTTTTGGAAGTGCAGGTGTGTGTTTGGAGGAACAATCCCCCACACCCGGCGCGCCGAATAAAACAAATACCCACTTCTTTGACTTTGTCTCTGAAGTGTGTTGCTGGGCCTGCTTGGGGCAAATCACTTCTAACAATAAATCTGGATTTAGAAAAGAAAAATAATTGGAGCTTGTAATGTTAGGAACATCCTAAGATGTTGCTTGTCCTCTCTTCCTCACTGTTGCTCTGCAGCAAAGTTCCCCTAGTTCTTGGTTTAGGCATCCTTAGCTGTTATAGTCTGCTGTTATAAGGGCTCAGAAAAACATCTCTAAGTCATAGAACACTGATTCAACAAATGTTTGCTTCCTCCTATTTCATCTATTGCTTTTATCAGCTTTCCAGTTTTGGAGTGGGCAGGCATGAAAGGAGTCAGGCTGCATTGCTCCACCATCAGTCAGTGATAGGAAACAAAGTTAAAAGGTCACTATCAATGAGCAAGAGGCAAACATGGAAGAGTTTTGCTCAATCTTTCATCAAAACAATGTAAAATCTAAGACATGAGCCCTGTGTTATCAGAAAAAGAGGGAAATTGATTATTATAATAAATGTAGAATATGCAGAAAGGGTTTTTCCTTAGGAAATGAGTGATATAAGATAGGAGGGCTCTCTTATTTTGTTCTCTCATCAAACATTTGATATCGTGGTCCTTGTATTTTTAAGTAACCTGTGACCTGAAAGAATGATCCAAAAAACAATGTCCTTGTAGCTGTTGAAATCTGTAGATACTGAATGTGGCTAAGATGGGTAATGAATCCTGTTATTAATTATTTTTGTTGTAAAGTTATAAATGTCAGGGTTTTTCTACCTAATAAGAAATAAAAAATGTTTTTCTTTACCTTCAAACTGAAAGAGAGTAGGTTTAAATTAGATATTAGGAAGAAATTTTTTCCTGCGAGGGTGGTGAGGCCCTGGCACAGGTCTGCCATCCACAGAGAAGTTGTGGATGCCCCATCCCTGGAAGTGTTCAAGGCCAGGCTGGATGGAGCTCTGAACAGCCTGGTCTTGTGAAAGGTGTCCCTGCCCATGGTGTGGGGGTTGGAACTGATCATCTTTGAGATCCCTTCCCACCCAAGCCATTCTGTGATCCTATTCTGTGATTATTTGGTGGGTAGGATCTCTTGCAGGCAGTTTCTCCACAGTTTCTTATTGTTTTCCATGCCCTCTTTCCCAGCCCTCTCTGATGCACCTCCTGTAATGGTATCTGTTCAAAGTCTGTGTATCGTCTTATGGAAAAGGAGCAGACAAAAGATGTCAGGGTTGTTGAAGCCACTACCTTCTGGTCCAGCTACAATAGTGTGATCCCTCAGGGCATCTGTGCACCCTCCCAGTGTCAAAACCCTTCCCCAGCACCCCAGCATGTCCTGCTCTGTTCAACTACACCATCCCAGTTCCTAGTCCTGATTTCTTACCTGCCAAAACATGGCATTTTCCTACAGCTTCCCCCACAAAATGCTGCTTCACAGGATGAGACCTTCATAGCTGATTGCCCTGAGTCTACCACCAGCTTCTGTGCAGGTTTGCATCCTCACCCAGCTCTCTCCAGTAGGCACCTTGTTACTTGCCTGGCACAAATCAGTGCCTGTCAGATATTAAATGAGAAGGATGGAAGCAACTGGGTTTGTTTGTGTTTAAGCCACAGAAGGCACAGCTTTCTCCTTTTATTTTTTTTTTTTTGTTTAATAGTGTTTGCCAGTTTTAAGATGAGAGCTTGAAAAATGTCATTAAAATGAAGAATGGACACAAGGTAATAAAGAAACAATCTTCTCGCTTTAATGACTTGAGCTAAAAGCTAAATGACTGTAGCAGCTCAGATTGTAAAAGCAGTGGGAAATTTAATGAACAGTGACCCCACAGGAAAGTCAATCTGTCTGTTAATGTTTAGTTTTGTCATTTCTTCTGAAAAGTAATAAACCTCTATTATATAATCTATTGGTTACAGAACCTGGGGTCAGGCTCCCATTGAGCTTAACTCTGCCAATCTGTCTCAGCTGAAATTACTGACCTTCCCCATGAAATAGGTAAACATCTTAAGCAGGAAGTAACTGTGCAGGTACTCCGGGAAACAGCTTTGGTTGTGGGAAAAGGAAATTGTCATGAACTTGACTGCAAAACCTCTAAATGGTTTGCAAATTCCCTTAATGATAAGCTGATTCAGACAGTTAAATTATGTAAAATATAATGAATGAAACTGTGAATAGTCAGTAGTGGCTGATGCCCCAGTACTGCAACATGTCATTCATCTGGATGCTGTAGAATACTTGCTGCAAGTCTTGTAGCAAAGGTGGTAATCAAATAAGAGATAAAAACACAGACCTCTTTGCTTATGTTTAGTCACTAAGAAAATGTATTTACTTAATCAGATAGTGGGAAAAGGCATCTTGAAAGTGAGATGATTTAGAGAAGTGCATTTTAACTGCAGGCTAAAAGCTGGAAAGCTGCAAACTTTGGACAGCACCATCCACACAGGTTGGTGCAGTGAGCACAGACCTGGGAGAGGCTGGAGCAGTCGGATCCTGTCCCTGCCACAAGGCAAAACCAGCCCTGTCCTATAAAGTTCTTCACTGGGGCTAAAGTTTCCGGTTGGTTTTGTTTTAGTCTTATCTACTTCTTAAATCAGAAACTGATGCTATTTGTTTGTACTTTGTGAGCAGCATGTTTGAGTGGCTTTGCACAGCAGCTTGTGCTGTGAAAATGGGACTGTGCGTGGGTGGGAGGGCACTTTGGAAGTGGCTGAGCTGACAAAACTTTTCAGGCTTTGCCTCTCCTCTTTTTTTCACCAGTTAAACAGTGGCAATTGCCCAAAATCCAACCTCTGCCTGTGCACATCCATCACAATGCTCAAATTTAACTTGTGAGTTGTTTACAAACTGCATGTCACACTAAATCTGTGTCTTTATGATGCTTTAATAAAAATTGTGTAGCCCTATTTGCACATATTTACATATGTCTTACAGGTAACATTTCTTGTGAGTCTAACTCAAGTTTATTTTTGCTTAAAAGTCTACTGCAAGTTACTGTCAAATATGTAACTCAAGTAAAGAATCCCATTTTAAAAGTCACAGAACCTCTTATAATTTCCATTTTTTTTTCCTCTTTTCTCTTTTTTGTTGCTGGATGGCATTTGGTTCTGAGGGCTGGAAAAACTACTTTCCCCAGTGGTAACATCCTTTTCCATTAAGCAGATTTTGTTGATGTAAAGGAAATTTTCCATCCAATGGTTTGTTAATGCTGAAGCACACTGAAAAGTTGGTGAAAATTAGTCTGGAGAAGGCCACTATTTTCATGAAGAAGAAAGTGAACCTATAAATGGTCGTACTGGTCTTCAGGCTGTCCGGTCACCACAGCAGCCCTGGGGCAGAGCCAGGATGAGAACGGTGACGTGGAAGCACTGCAGACCCAAGGATGGCCAGGCATGGCTGGGGCTGTGGGGCAGCTCCGTGGCTGAGCCAGGGGCTCAGCAGGTGCAGCTGGGACAGCAGGGTTTGCCCCAGACCAGGACAGAAGCTCCCAGCACTCTTCCTCATTGGCTTTTCTTACTGGAGCCAGCTCTGGACAGGGGCTGCAGAGCCACAGCCCTGGTCCTGGGCTGGGCAATGCTTTGGTCCCCATAACCAGCAGGATCCTCCTTTTGGTGCTGCCTGTAGCCTTCTGCCCCCTCCAGAGGGGTGTGACAGGGCAGACAGCAGCCTTCCAGCCTTGCCCTGGGCTTCCCTTTGCTCCTTTGACACGCCTGATGCATGACTACTTTCACTCATGCTTTAATCTGCTTTCCATTCTTATCAGAAATATTTTCTCTCTCCTGGCACTGTGGTGTCTGTTCCATGTGTGCCCAGCCTCTGCTGTGCCACTCCCACCTCACCTTTTTCTGAGCACAGCTTCCTGTTGTCTTTCCCAAAGTAATTTTGGAGACTACAGACTCATTAAATAACCCTTTTAAATATGCCTTGTGAAGAAAGATACCACATCACTCTCCTCAATGAGAGTATGGTTCCTCTCCAGCCAGCAGAAAAGTCATGGGCAGGAGTGCAGAGGTAACAGTGCTCCCTGACAACGTGGTGTCCAAAGGAAAGGCAAAACAAAACAGAGTGAATTAATTTTTAATTTTTCATGATGGCAGCAGAGGCACTTCTCACAGCAGGACACAGAATCATTAGAGACTGATCTGTTCTCATCAATACAGAAGTACTTCATCCAGGCAATTTTCTGAGTACAGTTTTTTCCAATCTTGTAAGGCTCGCTCCCCTTTCCACCCCAGCACTGCCACAATCCCTGTGGCATAAATGACTCTGGTTTCCACTGCCCTCACTCCTGACCTTGGAGGGTGGCAGCTCATCCTGACGGGTAATGATGGCCTCGTGCACGTGCTTAACGCAGGCTGCACGGGGACACGTGCACCAGCCACAATTTCACAAACAGTGACTAATCAAGCTACTTAATTCCTCCATTCCACAGCGCTGCCTGCCTGTTTATAGCAATTAAATAGCAAGAGATGTGGGAGAAGCACACACAGTAATGCCTATGCCATGCAGAAAATGTTGACCCTTTTGTGGCTGTGGGCCTGGCAGAACTTGCAGCACAGTTGCTGCCCGCATTGGCACAGCTGGCTGCAGGCTCACACTGGAGGAGCCGGTGCTGCCAGACCTCCCTGCATTCCTGCCTTCCTGTCCTCAGCATCTGCTGCTCATCCTGCTGCAAACAGTGTAGTCTCAGCCAGCAAGGTCCTTTATCTCACTTAATTACTCATTTAAGGCAGTTGCTTTTAAGAATGTGTTTCTTCTTTTCCACAGCATCACAGCATTGCTGATGTGGTTCATCTTTCATTTACCTGTCAAGATCCGCTTAATGACCCTGTATTCTCCTTTCTAATGGCTGGTGACACTACAAATCACTACCAGAGCCTGCAGCTGGCCGGTAAATTGCATGTAGCGCAAAGCAAGGAGCAAAGAGAAATCACTCATCTACAACTGAATACTCAGAACAAAATATTTCAGCTGCGTCTGATAAGGCAGCTGCAAAACATGCACAGTCTTTTGGAATATAAGACAGAATATGAAATCTGGGGGAAAAAAGCATTTCTGGTTGGCATTATCAACAGTGTTTAGCACACAGTAAGCAATTTCCAGTCAACTGGAAGATAAACCTTTTATAGACCACAGTGATTTGCTGTCAGTGGCACTTTCAGAAAGCTCATTCAGATCAATCAGGTTAGGAGGTGACACAGACATTTGTCAGCCAAACAAAGGAGGTTGCACACCCGAGGGTGAGATACAAAATAAGGTACTAAATTGCATAAAGGTCAATGAAAGTAACACTTGAACCTATAGAATTGTATTCAAACTGTTAGTCTTATTAAAATATCTGATAAACAGGCTACCCCCTGACGATTAGTTGCAGCATTGATCCTCCAGTTTAACTGTCTTATAGAGTGTCTGAGATAAAGAAAAAAAATTGTTTTCTTTGGATGTTTAGGTGTCCTAGTTTGGATAGCAGCACAGGGCCATACTAGCATCTGTAAGATGAAATTTAGTGCAGACTGATTATGTTTTACTGCTATAAGCAACACACTAAAGGAGTAAATGCTCTTTCTATAAATACTATACATATATTGCAGCATGGAATTCCCGGTTGCAGAGCCCGATCCTTTCCTACGAGGGAGGCAGTGGGATGGATGTTGCTGTATTGCCCTCTCGTGGGACGAGCCTGTAAACAGCAGCTGAACGTGCTGGAGCTGCCACCAGCGTCACTCGCGGGTTTCCAGCGGCCTGAGCTGACAGCCAAGGGATGCCCTGCCTGCGGGGAGGGTGTTCAGAGATCTGCATGTGGTAAATATTTAGTCAAATAAATCCATTTCCCCCTAAATCTTCTGTTCTTACATTTCTGTAGGACACAGCTCAGAGGCTATGTCCCTGCAGGAATTGCAAAGATCGTCCTGTAACATCAAAACAATTAGCAGCACAAATACGATACCACTCCTATCCCAAATCTCTCTCTGTGGGACTTGACACCCCAAACAGGAATTAAAGGCCAGGAGGATGATCAGCACTATTTGGTGGCACAGAGTGCAGTTGAAGCATGTGCCAGAAGTGAAGGGAGTGTACCAGGGGTGGAAATCTATGCACAGATCCATTTTGCTGTGCTGGGAATGATGCCATCTATCACACAGAGTGCTGCATTTGCCTCCCACAACGCTGGATCTCGTCTCTATTCTGTCCTGCTCTTCTGGGAATTTTAAAGCAGCATTTTCCTGTCTAGCCAAAGTACTTTTGTCACCCGCACTGAGTTGTCTGGGTACTTCATAGTCTCTGAAATATTTATCCTCTCACTTTTCTTGTCAGGTAGGAAAATTCTCCATTTTGAAGATGACAAAACGAGGCACATGCATTAATCCTCACTTCCAAAAAGAGATTTATGTATGCAAAGTGGTACTTAGACAGAATTTAAGAGTCTATATCCAAAATGTACATTGTGGAAAGAGCTGTTCAGGGGCTGGAGGTGCCTGGTGGCATGCAAGGAAGTTGTCAGGGAGTTCCCCTCTCTGCCTGAGGGAGAGGGAGAGGGAAAGTGACAGCAGTTCAACTCCTTTTTATGACCCATTTATTTCTGCATATGAAATAAAATTTTCTAAAAACTGTATTCAGATAGGACTTCATGTGCAGCCTGTGCTACTTGTAAACACCCCGGGGTGGAGGAGGAGGAGAAGGAGGAGGAACAGATACAAAACTCCCAGATGGGGAAGGAAGCAAGGTAAGATCTTGTCCTATCCTGCTGTAACTAGCTGAGGGAAATGCTGCCTCTCTTGTTTTATGCACCTAAATCCGCAGGGAAAGTCTCCCCTGAGAGCCTGCTGCAGCACCAACAGGCACAGCACAGGCCCTGCCTGAGCTGGGCTGACCAGCTGCATTTGTGATGCTGTTTGGGGTCTGACCTGTTGTTCAGAATTCATTTCACAAGTCTGAGCTATCCTGGAGCTCAATTAAGAAGACTTTATGACAAAGTACAATGCCCTACTTCTGGCTGATAACAGAGAGCACTGCTTTGGCAAACACCAAACCTGAATCCTAGCCTCTTCTAATCCCATGAAAGTTTGAGCCTCCACCTCCCTGAGATTAGAAAAATGCTCTGAATATCAAGTGCTGCATATTTGGGGTGGAAATGGTTGTCATTACTCTTGGGCCACTGAGAAAGACAGGACTGCAGCAGCAGCAGAGAGCAGCCATGACCCAGAGCTCAGTGGGCTCTGCGTTTTCTGGGGGCAGAACTCTCACTCTAGGGCATTTTTCTCTGTTTTAAAAGTGCTGTATTTCAAGTTTCTTAGTAGCCTAAGGCACCACACAGTGCCCCTCCCCTGGCTAAGTGCCTACAGCCAAGGCTACTGACCCAGTCCCCTGCAAGGACCTTTGCCTTCTGCTCTCACAAATTCACAGTTCTGACCACAGAGCAGTCTGGGTCCTGTAAGAGGTGACAAACACCTCTGTGCAAAATGCCCCATGAACTGGCAGCTTTTCCTGTAATGCAGAGCCATTTGTTCAAATGACAGGGAGGGTGATGCTGGTTTGGGAATTAGCCTCCTGGGCACATTCTGTAATTCCTGGTTATGGAAAACAGCAGGCAAGACATTGCAGACATCCTTCTTTCTCCAGGGAAACATAAAAGATGAGTGTTCAGTTATCTTAGTGTTTCTCACTGACTAGTTTAAAACTCTCCTGTGCTCAGCAGTTTGGCTTTTGGACACTCCTACCTGGAAGGCTGATTTTCCTGTCTTTGGTGGTGAGTGACTGTCACCTCACCAAGCCACCCCTGCAGGTGGCATGGCAGGGCAGGTGGTGGCACAGCTGTGCCACAGCTGCATGCCTCAGTGCCTACAGCCCATAGCTGGGCACCTGCTAAAGTGCTCTGAGCAAACAACCACAGTGGACAGAGAGCTTTGTTTTCTTTCTTGAAACTGGGACAAAGAGTGAGTTTAGAGACCATCTCCCCTAAAAAATTCTGTCTGACAAAGGTTATTCTTGTGGCTAACAGCACACAAATTTAGGCAGCTTATTTAGACAACTAAATTGAGACAGTGTCCTGCTTCATTTTTTTGTATGGTGTGTGGAGAAGGAGAAACTCACCCAGAAACTTTTCAAAGCTGGAACTAGAAGTCAGGGGCTGTTTTAAAGTCATCAGAGGTGGGTTACATTAAAATGCAATGCAACATCTGGATTTTCTGATTTGTCCTCTAAAGGACTTTCTCCTCTGTAATGGCAGGAATAGGCACATAAAAGACTGGGCACCTCCTTCCATCAAATGTTGTATCAATCTCCTAAATGTGACTGGGTGAAGAGGAATATCATTAGCACTTTTCTACTTGATAATGCAAATCAGCAGGAAGGGAAAATGTTACATTAGAAAAGAGATACCAATTTTAAGTAGACTGCAGGTTTCTTCTATGGAAGCTTCATGAAGCAAATCGCTTGGAAATTGATTCAAAGCCCACAAAAACAAGATCACTTCTTACTATGTACATGTCTTCCTATGTGCATGTCTTACCATGTACATGTCTTTAAGCAGATGTTTAAGGACATCTCTATTCAGCAGAGCACACTAATGTGCATTTAAATCCCACTGAAGGCCAATATTCCTCCATAAGTGCATTATTGAACTGCAATTTTGAAACACATCATCACCTCTGTTTGAAATCTTTCCTCACTTTGGAACTCTACTGTTTCAGAAAGAAAAGCCATATGGAACTAATCATGCACATTTTGTCTAGCAGATAGGCATTATAGCAGATTGTGTTTTTCCTTCAAGTGCTTGTCCATATGAGCATGCAAACTGTGGTGTGTGTATAGCTGAACATGCAAGACAAGATTTTTAGCCCTAACAACATCCATGCTGATGTACCTCCTGCTTAGCTGGATAATTATGAGATGAGTATACTGATCACTGCCTATCCACCAGCTAAATGAGGCTTATTTGCTTTCTCTTTTCCTTTTCCTGCCCTCACAAAGACCTTACTATTTTTCACCTTGTCTTCTCCTTATTTGCTTTCATTTAAAGATTAATCTTTCCTCCTTGTCTGTTGGCTCCTCAATCAGAAACATATAGTAGAGTTCAGATTACAGGAGAGACATTTCTCTTTCTGGCAGATATTCCATATACTACTATATTGCCTCAGAAAAAAGTATGTTCCTGGGAAGTAACTTATTTCCTGAGACTTCAGTATTGGCTTACAGAGAACCAAGAGAGGACCAGCACTGCAGGATTTCTACCAACCATAACCCCAGAACTGGGAAGGAGGCATCAATCACCACTAATCCTTATATGTTGGACTGTGTAAATTAGATGCCAATGAAGAACAAATAGTAAAGTTTCATGACCTCACTAATTACTTTAGTTCTTTCTCTTTAAAAAGTGACAGGTAGAGCTCCAACTCAAACTCTCAAAAAGTCTGACATTTTGCCGTTTTTGTTCATGTCACAGCACTGGGCCTACAAGGCAAACTCATCTCAGTTCTTTCCACTTAGGGCTTCTTAGCACAAGGGATTCTGGGCATTTTCTCAGCAGTTATTTGGACTCCAAAGACAACCTGTTCATCCCAACTTTTGAAAAGAGCCCTAAGCACTGTGCCATGACACTGTCTAATTTACACATATAGAAACACACCTAATACAGATGGATAGGTGTGTATATTATTTTCTAATGAAAAATTGTATTTTAAATATTTTTCAGAATATGTTAACAGTGTTTTGGGAAGTGAATATTTTAATCTCTGTATTAATCCTTGTCTGTCACAAAAATGAAAGAAAAAATTCGAGAGCAATACACATAAAATTTCTCAAATGTGTCCTGAAATATTCTTCTATGCACTAGGCTCCTCTATGATTAAAGCTGTATGTCTGAGCACTCTCCAGTTCTCTAAACAAGTGGATATACAATCAGGGAGACTCCAAAGCTCTTTGTCATTAGCATTTTAGCTCTGAATGGCATTGCATTAATAAATACTTGTCCAACATGGAATATTGAATGCCAGAAGAAGGTAATATGGAGGAACTTAAATTTCCCACAGGGCAGACAGATATGAAGGGAGAGGGTAGGAATTTATGGCAGGGTAAAATATGAAACATTTTTGTAATGGCCACAATTTGGATTAGACAGAGGATTGTAGTGTCAAATAGGTTTCCAGCAGAATGAGATTGAGTAGTTTTTTTTAGAGCACTAATTTATCATCTATCTGTACTTGTGAGTGATATATAACTATTTCCTTAATACATATGTAGGAGAATGAAAAGGGTACGTTACCAACATCATAACCAAGCATTCATATTTTACAGTCTCAGCTGGGACTGAATGAATATTTTATGAACTGAAAAGGTAGTTTGGGTTCACTTGGCACATGGCAGATGATTGTGTGCTGGCCTCAATTTGTGCTGTAGGGTTTGCAGTGAGTGAGAAAGGAACCAAAGGCAGTAGGTGTGTGTGCTTCCACATACCCTGCTGCAGAAGTTGGCCTTCAAAATTCTCACTGAGGCCCCCAATTTTATATAAAATACCTAAAAATAATTGAAATAATGACTCAAACTCATATTTTCCATCAGTAGCTCAGTGCTGCAATGAGCATGCTATAGGTGTGCTTAGACCCTAATTTTGGCCAAAGAATAGATTTACTTCACCAGGAAGGAGCAGCAATGGTGATGCTTGCCCTTGCTTCATAACTTGTACAAGGGTGGGGAGTAAACAGTCCTTTGAGAGAGACCAAGCACTGACCCAAATCTGAATCAGCTCTACTAATCAAGCAATGAAAAGTGCCTGAAAGCAAACTGCATTTCCATTTTTCAGTAGTCTAAAATACAGGGAGGTCAGGTTGATCTGCAGTATTTTCACTGTATGGCCACTTCAGTGAGAAATCAATCATTCGAAAAATGTGAGCGATTAGAAACTCTCAACTAGCTTTCAATTAACAGGGAATTGGAATATGGCAAAAATTTTCTTTTATATTTCTCAGGTGAGTTATGTTATATATTTTATATTGCTGATCAATTTGATCATTCTGGCAACTTTCTCCAGATGATGCAGAACTCTCCACATAGAAGAAATATAATCCAACTTCCTTTTTCAAAATCAAAAGAACAGCAATGGTTGAGTTTATGCCTGTGAGCAGAAAAAATTTGCTGCAATCTCTGAGGATGTGAAGAGAACAATGGCTAAAGGAATTATTCTAGAGTGATTAAATAATTACTAAAAATGATAAAAATATTATTTTACCTTGGTTCTTTTATGTACCTTTGTCTGGTTTTCCAAACTGCTTGCTGTTTGTATTTATTCAGTACACCAGAAATTTTTAAAAGCCAGTGTGCATATGGGGGTATGTGTTTGACAAACCTTCTAAATAAAATTTTATTTATAGTTCTAACTCTCAATCTTTTCATTCCTTGCAATAAATACATAAAAGATGAGTGTGACATATAATTCTTTAGTTGCTTCAGCCATACTCAATATTTAAAAAGTTAAATATGTAACTGAAAGTGGTAGATTTATATCTTATTTGAAAAAGTTCAATACCAAGTCAAAGGCATTCAAATAAGACCTAGTTTGACTTGCAAAAAATAAAATGTTGCTTTTGTATGTCTCAATAATATTTCACTTCTAATTTAGAGATATTATTGCTCTTTATAATGGGAAATTAAAATATAATAAAATCACAGCAAGATTTCAGAATATTTTTCACCTGAGCAGCTGTCAGGTCCCGTGAGGGAGGTCCTGGGCCTCCTGCTCTAGGACAGCAAAATGTTGGATCTGGAGAGAGCAGACCTGGACTGCCAGCTCTGGGACAGCCCATGTTCAGGATTAACTTTGGACTAACTTAAGGCAAAGCAATGCCAAAAGACCAATTAAAAAAGTCTTAGCTATGGAAGCAACAATATAAGCTTTTAAACCTTATGTATGACAGGTTGAACAGTCCAGGTGAGCAACAACTTAAAATTTCTGAACAGCCCATGGCAGTATCTAATCAAACTCCTCTGAACAGCCCGCAGCAACAGCATATTAAACTTTTAAGGAGAGGAAGAAACGAAGAAAGAAAGGTAGGAAAATTGGAGGTAAAGGATCCATGTCACCACCCAGGGTTCCAGCACTATCTCTGGTCCGGGTCCTGCAGACGGTGGGTGCACACGCAGCCCCCTCAGTTGTGCTATTTACAGAACAGTCCTCGTGCAGGCGCATTTTGTTATTCACAAACTTTTCAGAAGGGGGCTGGATGGTCTTGTGGTTTCAATTCTCTTCCCCTGTCAGAGACAGAAGTGCAATGCTGTCCAAATCTGGGTTTCAAAATAGTTACCCAAGGTAAGGAGGGTGGTCTAATAAAAGCACTATCCTGCCTCCCAAGACCCTCTTTCCTGTCACCTTATTTTGTTGGCATAGTAACATTACTTTTCACCTCTGCCCAGTGTTTGAGACATTAACTCTTTCAGGTTTTCAGTTTCTCACAGCAGCTCTCCTCTTTAGGATGAAAACCACGTCCTATTCTCCCTACCCTGTAACTGAGAAATTGCCACAGACACTGAAGGCACACAGCAGACCATTAGCTAAGGCAAGAACTGAGATGAGTTTCTCTGATTTGCAAATCTGTATCTGAGCCACCTGATTAGGTAACTTTTATTCCAGGAGCAAATATTCAACCCTGATTATGTGCACTGCAGTACAGTCTAGGAAGCTACAGGCAGAGGGCTGAAACCTATTGTTTTAGGCACTCTGACAAGACAAGCCAAAAATACAGTATAGCAGGGGGAAATGGAAGGTGGAAGAGCAGTGCACAGCAGCATATTTGTTTCTGAGGGCATTTTTCCTTGGTTTGCCACATATCTTGACAATACTACAACCTTAAGATGAATTTGACAGGCCTAAAATTTGTTTGGAAAAACATTGGTTGATGAAATAACAACTTTGAAAGTAATCAGTGTCCACACAGAAGACACCCAATGGTTTGGGTTTTTTTCACTTATATACACAATAAGATATATGGAAAATTACTGGACTTGTCAAATGAAAATCAGGTGAGGATTTGCATTGAGCCTAATTATTACATTAAACTGCTACAGTAGAATAGCAGACTCAAAGAATTGTTTAGGTTGGAAGAAACCCCTGAGATTCATTCATTAACGCAGGATTACCAAGAACTAAACCATGTCCCTAAGTGAAATATCTAAGTGTATTTTAAATACATACAGGGATGGTGACTCAGCCTCTTCCCTGGGCTCTTCCTTTTCTAATGTTTGGCAACACATCTGGTGAAGAAATTTTTCCTGAAATACAATCTAAACCTCCCCTAGCACAACTTGAGGCCATTTTGTTTTGTTCTGTCACCTGTTACTTTGAAGAAGATACCACATCCCTCCTGCCTAAAACCTCCTTTCAGGTAATTGCAGAGAGTGACAAGGTCACCCCCAAGCCCCTACTTCTCCAGGATAAACACCCGAATTCCCTCCGTCTCTGCTCAGAAAACAGGACTGGCCCTAATGCTGAGCCCTGGGGAACACCCCTGGTGTCTGTCCCCAGCTGGATGTGACTCCATTCCCCACCACTCTCTGGGCCTGGTCCCACAGCCAGATTTATACACAGCAAAAAGCACACCCATCCAATTATACACAGCAAAAAGCACGCCCATCCAAGCCATGAGCCATCTCCGGGAGAATGCTGTGGGAAATGGTGTCAAAGGCTTTACTAAACTCCAGGGAATCAGGACCCACAACCTCTCCCTCATCTACTGAAAGGGTCGTCTTGTCATGAGAGGAGATCAGAGTGGTGTAGCAGGCATTACATTAAGTTCTTCACATCTTCCTCCTCCTCCTTTGTTACTCTTTCCCCTCACCCAGTAAAGGCTGGAGATTCTCCTGAGCCCTTCTTTTGTTGCTAATGTACTTTTGGAATCAGTTTTTATCATCTTCTAGGGTACTTTTAGGACCAAGTTAACTTCCAGTCAGGCTTTGGCCCTACTGACTTTCTCCCTGCAAAACACTATGAAGGCTGTGCAGTCCTCCTGAGTGGCTGCCCCTTCTCCCAAAGGTTATAAACTTTCTGGTTCCATCTGAATTTCACCTGTATTCCATCCTCAGGCCCAGCTGGCTGGGCAGGGAACACCCATGGAGCCCTGGTGTCTGTGACATCAGAGGTGTAGTATATATTGCAAAGTAATTCGTGCTAAAAATTAAGATTACAGTATTTTTATTAAAACTGAGAGAAATTAAAGATACCAAGGACATGTAGCCGCCTCCAAAATATGCATTCCAAAGGATTATTCATTTTAATGGACCCCAGCAGGTATAATCTGTATGCATTCCAAAGAGGAGTATTCTGGGATTTTCCAGCGATATGCACTCAATATGCGTACATGATAAGATAATATGTGTCACCAAGAGACTCATTCCAACGATACGATAAGAACTTATCCCAGCGATATGATAAGAAAATATGCGTTGCCAGCAACAAAAGAGATACATCTACTTGTTCCAGGAACTGTCGTCAGGTGCAGCAGCAGGACAAGAAAAATACACCAATATGCCAAAAGGGAAAAGATTAACAAAGCCCAAAAATGTATAATAAGACACCATGGTGAGACAGCATTTGTGAACAAGAGGGATTCGGGGTGCATGATGTCCGCACACAGTTCACCCGGTGCCAATCGCCTGGCTCGGCAAGGCTTTTGCTGGTGGCTTTTTCAAATTTCACATTTGATTAATAAAGAGATTCTGTTTAATTATAAAACTGACATGATTCGTTCATAAGAAAAGGGGACCTGTCCCTAGATAGCC
>VZTX01027285.1:15361-51608 GCA_013400915.1 Pardalotus punctatus | reverse complement strand
TTTTTGTTTCCTTTTTTTTTTTCTTGAACTGGNTATAGTATCCTCAGGATATTCCCCCTTGTCCTTCAATTCCACGCTTCCCGTGTCCCAGCCTTCAATCTCACACTTCCCGTCCGAAGGTAGTTTTTCCTATCCTTTGTGAATTCCAACCCTCAATCCTACAAAACAGAAAAAAAAAAAATTTTTTTCTTTGTCTTCTTCTTCTTTCTTGATTTGGGGACCCTCACTCTCATCCCGTTTCCTAGTGGATTGCGCTAGGAAACCCTTTGCTCCCTTTACCCGGGGGTCCAACCCCTGCCCTGAGACCCAGTCCCATTTTCCCTGGGGGACCTTTCACTCATTTTTGTTAATTCCACACAGGTTTGCCCCTTCACTGGCCATTTCCCTCGCGGGAAGACAGACAGAACCACAGTTAGAAAGGCTCCGCACTCACTCCGCAGATCTGGGGTAGCCAGTCCACATCTCATTCACACACCATTCAGTCCCCTGTACCCTGCCCCCCCAACAATACTTACAATCCTTTTTCTTGCCGGGGTGTTTGTGCACAAGAATTATAGGCTAGCTGCCGTGGTTTCTTAGGCAGCCCTTTTCTGTTTTTTTCCTCTTTTTTTATTTTTCTTTGCTTTATGTGTCACTTTCTTGTCCACGGGGTGTCAACCTGTGACCACCAATGTACACCAGAAGAAACAGAGCAGGGCTGCTGAACTCAGCGGGGCGTGCCTCCCCCACTCGTGATCTCCCGGGGTCTCAGAGGCAAGGTCTTTATCCCGGACGAGTCCCCAGATTGTGAAAAACAAGGTTCACTCTTCCTGTTAAATTTAGAAGTTTTTAATAAAGGACAATAAGGGATAAACAATAAAGCAAAGGAACAGCGCTGGGTGCTTGGCATTCAGCCAAAAGGCACACGTGCTATTGCCAGGAGACACCTTGAATATTTTCTGTATTGTGTCAGTCTAATGTCTATTCATGGCCATTAATGCATATTAAAACTTTTCCAAGAACTGTTTAGCATGGCTCCTCCTTGGTCCTGCCTTTTTAGAGCATGCATATTTCGTAGCTTGTGGTTTTGTCCATTTCTTGTTATCTTCTCCAGCTTGTAGTTCTTGCAGATGGCAGTTGTTGATGGCTGACATATTAGTAGCAGGGGTCTTCCTGGCACCGTTCTTCAGATGTTATGCAATCCAGCAGGCCGTTTGGCTTCATGAAACAACTATGTTAACTTTTTTTTTCACTATATCTATACTGACTTAATAACAGAACTAAAGACATTAGTTATTATTACAAAACTCTAACAAGGCTGCTCACCTAAGTACACATCTACAATATCCACTTTAGCACTTGCACAAAAACCAACACTATAATATATATTTCACAGTCCATAACACACTTTCAGACTTGCAAAAAGCCAATACTATAACATGCATTTATCACACAGTCTAGAAAAGATGACTGACTAAGGGGGGATCCATATCTGGCCCTCACATTCTAGGAAAAAGGCTTCAAATCCTTTCTGCAATGGGTTCAGTCCCAGACATTTCACAGCCTGGAGAGCAAACCACAGGAAGAAGCATTCCCTGTTCATTACCATGTGGACATTTTGCTGATGGAGAACAGCAGTTACATTCAGATTTTTTTTTTTTTTAATGTAGAGCTTTTTTTGGTGACAAGATGAAGAATGAATTCCCATGTGCTGTGTGGGAATTAAGGCTCCTTTTGCACTTCCCATCTGACTCTGGCCTTGTGTCAAAACATCCCTTCCTCTCTGAAAAATGCTGTATCAGTGAGTGGCTGATTTTTGCCTTAGTGTGATGTAAACCTCATGGCATGCTGAGGTATCCGTGTCGTTCCCCCTCTAAATTCAGGTACTTGAAAAGGTTTTTTTACAGTGCTGTTCTCTTTCTTTGAATACTTTAATACACTAGAGAGCCCAGAGGTGGTGTCCCACATTTCCCCTCACCCTGGATTTGCACCATCTTAATCCCATGGGGTGTACTTTTGACCTATACAGCTGAGGTCAGCTGCAATGTAAGGAATGATGTGGAAGCAGCTGTGGAGTGAAACATGAGAGCTCTTCAGTGTGGGATCTCATACCAGAACAGCCTTTGTTGTAAAACTACTAATGAAAGCAATCTCTGAGTTGTTTTGGGTTTTTTTTTCCAGACAGAAGGTGATTAAATCCAAACAACTCGTTCCTTGAGTTTGAAAAGAGGGAAATTATTTTATTTTTTAATTGAAACAGGCACTTTTATAAAAGCACATTTTGCTTTTATAAATGCTCTCTTATAACTCCATGTAACCCTTTGTCTTCCTCCTGTAGTTTTCCTATGTCTGGGTTTAGGGCAAGGTAAATCAAGTGAAGTATTACCACAAAACGGGAAGAATTATATGAAAAGTGATTGTCATTAATATCTGAAGGAGCTGTTGATATTCACATCCTATTGTCTACTGAAGTTTATAAAGTATGTTTTATTTCTGTAAAAATATTTTCCTAAGTCTGCACAGGATTGTCGCCTGGGTTACCATTTGCCATTGGAATTGCCAGGTAGACTTGCTTCATTGCCACAGGCAATTTACAATATTTGCATTGTTCTGTATCCATGTAAAAATGAAGCTTTTAAAAGTAACCTACATACCAGTTAAACCTGGTGTTTATTTACAGCTCTGATTATACAGTGTCCAAAGACGACATTCCAAGGAGGCTGTGGCTGTTGGTCAGAGGACATTGGTCAGAGGACTTCTTGGAGTGTATCAGCAGTCACATTTTAGAGGGTTTAGAGGATTATTTCATTGAAAGCTTGTTTTATGTAATTTTCCTTGCTCTTCTGCCATAAGTAAAACTCTGCATCTCAATGCCTTATTTAGATTTTCCATAATGCTGAGTTGTCTTCTAAGAGCACACAGATACAACACAGGTGTTTTGCTGCCGAGTAAGAAACAGTGCAACAAATGAGTTAAAGTTTTGATGTGATATTAGGAAAAAGTTCTTTACAGCAAGGGCAGTGAGGCCCTGGTACAGGCTGCCCACAGAAGCTGTGGATGCCCCATCCCTGGCAGCGCTCAAGGCCAGGCTGGATGGAGCTTTGAGCAACCTGGGATAGTGGGAAGCGTCCCTGTCCATGGCAAGGGGGTGGAACGAGATGAGCTTTAAGGTCCTTTACAACCCAAACCATTCCGTGATTTTATGACTCCATGGACGTGACGACTGGATCAAGGCAAAGGCCAGGAGCAGGTGGTCCCCGGAGCCAAGCAAAAAGGTACGTGATTACCCCGAAATTAAAACAGCTCGCGGCGGAACTCTGTTGTCTCCAGCCGCGCCCCGCAGGCCGAGCGCACAGCCGCGAGGAGCATTGCCGGGGCACACACGGGAGCCCGGGACGCGCCGCGGCCGTGACTGACAGGGCCGTGCCCCGTGAGGGCGGGCGCGGCAGGAGGCGGTGCCGCAGAAATGGCCGGCGCCGAGCGGGGCCGGGNTCAGCCCGGAGGTGCGGGGCGGGGCGGGGGCAGCCCGGCCGGGGGCTCAGGGAGCGCTGCGCGGGGCGGCGGGAGCGGGGCCGGGGCCAGGGGTGCCGTCAGGGACTGCGGGGCTCAGCCTGCCTGGGCTGCCCCGAGGGTCAGCGGCGTGAAAAAGAGCTTAAAAAATAGATTTGTCTGGTCAGCGGAGTTGTTTCTGTAAGCGGCGGCCAGATGTCGGGCTGCGGCTGCTCGGCCCGAAAGGTGGGACTTTCCGAACCTGTTGTTCTTATTGTCCCTGAACAGCATCACTTCACGTTGTGTTCGGTGAGCTCCGTGCTCTCAGTTCCGCCGCTGGAGCGCTGTAGATGTCTTTCTTAGCAGCTCGATGTTGAATTCTTGTCAGTGTGTATCTTTCTGTGTGTATCTTTCGTATTGTTCTGCCTGTTGTCCTTTCACTTATTTATCGAAACTTGTGTTGACGGTTTGATCGAAGTGACCTGAGGCTCAGTTTACTGAGGTCATCTTGTTAGCACATGGTATTAGGTCAGTATTGTATTCTGTATTCCTCTATTCTTTTTCCTGGTAAACAGCTGTTTTCTAGGAAAAACCCTTCATTAATATGGGCCATAAATGTTGGGTTTTCTTCCCCTCCTAGTTCTTTGTAATTTGTGTCAAACTGATTCCTCTTAATCGTTAATTCTCTTGAGAGCTTCTTAAGGAAGAGATTTTTGTCTATCTTGTTAGTCAGTGCAGAGTCTGTCACTGATAGGACCTTGGTGAATCTGCTGTTTTCCCACCCGATCTGAAAGAATAATCAGAGTTGTTATGGCTAAAATCAGCTGTGGTATTTAAAACTTATGTCCTTAATTTGTGATAGCAAATCTAGTTTTATGTGTTGTTCAGCCTTTTGGGTTGTAGTTCCATCAGTTTGCTTGGTAAGTTTTATCTCCTTGTATTTCCAAGTGAAAACAGATGCAAGTGATAGGTAAAAATATTTCTAGAGTCAGCAAATATATCCCTGTTTGAGGTCACTTTTTCACCTTTGGAAAGTACTTTGTACAAATATACAAGGAACTGAATTTTGTGAAAGTAACAACTTCATTTGTTTGACTTACTGGAAGACGTTTCACCATTTAAATGAGTGTGGTGTATGACTAAAGCTTGCTAGAAAAAATGGCTGGTAGGTAAGAGTACAAGTCAAATATATACTTAATGCAGCAAAATACCAAATAATAAAGAGTACTTTGATTTCAAATGCCATGATGTAACATTTCAAATATGATCCTGATGGCTGCAGGAAGATTAACAAAGGTATTTAACACTGGAAGATGAGGCTCTTTATGAAATATCCTTATTCACTAGACATTGCAGTCATTAACTCTTTACATATTCATGCTTCTTTTAAGCCTCTCAATTTTTCACTTAAGAATTTTGTGCACTTGCAGCAGAAACTTCATGTTATAGATGTGAATTCTGCCATAGAATGGGTGTCTCTTGCACCTTCAAAAACACAATGAAACTGAGGTCTGATGTGATTAGCAAGTGAAGCAAATTTGACTCTGCTATTGACAGCCTATGACTGCCATAATGGTTACACAGGAAACTGAAGACTTTAGTGGCTTTTATGAGGCTTAAAAAGAAAATTTTAGATACATGATGAAACCTATGAGGCCATTTTGGTGTCTAAAAAAGCACGTTGATTAAATATTGCTAAAGTAAGCAGAAGTGAGTATCTCCCATGGAACTGCATGCATCAAAGAAAAATAATTTTCTGAACACAGGTTTCCTGTACAATTTAACTTTCATGTAGTTGAGCTTTAAAGTGGAACTAGACTGATAAAGCAGTGGAAATTCCTGATTCCTCTTATGTGGAGCACAATAGGGTCAACTTGGAACTTTCATCAAGATATTGTAGCTTCCATCTGCTTGGGGAAGAGGTATTGGCAGCAGGTGTGATGCTTCTGTTGGCAAGCCCTGTCAGAGGGTGGGAAACAGCAGTTCAGGGGCTTGATGAGCTTGAGACTTCAGCTGTGTGGGATTGGACTTGATGGCGGACTTCTCCATGAATTTACTGAGCCTTGCCTTGAATCTTGTCCTTCCAACCTGAGGCAAGATTTCCAATCAATCACTGTGCAGTACAGTGATACAGTAGTGTTGTGCTGTAGCTCCATGTGCTTGCAGCCTCCAACTACTGTGGTCTTGTCCTGGTTTGCTTGGGAAGTTTTTTTAAGACCTTAAACTGCTGCTTCTAGGTTAGGGGAGCTCTAGAGTAGGGAAATTAGCAGGCAGAGCTGAGGTTTGGGTTTGCTCCATCTTGTTTAGTCCATCTTCAGATATCTTAGGGACACAGTAGGCAATAATCTGAAAAATAAAATTAAGTCATCTTTAAGCTTCTGTATGCACTTATTTGAATATGAAAAGAAACAGGAACTCTATTCATGTTAATACACTACCAGATGGAAGTAAGGAGTGAAAAGAAAATGCTGTTTATTAAAGGAACAGAAGTAATTTCTGCTGTGAAACCCCAGAATGTCTGGAAAAGCAGTGTTTTTAACATCTGACTAAATATAACCTAGTTGTGCTCTGCTGTATGGAACTGCAGATCAATCAATGGTCTGTTGAGAGTGAGACCGTAGGATGTTGATGTTAATGACACACTTCCCCTCAGGACAGACTTGGCTACCCTGCAGGAAGTGGGGTGAATACTAGGGTATAAAGTCAATGTTTTGACATTTCAGATCATAGACTTAGAGTATTTGTCTGTGGAGACAGCGAAACAAGAACCAGTGAATTACTTCATGATTTCTAACTCTTTCAGACTTTGGAAACTGAAATTATTTACAGGGCAAATGAGCTAGATCATTTTTTCCTAAAAATGTTAGTTTGCACTTAAAAATTAGATATTTGATTTCAAGCTTGAAGTTGTTTTTTGTGCATGCATTCTTTAAATCCTTCATGTTCATTCTTATAGGATGTTATTTCTTGTGTTAGCCTTTAAACTATAAAACAGGTCGTTCTGCTTCGTGCTGCTTGTCCCTGAAATTGGGTACACCACAGACTGCTGAGGGTAACTTTCATACCTCGTGTGCTTTGTCTCTCAGATCCTATGCTGTTGTTAGCTCGTAACCACTGTGAATACATTTTGCTTGTAAATCTTGGTGCATATTGTGTGTTATGAAAAAGTACGACACTCCTTGAAAATTGGGACAGTTGAATTGGAGGGTGGAATAAAGAATAGGAGTTAGTGAGATGGACAGCTGGGCTGACATGGGGGAAGCCAGGTGTTGATGTCAGAGGAGATGGACAGGACAATGTAAGGAAAGAGGAGAGGATAAGAGATGAAATGGACATGGCAAATATGTGCTATGATGTAATAGACTTTTGGATAATGGTGCTGTGAAAGGAAGGAAAACAAGCAGAGGTTGTTCTCAGCAATGTTTATTGAAGTGTAGTAAGTATATGCTCTGGATTGTATGGCATACGACATGGGATTAGGTTTATTTGACCAACAAGTAGTCCTTCAGAAAATACCAGGTATGTAATGTGGTTTGTTTCTGGATGCAAAGTAGATACTCAGCATTTGCGTGCATGTTTCCTCTTTTGTGTGAAATTCCAGTGTAAGTGTTCCACAAAACTTTATTTAACTCTGGAACATCGTATTTACATGTTGGAGCACAACAACCAGTTTGCAAGTATTTCAGTACATAGTTTGACTTTCACAACCAATAACTTTCTGAAGTATATATTCATCTTTATCTCACCCCTCTTTTAGTCATTTAGTGAAGTAAATATGAAAAAAACAGATGATGATAGCAACCTCACCAGGATGTAGAGCTTCCCTGTGCAGAACTTACTTGTGGAAAACATTGAAGTATCCTGTGTCCTTTCAGTACTACTATTTGCGGTCAGCTTTGAAAGCTGTCAACTTTTTTGTCAACTGTTTCAGCCAGTGCTCTTTATGCCCTGGAAATGATAACTTGTTCCTTCATTATTTGAATCTCTCAAACATGTTTTCTCAGTATGTTTAATAGAAGTCGAGTTTTTCATTGTTGGTAGCACAAATGTCCAGCCATGGATCAGTGGAAGCACAAAGTGATTTGGATCAGTGGAAGCATTACTCTGTGTGTGTGTGTATGTATGTATATGTGTATACATATATATATATATATATATGTATATTTGTGTGTGTATATATATATATGTCAATAATGATTTTTTAAAAAAACCTCAGATTCTCTGTCATAATCTGGATTCTAGATGCAGGGAATGTTTTTCTCTCTTTACATATTTCCTGTACACAGTTATTTACCTGTGGAATTAGAGGAATGACACTCAGTTGTGGTGACTGCTTTTAGCTGTGCCTGGTAGTAGCGTTTCCCATGTTGTATCTTGAGTAAGAAGTGACAAAATGCTGCTTGGGGCATTCAGAACAGGGGAGCTACAGATGAAGAACTGTATCTAGGGGTTTGCATGGCTTTCAGTGGTCACATACGGGAAGTGTTTGTATGCTTAGCTTCAACAAATGGTCGGAGGGTGAAGATTCCTGAGGTCCAAATGTGTTTAGTAGCTTGCGGAAAGGGGACAGCCTTACTTCTGCTGCTTCCCTTTCTTTTGTTTCTGTGCTCATCTGACCTGTTGATGAGCCAGTTCTGCTAACAATAGGCACTAACAACAAAACCAAATGTAGGACAAGTACATACTTCCCAGCTGATTTTACAAACCAAATTACCTCACCGGTAGTCAGACAAACCCATGGATAAAGGAGTGGGTGGGTGACTATGAACGTGTGACTGATTAAAGGGGCATTGAGCAGCATGAATTCAAGTATCAGCAGGCTCTTCAGTTAGTGGTAAGATCTGTGTTGCCCCAAAACTTATATTTATTATCAAAATAAAGTTGAAACAGAGTGGAGATGGTAGCTGAATTAATATGTATGTTTCTACATGACCTGAACTGACTCATGGTGAGTTGATTTTTTGTACAGAAGGTCTTTACCTTTTTACTGGAAAGAGCAAATACAAAATGTGACATTAGGGGAATATAATGTATTTTAATACCATCCCTAGGAAAATGAGTGCAGCAGCATAGATTCTTCAGCAACACTCATGGCTTGAGGTCATGTTCGTATATGCTAGGTCATATCCCTAGCATATATGTATCAAAACTATGTTTATGAATTTATTACGGAAATATTAATGTTCACTTTCAAATAGAACTCTTCTGGAGGCTTAACTCTTGGAATCTGTTGAATGTTATGGAAATTGTGCCTAAAATAAACACTTCAGTGTCTGTGGGCTTTTGTCAACAAGTGAAACTGGGTTTTACAAGGTGTTCTCAGTGTTTGTGGTCTCTAATCCGTTGTCATGCAATTTGATTAAACTTCTAGCTCCTTTCAGAAGATAACCGGTTTTAACTTTTAATCAAAACCCGGACCACATGTTCGAGATTATTTCCCTTTGAAACCTGTTATAAAAGCTTTATTACATTTTAACAAATGCATCTAAACTCAAAGAACTTCTTTGGGGTCAAATATTTCTTTTCCTCAGTTCTTATCTGCCAACACTAGCATAAACTGCTACTATGGCAATAAGTATAAACAGTGTGTATGCAGGAACAGGAGTTATTATATGCCTTATGACATCTCCCAAAGTAAAAGGTACTGGAAAAGTACCTGGCTAGTATAACTGCTTTACTGTTCCCTGGAAGTGATTGTTGGCATGCAGTTTTCTGAGCAGTGTTGCATGTAGCTGGACACAAAGAGTGATTGTATAAGGCAGAGCTGTTAAAAGCACTTGTAAACCTAAAGTTTAGCTTAGAGCTCCCAGTGGTAAGGAGACTACACTGGGGGAAGAAGAGGTACATGTATTTGCCCTCTGAATGCAGAAGTGTGCAGCTTAAGCCATTGTAACATTTTGGCTAGCTTGTTTAGCTGATGAACCTGAACTTTGTTTAAAATTTGCTTCTACAACGTTCACACTTGGAAGACAAAGGCAGCAAACTGGGGTTTGTTGTCTGTGTTAGCTGTCAGCTGTAATTAAGGATTTCTTTATTCACACTGCCACCACTTTCATTTTATGACCTTTTTCTCTTTTCAGCCTATCTTGAACATCTCTGCTGTTCTCATGAAGTGGTTTCCTGGTGGTTTTAGCTTTGCTGTGCAGCCTTCAAACTTTGTTCTAGGTCTTCTGAGTGTGGAGAGCAAGTGTTTATATGAATGGCAGTGGCTGTTTATTTTTGTACTCTCAGGGGCTTTTGTTTCTCTGTATTTAATCCAGCTAAATTATTATTGCTTGTATCTTCTTTTGATTGCTTGCGTTGAATTGCAGTATCTGACTCTGGATGCTGGTGACAAACTAAAATTAGCTTGCTTACTGCTGTGCCCCCGGGGAGTTTTCCAGTTAACTAATGGTTTTCCAGAAAGATTCCAATGCATGCAAAGTGATTTGGACTTGGAGGAGGAAGTTCTGAACAGGCTGAGCAGGAAGGGTGTAGCATGTCCTCTAGTTTAATAGTCTTTTGGCTGAAGATTTTAGCCAAACTGTCAGTGCCTAAAGACTAGAATAAGTGACACAGAGAATTTAATATGTTTGGTTTGTGCAATTTGGGTCCCAGCTGAAGGATATCCTGTCACCAGTTTTTGCCTCTTAGCTCCAAGATCCTGAAATACCTTTCCATATCGTCATATTGGTGCTGTTTTAGTAATTTTTGTACTTACATGTGTAAGAAAATCAGAAACAGGGAGTCATGGATGAAACTTGAAAAACTGAATTGTACGTTAGAAAAAATAGCAAGTCATACATGGAAAAGCTTATGAATGTATGGGAGATGGTGTTATAATACTAAGTTTGTGCTTATCCATTTAGGTGTGCTGAGAGAACTTAAAAAGTATTGGTAATGTTTTATTTCTGTCTGTTACTTACACAAATAGTGAATTTTTTGGTGTGTTCACAAATGCATGTAAGTGACACTGTGGATGTCAAAACACTTAATTATTTAGCTAGTAGGCTACTGACATGGAGTGGAAAGATCACATTGCAAACATATTCTCCTTTAGTTTAGGAGTTTTTTTGCCTTGATTTTAATTTACCAGAATGTGAGGAATTAAAGGGGGAGGCTGTAGTTCTTTACATCATGTGTGGAAGGTATGATCTTTGCGAAGTAATAATTACTCATTCTCTCTTTAGGAAATACACATAAAGGAACCCATAGAAAAGGAAGTAAATCCTCGCTTATTACCAGGTAACTGTTATGTATTACTAGACTTAAGTAATAAAAGTTAGTGATTAATGAACAACACTTAAATATTTCCATGTCTGCAGCAAATACTCATGTGACATCAGTGTCACAAGTAGTGAAAAAAAGGGTTTGGTTTAACAACCCATGCAGGTTGAAATGTTTTTAACATCTGTATCTGCATGGCATGTTGAAAACTCTATGAAAACTGATTTTTTGTAGAGCACAGTGTCCTTAGGTAAGCTTCCGTGTGGAGATCTGTCTATACTTGAGTTTGCCCTGATTCTTAGAAGTTAAAGTTGGGTGGGTTTTGTTTGTTTGGAACTGAAGACCAGAACTAGAGAAAATTTACCTTCTAGTGGCTTTGCCTCTACTATGAGTTACTTGGGCATTCCAATGTTTCATTTACTGTTAAGATTTTCTTTTGTAATTTACAATTCTTTATTTTTTAAAAAATATTTTCCAAGGTAAGGAAAGACAAAATACAGGTAAAAGTTTACAATAAACTAGTGGTCTTCTGTTTGGTTTCCTACACCTTTTAGGAAAGACCAAGAGTGTCTAATCACATCTATTATAACTTTACTTTCTTAAATTTGAAGTTCAGTTCCATTGAATTCTAAAACTAGAACTTAATTGACTATTATTTATGCAGACTTATGTTTGAGACTTTAAAATAGCCCTGGGACCTGTAAGATAGTCAAAGCTCTGAAAAAATAACTGATCAACCTGAAATAACTGATTCAAATGTGTCAGCATTCTTAGAGTTTAACAGTGAGGAAAACTGGAACAATTTTCAACTTGTTTAATGAATATATAAACGGCTCTTGTTGGGTTTTGAGTTTTTTATGAGTACATACTCGAATGATTGCTCTTCTCTTCCCACTTGGAGTACGTCATGTGCAGTTACCTCTGGTTACAGAACTCCCAAACATCTGCAGTTCAGGCCTTCTGGAATAATGTTAGTAACCTGGAAGGCTCTCAATGTGCTGATCCCAGGAGCTGCCTCTTAGTGGTTTTCTTTAACAGTGATGAAATATCTTTAGGCATATGTTCTGAGAAACTGTCAGGAAGTTATTGCTGAGTTTGGGATAACAATTGAAATAATTCAATTGTAAATGCCAGTTAATGTTGCAAGTCGGTGTTTCTTCTCTACAGGGGAACTGCTGCTTTGTGAAGCCAGCACTGTGTACAAGTATGTGCAAGAAGATGGGTCAAATCGTGGCACTTATGGGAAGCTTGTGTGCACAAACTTCAAGATTTCTTTTCTTGATGATGATTCTGCTTCAGATGATAATGTAAGAAAACAGGTGTTCTAATTATGACTGAACAGGCTCTGAATAAATAATCATATCTTTCCCTTATATAAAGATGCAGAGTGAACATAAATGTATAATATTTCTTAATATTATACTTCAGTAAGTGTGCATCTACTTGATCCTTCTTCAAGCTCTGATGACTATTTTAAGCAAAGACAATGCAAGTGATGTGTGGACACTTACATTAGACATGGTTTATAACTCTATATTTTGTGAATTGGTGAAGCTTAAGTTAAAAGAACCCATTGTTTTGAAAACTAATCAGCAGTTTGTTTCAAGCTGATTTCTGACTCTTTGTCTTGGTAGCATTTGTGGAAGTGTGAATGTCAAATGTAGCTCTGATGATGGATAACATCTGCCTGATTTGACTTTGGGCTACATCTGCAGAATCATTTCAGGCTGTACAAGACTGAGTGGGCTGATACTCAGCGGAAATGCTCTAAAAAATTGTGTGGCTCAGTAAAGCTCTGAATTATTTCATTCAAAGTCAGGTGTTTACTGAAAAGATTTAAAAACCTAGTGCTGTTGAACTTGCAAACACTGAAAAAGCTAAAAACTCCCCAAATCGTAAAAATTATTCCAGTCTTTTTTTCCTTTGGTTTAGGTGCTCAAATTGAGCTGTCAGAGGAGAATGGTAATGCCACAGTGCTTTTGATAATCTTAAAGCATTGAAATAGTCTGTTTAGGTGATAGAAGTGAAAAGAGAGCCTAGTGGCCTAGGATCATGCACTTCAGGTTGATCTTGACAGTGAAGGACAATGAGAATAGTATGATTTGACACATTGATTGTAGTCAGAGGTTTCTTGGGGTAAAATTTCATAAAGTTTAAACATTAAACCAAGGCTTCTGCAACCGAGTACACATTACTGGACTTTCTGGAATTAATTAAGACAAAGTTGCAGAACCTTTTGACATAAATCTCAAGTGATCTATGGAAAGTTGGTAATGACCATGCTAATTTCTGTTCCGTTGCTGGCTTTGAACCTTTGGTCTATAACATGCCAAGTCAACTATATTTATTTTAACAGAAGTTCAGTATTAGCCACCTGGTTCAGAGTACTGCAGATCTGGAAGTAAGTTGAATAAGGTTAGCTCTGTGCACAGTAAAATATAATTTGCTGATGTAGTGTACATCAGCCTTTTGGTAATAATATTGAAAATAATAGTGTTTAATTGTGGCATCACTCAAATGCCATTTTTAACTGAACTCATGGAATGGTAAAAAAAGGGAACTCCAAATCACTTCAAGTTTGGTTACACAGTAGATAAGGTAATTTGGTTGTGTATGTGTCTTCATTTTACCTGGTGATAAATCTCACTGTAATGTTGGAATGTTCTTGGGATACTTGCTCTTTTAGGAGACTTTGTATTTCCTGCCAGGTTCCCATAGCAAGGAAACTTGTCATAAAAGGGTTTGGATTACATGAAGTTACTGTATTTCCTGTTTACTGCTGTGATTCTAGTTTGAAAAGTGACTCTCAATAGAAATGCATGCTTTGAAGCTATTTGAAAAATAAAAACTGTACCTACATTTCAAACATAGCTGAGACTTAAATAAAACTGTATCTGCAGTTTATAACCTATGCCTGTGTAACTATCATTTGTCTGTATTTTGATAACTGTTCTTCAGTGTTCTGCCTTATACAGCTTATAAGAATAAGAAGTAATGCTGATATTAAAATAGTGTGTGGAAGGCCTTTACTTGGGAGAAGGTGGTACTGCAGTGTGACATTTCTAAGGTTTTTTTCATGTTTCTAGGAGCCACAATTTAAGAATAAGATTGTAGGAGAAAATGACATAACTCTGCAATGCGTAGATCAAATATATGGAGGTAAGTCAGCTTTCTACCCCTTTGGGGACTTAGAGTACTCGTGCTCCCTGTACAAGTACATCCTTTTTAGAAAACCAACAGATTTGGAAAAAGCAGCTGCAGTTATACTTAATGATGAAATGACAGATAGGAAACTTGTCAGAACCCAGTCTCATCCCTCAAGCTTGTCATATTAATTTTAATTTATTTGATTAAATTAATTTGATTAATTATCTTGCTGGGCCAGGCAAAACAATTCCTTCAAAATGCAGTGGTTCAAAGCAGAGAACGTACCGTGAAGAGTCCCTAAATTTGGTAGACAAGGATCTTCCAATATGTCAACTATTTCTATAAATATGAATGTATTCACTTCATTTGAGCAATAGCAGGACAGGTATCAAATTGTCAAATAAGACTTTTTGTTTGTCTAAGAGAACTTTGTTTGATGAATTTCATGATGTCTTCAGCATATTAAAGGAGACAGAAAAGGGGTTTTAATTGTCAGGTAAATTAAGGAGTGCTTTGCAGAAGGGCTTAGAGGTGTGCCTGTATTGCTAAAAAAAGGTAGATGAGAATGGGGCTGATCCTTTATCAGTAGGGGAGGGCTTTATTGAGAAGCCTGATCTTGGGCTAGTTATGAGTATTCAGAGTGTTTATAAATGGTGGTATGGATTTGTGAAGGAGTGAACTGGGGCAGACCAGTGAAGCTGATTATGAGGCACTGTTTAGTTTCATGTACAGTGGCCCAGCTTACAGCGCTTGAAGTTGTGAAATGGTGCCTCTTCAAAGAGAAATGTGCAGAGGTCAGCCTTGGGGACTTCATGGTGGTTTAAAAAAAAAAAATGTTTTTAAGGAACTTAGAATGATCTCAGATGTTTAGGGACTTCCCCTTGAGTAAAACTACTAAATTGTTCTTTATGTATCTTGAGACTTTCAACTTACTGTGCAGTTAGAATGTAAACAGAAATAACCACTGAGCAGCTGGTTTGCTACAAATTTGCTTTTTACCTTGTATGAAGTAATTTGATGGGTTTTAAAAGAAAAGGTTGAGTCTATTAGTGCAGGAGCTTGCCAGCATTTGTTGTAGGATGCTTGTTTTGCAAAAACTTGGGCTTGAATTAGTTTCTTGAGAATTCTGAAAAATCAGGCAGGGGTGACTTTATCAACATACAAGAAGTACCTTTTTGATATTTACTTAGCTTTTTAATTTTGCAGTTTATGATGAGAAAAAGAAACTTCTGACAGGACAGCTGAGAAAATACCCAGAGAAGTTAATTATCTACTGTAAAGACCTTAGAGTATTTAACTTCTGTCTGAGATACACAAAAGAAGAGGAAGTGAAAAGAGTAAGTAGAGTTACTTAATTTGCTTTTCTATTTTTAACTTGGTGTTGGGTGTTTAGTTGTGAGGATGAGGGAAGGATGAAATTCACTCTGAGAGATCCCTGGAACTTGAATAGTTTTTCTGATCATTTCCAGCAGAGAGAGAAAGTAAAAGTCTGATTTCATGAAACATCATTATGCATATAAGTTAAAAGACAGGTGTAGTGGCTCTTTAAAGAAAACAAACTTCAGAATGCCACAGGAAGTTCACTCCAGCTCAGGCAAATTGTAAAGCTGTTCTATTTGTGACATGTAATTTCATTATATTTTAGACTTCAATATAGTGTTACTTTCCTAATAACTTCAGGTTTTTTTGACAAGTTAGTCAGAACTCCAAATGAAGACTCTACTTGCTTTATTTAAGTATGAATAATTCTGGAGGTTGAGAGTATGTAATATTACTTAGGCAAAGTAGGTACAGTGTCTTGCAGACAACAGAGAAACCTTCCTAAAAGTCAGGTTTCAGCTGTTGGGGATAGAACCCATCAGATTTGTTTTAAACCTGAATAGTGGGATTGGTAAAAGTCACTTTTTTTTTTTACACTGACAGTCTTGGTTTGTGTTTGGGTGTTAATTTTTGGTCCTTTTCTAGATCGTCAGTGGTATAGTTCATCATAGCCAGACTCCAAAGCTGCTTAAACGTTTGTTTCTCTTCTCTTATGCATCAGCTGCTCCAAACAACACAGGTGAATGTTTCTCTGTTTTTGATCTGTTTGCTGCATAGTTAGTTTATTAAGCAGTCTGGGAGGTCTGTTAGTTGAATGTGTGCTTGGCTTATGGATCTGTCCTGCTGGCAGGTAGCCTCAAAAGATTAATTTTTGTTTTGTTGTACATTGTTAGGCATGTTGCTAAAAACCTCTAAAATTGTCTTCTGTTGATTTCTGTGCCCTTCTGGAAGTTGCACAGAAGATTTCCAAACAGGAGAGCATCCCTGGATTGAAAACTTACTGTGACTAAAATGTGCAAATGCTTTTCATGTGGTCCATCTAGAAAATACTTTGCTTATTTTATCCATGTGTTTTTTCTGTATTACTGCTGTGAACCAGACTTCCTGCTCTTAGTTCTGGAATTCTGCATTTGCAGTGGCATCTTATCAGAAAGTATTTGCCTTTTTGCTCTTATTTGCAAGCACTGTGCTTCTTCCAGGCAGTTGCAAAAAGAGCATAGGTTTGCAAGGCATCTGACTTCCTCTTATATCTGGCTTATTGCATAATCTTCCTACTTGATCAAACTTGGCTGAATAACACAGTAAGCTGCCAAATTCAAGATAAAAAGTTGTCAGTGCACTTTCTAGTATTCCATAATTCAGACTTTAGCTGAAATAATAGTGCTGTAATAATAGTGCTGTTTTGAATTAGGAGCCTGATCTGTAGTGCACCAGGAACACCTAATCCTTTCACAGAGAGAAGTTTGGATGTACGTGAGGTATTAATTGATCATTGACTAAAATACATCAAGGAATTTCAGAATCATTGAGGTTAGAAGAAACCTCTGGAGATCATCTAGTCATGTTCCTATCTACATGCCCCTCCTCAGAGTAGGGTTAACTGCAGCAAGCTTAGTCATGTCCAGTTGGGTTCTGAATATCTCTGAGTACTGAGACTCCACAGCCTTTCTGGACAGTCATTGTTTGACTCTCCTCGTAGTGAAAAATCTTACTGTGATGTGTGAGAGGGATTTACTGTAGTTTAGCTTGTGCATAACTGCCTCTTGTCAAGTCACTGCGTCTAAATCCATCTTCAGTACTCTGCTGCCCTGCTTTCACCTGCAGTGTTTATACACCCAGGGGAGACTGACCTCTGTTGAGCCCTCTTTTGTTCAGGCTGAGTGATTCCAGCTCTGCCTCTCCTCCTGTCAGGTGCTTTGAGCCCTTTGATGATCACAGTGGGCCTTCACTGGGCCTGGTTCAGGAAGGCTGTGCCTGTTTTGTCTTGGGGAGCCCAGCACTGGGCTCAGCCCTCCAGCTGAGGGCAATGGTGACTTCATTCAGCTGGTACACAATGGATTTTCTGGTGCATCCTGGGAAAACATTGTCTGTTTGCTGCAAAGGCACATTGCTAGCTCAGGTAGCTCCTGCAGGCTTCACCTGTGACTGGTGTTCTGTTTCAGCTACAAACAATGGAAAGCCTGCAGGCTTTTCCAGGCAGAGGCTGAGCGAATGTGAGAGACACCTGCTCTTTAAAGCAACATCGAAATGCTGTCCCACAATTTATTCATATTCTAATAGCTGTTTTCAATAGTAAGTGACTAGGTGTCATTCTTTAAAGACAGGATAAGCCAAGTAAGACTTTAGAAGTTGGTTTTTTATGCCTCTTACAGTCTGATACCTCTAAAATCTTGTTTCCAAGAGCTCATCAATAATGTTCTGTTCTGAGCTGTAAATTTTTCATCTACCTTATCTTCTTAAAATGAAAAGTTTCAAGCTGCCATTGTATCTTCCATGGAAATTATAGTTCTGTTTGGTATTACATTCTGCTCAGTGTTAGCTGGTGTTGTAGGATGTTACTTAATTATGACATGTGCTTAAAACAATTGACATTATGCCATATTATATGGTTATTATACAAGATTTGAGGCTAAATCAAGCTGCTGTCATAACTGTTGCTGAAGTGGCTGAGTAGAATTAAAGGCAAGGTTCTCAGTTTAAATTATTGGGACAGAATTGATGTAATTTTTTGTGCTTACTGAACGCCTGAGATGTTCTATTTAATGCAAAACTATTCATCATAAAAGAATGAACCTTAAGTGAAATGCAGTATCAGAAATTTTTGCAGAAAGGTTTTTGGTATGATTGTTAATTCTGCATTTAAGCTACGGTATTAGATATCAGTAAGCTGCATTAGCATAAAATGATACTTGCTGCACAGTATCCTGGATTTTAGGCTGGATGTGAGGACAGCCCCAGCTGTATGGAAGTTCTGTAACAGCTAATTAGTTTCTGCAGGAGAAACTGCTCCTGAAGTTACTGGTCACAGCAGTATTTGACAGAATACTGCTGTTGTTAAAGATCAGACAGAGGCAGTGTGATGTACAAAGGCATTTTATCTTTGACTTGAGGCTCTCTGTACACAAGAGGTTCTGCTTGCTTACCTTAATGGCAACTAACGGGTTTACTTAGGAATGCTTTTGTGTTAAGAGCTCCTGATAGTCTGCAAAGCTAACATTATTGATGTCTGACAGATGGGAGAAGCCAAACTGTGATGTTTGAGACACTCGAGGACTGGCGTGATGAGTTGGAGCGGACCAAAGGGAATGTGAAATACAAAGCAGTGACCACCAATGAAGGCTACAGAGTCTCTGAAAAGTAAGCTTGCCCCAGTTAATAGTGAACTTTGGATTTGTGAAAATTAGTGCTACCTTTTATGCTGGGGATTATACAGCTGTTTTGGACTTCTTTAGGATCTGGTTTCCATTTTTATTTATGGAATAGTTTGGTTTTTAATCTCAGGAGGTGATCCTGTGCAGCCCCTGCCTCAAGCAGAGTAAGGTCAACATTAGGTTCAGACTACTCAGGACCTCGGTCAAATCATGCTTTGAGTATGTCTAGGAGTAGAGAATAGAAAATATGTAGGTTTGAGACCACACTTCTGTCGTACTTGCTAGTATGACACTTTTTCAGTCCTACACCTTTACTCTGGTAAGATTTCAAGTTACATGCACTGGAGATTTTGCACTGTTTTAGCTGGGAGGAGGCTGGGTGGGGAAAAAGTAACTGGTTTAAAGTAAATCTGCAGAATGTGCTGCTGGAAGTTAAGTTTTGTTGCCTTTAGGGGAGGTCTAGCTAAGTTTAGCTGACCTTGGCCACCAGTTTAGCTGAGTGGCATTTATTGGTGAGTCCTGCGGGATATATACAAGGCCTTGTATACTTCTGCTGTTATTTCGTAGTCAAATCTTGAAAGGTTTCATGTACCTTGGAAATTAATATTTCGAAGTCTTAACTATTTGTTCTAGAACTCTGTCTCAGGAGACTCAAATTGAGTTTAAGTACTTACCTTTGTTGCTTCTTTGGGCCTTGAAGATAAATAGTGTTGGCTGATGCTGGAAATCCTTGATTTAATAAATGACGTTCTTGAATTAGAATGTGAACTGCTTAACAGACATGGAAACAGAGCTAGTCATTTAATACTGCCAGGGTATCTTTTGAAACAACAAAGCGTGAGAGAACCAAGGTGGTCTTAACAATCAGTCTAAGAGGTTACAATTAATTACACCTTTGCAAACGCTGGGGAATGTTGCAATGAAAATAGTGAAGAGCTTAAGGTTGGGAAAAAGCCTTATTCAGATGAAAATCAAGGGACAGCTTTGTGGACAGAATAATTATCTAGTAGAAAAGATTATTGTAGAAGAGTGAATGCAGAATTACAATTTTGGCTAGAACTCTCCCCACCATTAAAAGGAGCTTGGAGATTGTTCTTTGTCCTATTTTTGAGACCAATAAACTCTTATTTGTTATTTAGGCTGCCTTTGTATTTTGTTGTTCCCATATGCATTTCTGAAGAGAGTATCTTGAAGTATGAAGGCAGAGGCATTCCTGTAAGTATATGTGCATGACTGAGGGTAAGACTTCTACTGAGATGGCTGAATTTCAATTAGCATTTCAGATGTTACTGCATATTGTTTTCAGAACTTGTTTTTAACAGCTTATATCTATACCTGGTCTTGTACAGAAGGGAAAGATGTTGGAAGAAGTGCTTAATACATCCTGTATTTCACTGAACAGGGTAATATGTAGCAGAACAGATATATATATATATATATAACATGTATGTAACATAACAGCAAAATATGTATTTAGTGTTCACAGTTCCCATTTGCTAATGTCTTATAACCTACATACACTACTTGCCTGTCTGTCCATCAGCCTGTTTTGCACAAGGCTGTACTGAGTGACATCTGGCTGGGGCAAGATGTAGGCCTTGAAATGCTATTCGGATATTGAGGTGAAAACTCTGAATGTGAGGTGTAGTTGAACACCTCTAGTTACCTGGCTTGGGTTCTGGTAAGGGATCATCATCTGGCTTTGATGATGCAGTGTTTTTACAAAGTCAAGTAGCCCAAGTGAAAAACTAGTTCTACCAGTCCAACAGAAAATGAAGTTAAATATACTGGTTTGCACCCTGTAGCAAGCTGGCTTTGGCTTCCTGCCTTGTAGTTTAAGAACCAGTAAGACAGAGAAGATGGAAACAAGGAGCAAGGTAATCTCACTTGTAAGGTCTTACCTTAGTTGCTGTATGTCCATTAAATTTGCCAAGGAAAACCATGTTCATTTCATGCTCTGAAATTAATTGGTCTGTGTGCTGACCTGCCAAGGTACTTCAGTTCACTTTTTGTCAGAGAGACAGAGACCTATTACACTGGCTCTTACATAGAAACGAAGTGCTTGGGATTTTTTATTCCATCTTGCATTCACAGAATTGTAGAATAGTTTGGACCTTTAAACATCATCTAGTCAAATCCCCCTCTGGAGTGAATGGAATAATCTTGTCCTAGATCATGTTGCATAGAACCCTGTCCAACCTGGCCTTGAATGGTTTTGGGACATCTACCATCTAGAAAGATGGCAACCTGTTCATCCAGTGTTTCAGGACCCTCATTGTGAAAAAATGTCTTCCTTATATGTAGTTCTAAATCCACCCTCTTTTAGTTTCAAACCATCATGCTTTGTCCTATCACAGCAGGACCTATTAAAAAGTCTTTCCCCATCTTTGTTGTAAGCCCCTTTTCAGTATTGAAATGCCACAATAAGATCTCCCCAAAGCCTTCTCCGGGCTGAGCAACCCCAACTCTTGAGCATATCATCACAGGAGAGGTGCTCCAGCCCTGTGGCCATCTTTGATTCTCTCCTCTGAGCCTGTTCCAGCAGGTCCCTGTCCCTCCTGTGCAGGAACCCCAGAGCTGGATGCAGTGCTCCAGGTGGGTCTCACCAGAGCAGAGCAGAGCAGAGGGGCAGAATCCCCTCCCTCCCCTGCTGCCCACGGGGCTCTGGATGCAGCCCAGGACACGTTTGGCTCTCTGGGCTGGGAGTGCCATGGCCAGGGCATGTCCAGCCTCTCACCCACAGCACCCCCAAGTCCTTCTGGGCAGGGCTGCTCTCGGTCTGTTCATGCCCAGCCTGTGCTGGTACCGGGGCTTGTCCTGACCCAGGTGCAGCACCAGCACTTGGCCCTGTTGAGCCTTGTGATGTTCCCATGGGCCACTCCTCGAGCTTGTCCAGATCCCTCTGGATGCCATCCCGTCCTTCAGGTGTGTCAAACCTGACACCACTCAGCTTGGTGTTGTTTGGGAATTTGCTGAGGGTGCACTTGATCTCTCTGTCTGTGTCACTGATGAAGGTATTTAGCCCTCATCCTAGTACAGACCCCTGAGGGACATCACTCAGCACTGATCTCCATCGGGACATTGCAACATGGGCCGCTGCTCTCTGGATGTGACCATTCAACCAGTTCCTTAGCCCTGAACAGTCCATCCATCAAATCTGTATCTCTCCTATTCAGAGAGAAGGATGTTGTGGGTCACTATATCAAAGGCCTTACAGGTGCCCAGATAGGTGACAACATCTGTAGCTGTCCACTGTTCAGAGGCCTTGTAGAACTCTTCTAATTATTTCCAAACTACTTCTCTGAAGCTAGTGTCAGGATAGCTGGACCATATTAAATTGGTTTGAGAAGGCAATGAAAGGACAGTATAGTAATTTTTTCCATTCTTGATGATAGTGAGGTTTCTTCATCCTTCTGAGGTGCTCCTCTTGGTTGCTGTAGATTGGTAGCAGAACTTCAACTTCTTGATTTCATTTGTCTGATATTCTTGATGAAAATTATTCTTAGTCCCTGTTTCAAAGCAAGTTTACAGATCCGCTTGAGAGCTTCAAGCAGTGGGTGTGAGTCAAGAAACTACATGTAAGGGAAAGTAAGAGGCTTTAAGGACTGATTTGCTACCAGTGACTACGACTGTGTGACCTGTGACTGTGCAATCTGATCCAGCTGCAGAGTGTTTAATATTTTATTTTGTATGCCGAGATAAGTCTTTATGCATAGTTCACATGGAAAATGATGTCAGTGCATCTGTTGTGAGTTATCTCAAGGCTGAACTATAAGAAAAACCTACCATCTGCATGGAGAAACTGATGGAAAATATATGTTACTTACAAGTTCTGTCTTGCTGTGGCATATATTCTGACATCATTTGGCCATCGACTTTTTGTTTTTTTTTTTTTTTTTTTTTTTNTTTTTTTTTTTTTTTTTTTTACCTGCGAGGGAAGTTGAGAAAGTAATGTTTTGACATAATCTGACATTTTATGTTTCACTGTGCCTGTGTAAAGCCTAACTTAAAACTTGCAAGTGGTAACATGGTGTACTGAGGCAGGTAATTTTGGTGAAGGTGTAGGAGTTTGCTTCTATTGATGGTGTTATTAAATACACAAAAAATTCAATGAAGAAAAAGCAGAGAGAAATTTTGAAATCTCTCAGTCACTTAAGCAAATTGCTTGTATAGGACAATTTACTAATTTTTATCACCTGGTGAATGTTTTTCTGCAGATTTGGTGTTGGTCTTGCCATAATGGTGCTGCTCTTCTCAAAATGTCTGCATTTCCCAAAGAACAGGATGACAGCACTTCACAAATGCAAAAAGCCTTCTTGGATGGGTCAGTAATAGCTATTCTGTCCACAACACTTTGCTTGGTATGGACCTTGCTTCTCTTTTTCCATATATGCTATATCTTTTAAGCTTTCACCTGTCAGGAAACAAGTTCTATATCTGAGAGTAGCTTTCTGTAGTGCAGCGTGTTTAAGCCTTTGACCTAATGGCATTGGCCACTTGAGCAGGACTGGAACTTCACTGAAGGCTTTTTATGTGGAAATACATACAGATGTCTGAGGAATCTCTACAAACTGTGGTGTGTTACTTAGGCAAAGCAGCAGCAAAGCCTGTCGGGTTTAAGTGCAGTTAAAATATCATATTGTTAGCTAATGGGCTTCATGGTTTTTGCAAGGAAGAGAAATCCAGACTCCAGCTCTAAATGTGGATTTGAAAACTGAGTTTTAAGACTCTGCCATCTTCTGAGAACTAGGTTTGTGTTCTTTAATAACTTGAGATAAAGTGGTCTAAAATATCTGAGACAGCCTCTGAGCAGTGCACTATTGCAACTTTCAGATGTGAAGGCAGACAGCACTTTTTCAGATGGGACAATGATCTGAATTAGTTCAGCAGTTTGAAAAATGCAAAGTTTAACTTAAAAGAAAGAGCACAACTGCCTGACTATTATGGCAATGACTTTTTGCCCTTTGGTTTTGGCTTTTTTAAGTCTCTTGAGTGTCCTGGACAGAACTTCTCTCTCAGCAGCCACCTATTGTATCAGACTCATATGTACAATCTGTACATTGAACATTGGCTCCTTGCTCCTCATAGTTGGAGAGCCTGTTAAATCACACAGAAATAACAGAAAACAGCTTGATTGGGCTCTTAAAACTGCTTTTGTTTATAAAATTAGTTATATAGGAAAGGCTTGTGGCCCTTCCTGCAGGTTCTCTAATGTTTCTACTCTGAAATGGGGAAGATTATATGACTTTGAACTGTCTTCAATGATATTTCATGACGTGAAACTAGCAGTAAGCTGTAACAAGCTATCTGATATTTTGATCCCTTCTGTGGGGCCATTTGAACTTGGGGCAGTATTGCTGGTTTGCTGTGCAGTACTGGTGTTTAATCACTGGAGTCTGAATATATCTACAAATTGGCCATCAGGGTGTGTTGAAGTGCCATTATAGTAATAGTCTGAACTGAGGCATAGAGCAGATGCTTGTAATTAGCAGCTTAAGTTTTTGAAAAAGCTGTTCAGAGCCTGATCTTCCAGCATGAGTTCTTTACTGCTTCATTTGGAAGAAGTATGGTATTTGGCCAGTGGTTGCTTTCCCTCACTTGTCTAATCTGATGCATCTTCCAGGAGGTCTGGAACCTGTGTTTCTGATGTAGACCCCTGTAGGTCTCACCTAAAGCAGGTTTTTGTGCTACAGCCTGCAGGAAGCAAAGCACTCTGTCTTGCCTGGAAAAGTGCCCACAAGGCCTCACTTCAGAAGTATGAGCTAGAGCAACTTTTCCTAGGTCTTGACAATAAGAGGCCAGTGTGACAGCAGATGCAGTTATTAAGTTGTTCATCTGAGCTCTGGAACCTGAATGAAAGGGGATGTTCTGGGTCTAAACCAAAGCTTCATCTGGCCTAGTATTTTTTCCTCTCCTTCAAGGGAAAAAATAACAGATATATAGGGAAGTGCCAGATATATTGTCTTGTTTTGAGTCCAGATTGTTTCCTTTATTCATGTATCTCATTAGGAGACCTGGCAGCTAGGTATCAGAATGTAATTTGGTTGGCGAAAGTCAGGAGAAATTGTATGCTTCTGTTGGGAAGTTTGGGTGTTTCTATCCATCTCTTCTTTCTGGATTCATCTCTAGCAGTCCCCTAGTAAAGTGGTTTTGGTGTGTCTAGTGAAGAAAATACTAAAGAAGCCATAGTCAAAATTGAGCAGTGCTTTTAACATTCACAACTGCACAAATAGGCATGAATACTATTTTATTGGTGTAATGGTTAAAAGCATCAAATCTTGTTATAAGCCTGTAGGCAAGCTTCCAGACAGTACTTAAAAATGCATGGAGGCCACTAGCTTTCCAGAATGTCTATCTTCTGGTATTACAGCTCTTTCACAAATCATGCCTGTTAACTCTGTCTTCAGTGATAATAGTTTGTGCATTATTTGTCTTGTGAAGCAGAAGGCTTTAATCTCTTGGTTTGATTTAGAATCTATAAGACAATTAGCAAACCTCCCTATGAGCTCCTGAAGATGGATGACTTGTCAAGCAGCCTTCCATCTCTGCAAGATATCCAGACTGCATACACAAGATTTAAACAGCTGTTTTTGATAGGTAAGTCAGACTTTAAAGCAAAGCATAACAATGATGTGCTGTGTCTCATGAGTGCAGTAATTTTCTTGATTGGTGTCTTGATTTTGAGGGTGGTTAAAAGCAGGTTTTAAAACATGTAATGAAGATTGTGCATATGTTTGGGATGTGAATGAAGGTTTGTAGTTCTTTGACTTAACCACCCCTTCCTAAGCTGTCACAGTATCTGAAAATTCCTTTTGAAGGGAGTGGAGTCTTAGGTGTTAGCTGGAATACACTAGCTGGAGTGAAGCTTGTGGGAAAGATGTTTCAGTCTTCTGTGGTCAGCCTTTTAGTCTTTGTGCTCTGTCAAGAGTGCAGTCTAAATGCTAATTAATTTTTGCTCAAGGTTTTGTTTTACATGCTAGTCACATCTCAAAACATAGGAAGTTGCTTAAATTCTGTCCTTTAGAAAGCAATAAAATAGGAGCCATGTGCAAGTCGCTCTAGGCTTTCAGACTTCTTTCTTATGAGACTTTCTAACTATTTTACTGTGATGAAACACTTTGACCTCACCTCTTGAGATGAAAAAAGCTTCGCTCCACTTCTAATATGAGGTATTTGAGTTTCACACTGAGGATTTTGTCTAGAACACACTGTCAAATCCACTACCTGTCTTTCTATGTGGTTTCTGATCACTCATTCTCTGTAGGAAAAAGGCCAAAGCTTGAATTTAAGTCATTTAACCTGTCTCGGGAAATACTATGTATTTTGATGATGTAATTGTATCATTGTCTTACATTCATGCAAAAGGGAATGTATTAAAACTGCAATCCAGTGTTTTTATCTTACAGCTTTTTAGATAAGGGGTTGTTAGTAGACTGTACCTCACTGAATATAGTGCTATGCACTTGCAGTCTGAGAAAAACTTTTGTAGAAATACTAAGATCTTACAAAAAAATCTCCTACCTTATTACCATCCTTTAAAGTCTGAACACATTAACCATTACTTTTGTCCTGTATGTGCCTAGTTAGTATGATACAGGCAACTTGTCCTGGCCATGGCACTCCCAGCGCAGAGAACCAAACGTGTCCTGGGTGCATCCAGAGCCCCGTGGGCAGCAGGGGAGGGAGGGGATTCTGCCTCTCTGCTCTGCTCTGGTGAGACCCACCTGGAGCACTGCATCCAGCTCTGGGGTTCCTGCACAGGAGGGACATGGACCTGTTGGAGCAAATCCAGAGGAGGCCACCAAGATGATCAGAGGGCTGGAGCACCTCTGCTGTGAGGAAAGGCCAAGAGAATTAGGATTGTTCAGCCTGGAGGAGAGAAGGCTCCAGGGAGACTTTACAGCAGCTTCCCATGGAGGAACTTCAGACACAAGCATGGAATGGCAGGGCAAGGGAGAATGGGCAGGTTTAGATCAGGTATTAGGAAAAAGTTTTTTACTGTGAGGTTGGTGGGACTTGGTGAAAACTACATCTAATGTGAACAGAGCTTTAAAGATGCATTCTAGTGCTTTTGTGGAGAAGTAGTTTCTATAGCCAGGGTGAAAGAAATTAGGGAAAGTAATTTGAATGTGTAATGAGCACGATGAGGGGCAGAGGCATGGAGGCAGAACAGCTACAGGAACAAAACACATACATGTCTGTGCATTTGAGGCATAGGTGAAAGATGCAGCAGAGACAGAAGTGGGTATGTGCTGAAATTAAACACTGGAAGTGTATGGAGAGACTCTGGGAAGTGAGCAGTTACACAGGAACGTGTGGAACTGAAGCTGTCATGAAAGGGTAGGGGAGGAGTGAAGTGTGCATATCTGGTTTCTCACTAGTAGAACTGTTGTAAGCCTTGGGCTTCACGGTTTCTCTTATGAAGGAAATGTAATCTGTTCTGGTTTTAATTGACTTTATCAGTTTGTGAGAGCTTTCCAATGTCTGTTGACTGGCTTTGATAGAAGTAAAAGCAATAGAGACTTGGGTTGCATTTAAAAAACCCACAAGAGTTCTAGTGATACAAGAGTTTAATGACTTTGTGGTATTGAACTTGGCCTCCCAGTTTATGTATTTTAATGCCTTTTTTAGTTGCAGCAAGAACTCTTTAAAACATTTTTTCAGGTAGTCTTACATTCCATACATTTTTGTAACCTGCGTCTAAAACCCATTGATGTTTCTGGCTCTAATGGTAATGATTTTCAAAATCCAGCCTCTTTATGTTAAGGTTTATGTAGATAATCATGTCTGATTAAACTTCTTTTTTTTTTTTTTTTTGTTTTCTGTTTTGTCAACAGACTTCTTTACCTGGTTTGATTGCTGTGAGCCTCCAACATACTTTCTCTAAAAGACCCCAGTGCTATAAAACTCCACTGGTGTTTGTAGGACTACTTCACTTCCTTATTTATTTACAAGGTGTCAGCTTTAATAGTGATTGAGATTTGAGGACTCCTTAGTATTGTTTGTTTTGTACCAGTTCATAACTGAAGGGTAATACAATGAGTGGCTGTTAATTAGCACTATATGTACATGTGAACAGACCAGTTTTTTGTTTTTCTCTTTTTTTGTTTTTTGCAGATAACAGTACAGACTTCTGGGCAACTGATGTGAAATGGTTTTCATTACTGGAGAGCACAAACTGGCTAGAAATAATCAGGTTTGCTAGATCTTCAATTTTTTGTGTTTTAAATTGTGGGTAAATACATTTGTAGTGAGTTTTCTAGCTAGTTTTTTGAAATTGAATGACATTCTTTACTGCCAGTAGGAAAAAAAATTAAGACAGACTTATGGTCCCCTTTATATATCTTATTTCTGCAACTTGAGACAGTGTTCCTAACACTGCAGACTTGTGTTAAGGCTCCCACTTTAAAGGATGTGAGAAGTAGCAGCTCATTCCAATTACTACTCTCCCAGAAAGCCTATTAGAAATACAGAGCTGGTAATTTTTTTCCTGCGCTGTTGCCTTCTTTCCAAACTCAAGAATTCTGTTTGTTTCTTGTGTGAAACTGTTCTGTGTCTCTGACTGGCCTTGCCGTTCTCTGTACTCTCTACCTCTGTAATGTCCTTTAGGACAGAATGAACTGCAGTGTTCAAGATTTTAGCCCACCAAAGATTTATAAAATTATAATTCTTCTCAGTTCTGTCCCCTTCATGTGCTGATTGTTCCTTAAGTTCTCTTTTTCTTCTTTCAGCAGTCCACAGTAAGTGTTGGAATGGTGTTGGCTAACTTAAGGCTTGTTGTAGTGGAATGTTGAGGAGTTTTGTTTTCAGTGTTACTTTGTGCTAGCTCTTTTGTCTGTCAGTTTATTCTGTGGTCAGCTAGTTACCATGGGGTGCTTGTGCAGTCAGCTCTAGTCCCTTCTAGTCTTAATAACAATCAATAAATATTGATAGTTATTAACTCATTAATCCAGCATTTAAATGACTGTGTTTATTGAAAGGTTCTAGTGAAGACCATCTGCTGAGAAATTCATTGACATAACCAAGATCACAGGTAGTTTAAAGTAAAAGCCAGGCCAGGTTCCAATCCTTAGGTTGTTTAGAGAATGGTCACTTCTGTGCTCAAATCCAGTTGGTTCCTGGATCAGCCTGTTCTTGGCTCTTGCAGTTATTGGGAATGCCTTCTCCCCTGTTCTAGATGATAGAACAAAGGATTTGACAACTCTACACTTAAGAAATAAACTGTCAGCTTCTGTTAGTGACCTAAGCAATTGCAAGAATCCTAATTTGTGTGCAGGCTTTTGCTAAAAATAACCAACGTAATGAAGATTTAGGTCTAGAAACCAACAGTGTTACATCTGGTTTTATGTGATCTGTAATTCCACTCAGTCTTACTTGCGTAATAATGTTCTCTGAATAAATTTTGTCTGAGTGCTTACAAGAGCTGATTGCTCATCATCACCTCTGCCTCTTAAAATCAGATTTTTGAAGAAATGTAGTATGTAGCACATTAAAACTTAAATGTGGTGATGTTGACTCTTTCAGGGTAAAGATCTGGTTCTTAGCAGTTTTAATACTTTAATGTGTGATGGCTGCTATTAATCCAGAATGAAGTATTGTATCATAGTAACTGAAAATGCATGGTTAATGGCAAACCAAAATGCAAACTGAGTGTGGGTTTTGTGTTTCAAAGGACTAGTCAAGTTTCAAGTATAGCATTCTAACCCTGTCTAGATGGTTAGAATGAGGGTTAGAAGACCTCCTTCTAGGGGAAGCTAATATAAAAAAAGTCACTTAACTTTTCATGTACCACCACAGGAGAGTCTTGAAGAAAGCAATAGAAGTTGTTGAGTGTCTGGAAATACAGCATACAAATGTTCTCCTCATAGGTAAGTATTTAATGAGATTGTGCTATATATTAATTTTTTTAAATTCATTTTTACAGATTACAGGTGTGAGTTTATAATTATGGTAGAGATTTGCTAAAACTCATACAATACTCGAGTAACACACCTGAATCTCTCACATTCCTGGAAATGCTTCCTGTAGCTACAAAACCATGGTAAGCACAGATCCAGGCTATGACAGGATATGAATGAGAAAGCTGCTGGTAAATTGGCAGGAGAGTCATGCATAAAGAAGAGGTAACATTCCTGTTTCACAATTTATTTAAGGTCCTATAAACACTTTGCTGTACTTTAAGGGGAAGGGGAACCATATCTACACAAAGGACCAGTAACATTAAAATTTTGAAAAATAACCTTTTTATTTTCTAGATACACACTGGATGTTCTGTAGCCTCTTTATTAAAAATATATGGAAGAATATGCTTACTGTAAACATGTTGAGCAGTTTGTTGTTCTAAACTGAGTAATCACATGGAAAGCCAAAGCTAATGTTAACCATTAAGTGACTCTTGGATTGGAAATTTAGTTTGGTTTTTCCCACATATTGCCATTTGAGAAACTTAGCACAGAAGAGAGGTGTTTTTGGAAGGCACCTTTTGGAAAGGTGAGGAATGTATGTTGCAGGAGGAGGCAGTTTCACACCTTGTGAAAAGAGGCATGGAGGATAGGAAGAGTAAGGACAAATAGCAGGGCTAAGGGCAGGGTGTGCTTTGTGGGAGACTGAGGAGCACAGAAAAGTTTTAGCAGTAAAGGTTGGGGCTTGCAGGTTTTATTGTCAAAGTATTTTCCTAATGCAAGCATGAAAGTAACCTTATATTTTACACAAAGCTTTAGGAATGGCTCAGTAAAGAATATGGTTTCTGTTCTCCTTTGTAGAAGAGAGTGCTACTGATCTGTGCTGTGTAATCTCGAGTCTGGTTCAAGTGATGATGGATTCATACAGCAGAACAAAGTCAGGGTTTCAGAGCCTTATTCAGAAGGAGTGGGTGATTGGAGGACATAGTTTTTTGGATCGTTGTAACCACTTACACAAAAGTGAAAAAGAGGAGGTATGATTTTTTTAAATTGCTTTCCTTACTATTTGCAAGGTTACTCAGCTTAAGGAGGGATTGAACTGTTAGTCCAGAAGTTCTGGTTACTCTGAGGATCTTTTGTGTTGGTTTTATGGGTTGATATTTATACAGTGTCACTATTTTTGCTGTTTGGAGGTCAGCAATGTCCTCATTTTTAAAGAGAACAAATATAAAATTTCCCAGTCGTAGAGGCTTTTGAAAGTCATATCTTGTGCCCTTGAAAACTGTGTTAAATGGTAGTAGTGTCCATCGAAATTACTTAGTAACCCAGGCTTATTCCTGTCACACCTAGAGATCAACTTTATATTGTCTTGCTTTGGGCCTAGGTCAGATTGCCATAAAGGAGGTAATAGGTGTAAACTGGCTAATTCTGATCAAGAATTGCTATAAAGTAGTTTTCATTTGCCAGCGTTAAAAGGCTGCATAGTGGAAACTTTCAAATTCAGAGTAGAAAGTGCTCATCTCTTCTGTCAATAATGGGCCAAGGGTGGCTCAGGTAATACTTCTTCAGAGTTCATCCAAATGTATATGCAGCAGTTCTGTAGTTAATCAGGCTTCTTGCCTTAATATTTGTGTCTGGAGACACTAAATACTATAAAATAAATAGATTGCATGGTGGAACAATTTAAACTTTTTCTTAAACTGATGCGATATTTTCTTTACTTAGGCTCCTGTTTTTCTGCTCCTACTAAACTGTGTTTGGCAGCTGGTACAACAGTATCCTCCAGCATTTGAGTTCACAGAAACTTACTTAACTGTCTTGTCAGACAGCCTCTATGTGCCTATTTTTAGCACTTTCTTCTTCAACTCTCAACATCAAAGAGACACTAATATGGTAAGGGTTTGTTGTTTTGTGTATGCAATGTGTTGGAGAATGAGTTTGACCAGCAAAAAAGGAACAGTCAAAAAAAGCTAATTACCAGCAGCACCTGTTTCAATATTTGTTGAAGCACCTTGAAGGGTGAATGAGTGCAATTTTGGCTATAAGGAGTCAAGTTCAGGACTTGGGAGTTTTGTGATGACAGAAGGAATACGTAATCTGTAATACATAATCTGTGGCTGTAGTTTCATGTTTAATGCTCTTTGGTGAAATTGGCTCTCCTTAACCTATAAAGAATATCCAGCTGTCCTGTAGAATAAGTTATCTATGAAATTCTTGTATAGTATATTCTGTTGTATTCCAAAACTGACATCTCCTGAATATTTATTTCTATTTGGTTTATGCTCTCCTCTAGCCTAAGACGCTGGGAGCAATGGGAATATCCTCTGAAAGGCTCTGCAGAGAGACTAAAGGAAAAAGTGAAGGTCACTGTCTTTCCTATAAATAAATAGTTACTCACAAAATCTAGACCAGTAGAACTGCATGAACGCAGTTAAATTTTGATGTTTGGATTCCTAACATGCCCCCGTGTTTGAAGAATCCAAGTGTCTGTCTCTTGCCCAAGTTTCAAAACTTGTTTTTTTTTCTGAGAATATTTAACCTTATTTTCAACTGTGAAAGTTTAATTGCACTGTTGTTTTTCAGCTATTGAACACACAGAAAGCATGAGTGTTGTTGCAGCTCCGTGGCCTTTTTTCTGAAAAGACAGTTTTTAAATTTCGCCTTGACATGGTCAGAATTCCCTTCTAGCAGGTATTAAATGTGACCTGTTTATTTTGGCAGAGTGGTGAAAGCCTCAAGACACAAAGTGGTCCTTTCACGTTCCATACTGTGTGGGACTGGTCTGTGCAGTTTGACCCCAAGGCCCAGGCTTTTCTGAACAACCCTCTTTATGCAGAGAAACCAAAACCAGATAAAAGTCAACGGAAGACTGCACGATTCAAAGTAAGATATGTGCTGCTTAACTATTTTTTTAATTCTAGGAATATTTTGCACATCTCTTTTTTTCAAATGTACTCACAGTGAAAGTATTGGTGCCAGACTTTTTTTAATCAACAGAATGCATGTATGCCTGAGACCCACCTGGATCTTAAGAACCCAGTTTGCATCCATCTCAGTTGTAAATAACTGTTTTACAGTAACTATTCATAGTCATGGAGTTAGGGATTCTTTTTCTTCGTACTTCTCTGCAAGTGTAGTGTTAAGTCATGAGATTCAGCATTCACATGAGTTACATTGACATGCTTGAAGGAAGCTATTTAGTTATTCTGTGCAGTACCTAAACAAAATCCATAGCAGGTTTATAATTGCCTCCCTAATTTTGTCTAAGTGTAACTGGACTGTGTGGGTGCACTTGGAGTGGGAGGGAGACCAACAACAGCAAAAACTGTCTGAGGAATGGAGGATTATGGATGGACAGTTTCATTACTGGACAGTAGCACAAACTCAGGGGAAAATGTTTGTTTGAAGTAGCTTCTTTCAATTGTAATTCGTTGGTTAAATTCTGTTCTGTACAAAGCATTCTCAAGTGAGATACTGCAAATATGATCTACAGCATTAATCTCCTACATGGTGAGATGCAGTGAGGGACTACTGGATAAAAACCTATAAATCAAGTGCTCTTTGCTTAAACTAAACATGGACATTTGTAATACTTGAATGTAAGCAAAGGGTTTGGCTTTTTCAAAGAAAATCACTTTATCAGTGTTACTTTTGGTAAGTGCAGGGAAGGTAGCTGGCAATACAAAATACGGTCTGTGAAGCATTAGGTGTATTGAAAAATAACAGTTTAAACACAGCCGCTGCTTTGCTTTATACTATTGCTTACAAGTAGTTTCTGAATACAACTTTGTTTTTCTTCCTCTAACAGCTGCTTTCTGAAGTCCCATTAATATTTATCTCAATATTTTTCTTTTCTTTCCTCTTAAAGCATCAACGGCAACTTTCATTGCCACTGACGCAGGCAAAGCCTTCCACGAAGAGAGGATTTTTCAGGGAGGAAACAGATCATTTAATTAAAAACATTCTGGGTAAGAGAATTGGCAAGTTCATAAATTCTTCGGATGAGCCCCCTAATAGTTTAAGGGAGTTTTATGATAGCTGGCATAGCAAACCTGTTGACTACCATGGTCTTCTGTTACCTCGCATTGATGGCCCTGAAATCAAAGTCTGGGTGCAGCGTTACCTACGATGGATTCCTGAGGCCCAGCTTCATGGTGGTGGAACAATAGCTACAGCTGCCAAGATTTTGGACTTGATGGAGGAAGTGCAAAGCTTGCAGGTCAAAATGGATGAAGAACACAGTCAGGCTGTTTCTGGAGACGTGCATTCTGTTCCCATGCAGAGAAATTCTGCCCGTTTGTCATCCTTGTTTCCATTTGCTTTACTTCAGAGACAGTCTGTCAAACCAGCTTTACCCACAAGCACCTGGAAAGACTTGGAAGATGAAGATGACTTGGTCAAGAGGGATGATGAATTTATTGATCTAAGTGAGGATATGTTATAACATGTATATAGATTACAGTATGGATTGTATGTAGCTAAGCACTGAGTTTTAAATGTTGTGCTGTATCTTCATATAAGGAGCTCGAGCATCTGCAGCCTGTTTAATGGGGTTTTTGGGTTAAAAAACCTTGATTGGAAAGAACTACTTGCCATAATTAACTGAGCACGTTTTGAACTTCCATTTCACTCTAACAATATTTATTGCAGAAATGTATTTTTAGCATAGGTGTAATAAAAACAGGGTCTTGGCTGGAGTAACCATATGGCCACTGTTCAAAAAAGAAAAAGCAAAAAAATACTTTCTGCTGTAAAGGTGGAATGATAAATGCATACAGCATCAATCGTGCTGTCTTAACAGAACATCTCTTTCCCCTTATGCTAAGAGTACTGGGAGTGAAGTACTGTGATTTGCATTCTTCCCCCCCACGTAAAGTAAACAGTGAAAGATGCAACTAACTGTGCATTCACAAATTGGCTTTTGGCAGTTGAGGAATACGCTCATGGTCACCAGGGGCTTTCTGTCTACTGTTGAACCAACAGAAGTCATGTGCTTGCACCCTTGCCTTTGTCAATGTTGGTCTCTGTGGTGCCACGGTCACAGCTTGGCTGCTCTGAGCCTGTGCATGCACTTAGATCAAGGGTCAGATGCAAGAGCTTAATGACACATTTCAGGTCTTAATTTATGGCTGCTGTGCTACATGCCCTTGCTGCCTTGGAATATTAAGTTTGCTCTTAATTTTAAGAAATGAGATTTCAATTTGCCATGAGTATTTTTTCTCCTTTTAAGTAGAGCGAGACTTTCATTTCGACTTTCCCCCCCTGATGCCAGTTGCCTTTAAGGCTTTCTGTAGCTTGCACTGAGACTCTCCACATAGCAGGGAAGACTCTTTTTCTGTCATCCTGCAGTGAAGCAGGATTTGCAGTCTGTTGCCACTTGTCATGAGTTGGTGGTACAGCTTATGAATGTGGTGTTTATACCGTAGAACACTTGTATCCTGTTGCTGGATGTTACAACAGTACCTCAGTGAAAAAAGCCATAAAGAAATGCCTGTTGACTTGGATCTACTGTGTGTATGTTTTCACAAAGTATTTTTACTGCACATAATTTTCCTCCATAAAACTGAATATTATTTGACTGTCAGATCTGTTTTGAACCCTTAAATTCTGTAATACCCCAAGAATGGATTCAAGTCATAAAGTCAGTTTCTCTAAGAGGGTAGACATTGAATATTTTCTCTGTTCTCATAACAATTTAGAAATCCATGCTGGAAAACTTAGCTGGTGGATAAACTGTTGCTAAAATTTGATCAGCTCGGTGAAACTGGGGATATTAAACTTTTGTTACTGACTTATCGCTTCATACTGAGTTGTATTAATGTATAGCAACAATTCATCAGCAGCCCTTTAAAAATAAATTCTCATCATTGGGAATGGGGGAGAGCTTGATGCAGCTATGCCAAACAGAAGCTTCCCAGCTCTTAATTGCCTTAAAGTCTTAGTGCGAGGACAATACTTGAGTTTGTAGTGTTTTATTTAAAAATACACTAGTACTTATGCTTTCTTCTGTGATATGTATGATCTTTATAGCTAGCACTTGCTAGAATGGGCTGTACAGCACATTTCCTTCAGACTTAGTTGTAATTCATGTGACTCATGTATGCAATAATACTTTGCATGTTGAATGAGCAGTGTATTATTACAGTGAAGAAATACTTGTCATTCTAAGGTAATTTGGGTTCAAGGGTGGGGTTTTTTAAACACTGCCATTTAAAAAAATATATTAAAATGATTTTTCTATACTTTTGATCAAACTGTTGTAATATTTCAGTCATGAAGATTGATTACATATTTGTATTAAAGAGCAGATGTTGGACATCTTATTTGTATGTAAGTTATCAGAAATATATATAGAAGAGAAGCATATATCTGGAATTGAACATGGGAACATTTCTAATATAGAGTAAATACCATTGTTGCTGGTTTTCTGCACTGAAGGATTGGAAATACACTTCATATTTTTATTCCAGGCTTCTGTTTATACCTCCAAGTTTTAACACTGAATGCAGGCTAGCAGCTTTACAGGTTTTTGTCTTCTTTTTTTCCCTTCTTTTTGTTAAATACTGTTCCTTCTCTTTAACAGGCTGTTTGAAGAATGTCAATAAAATATACTTTGACATACTTGTCTTGAAATGAGAATGTATGTTTAAGGTCCACTTTGCAAGTGAGGCACTAAATCACAGCAGACTTGACAATCTGCAGTGATGAGTCTTTTCTGATTAGATCCCGTTTTTTACAGACTTTTGGGGAAGCTGTGCAGTTTTGATCTGGCTGTACTTCTGGAGAGTTGCCACCGGTGCAGGAGAGAGGAAAGTTTAGTGCAGTGGAGTAGGA
>VZTX01027285.1:0-15331 GCA_013400915.1 Pardalotus punctatus | reverse complement strand
GATGGCTGTGGGAAGTAAAAGGTGATCTAGAAATTGTTGGCTGAGTGTCTGCATGGGGGAGGGGCAGGCATTGAACGTTGTTTATTTCTGTGTTAGCAATGTACTTCCCCCATGTCCAGGGCAAAAGTTGTTCTTACATTGTTACACTAAGCAACTTCTTGAAATTGCCACAGGGGGGTGTTTCTCGACCCAAATCTGTGTTTGAGATGGACTGAGAGGGGGCCACAGTAAGCTGTGGAGTACAGATTTTAAAATCCCACTTTTTTCATGACACTACAAATAGCTAGCCCCTGGTCAAAGGCAGCGCTAGTGCAAATCGCATGTTAAAAATCTATGAATGCTACAAGACTGTGCCAGCTTTGTTCTTGAAGTCCCACACAGCAATAGCCATGGGTCACGTTATACCACAAGGTGTGCCTCTGCCTCACCCGCACCTGCTGAAGACCAGCAATTGTACTTTGACCGCTCGGCTTTGATTTAAGGCTGTATTCACTATTGAAAAGGCTGAGCTATTGATGTGCAGCATAATGGAGTGCAAACATGTACTTTATTAAGGTGCTTACAGCCAGCTTGCCCTCCCAATCTTTTGCTCCTGCTAAAGCTTTTTCCATTTGTTCTCAAAACATGGAAGCATAACTTCTTCTGGAGGCAGCAGAATACTTTCTGCTGAGGATTTCTTACAATGGATTAATTTTGTCACAGCAGAGGTCACCTTCATTCAAAACTACCTGGAGACCTCATGCAGTATTTACAGCTGGGTGCTTCTTCACAAAGAGCTAGGTTTTGCATAAAACTATTTAAAAATCGTGTGAAGGATGTAATTTTCTCAGACAGGAGTTTTGAGTAGTGAACTTACCTGAGTCTAAAAGGAGCATTCTGTGTACAGAACTACAGATCCTCTTCCAGGGTGGACTGGGGAGGTGGGGGGGAGCAGAAGGGACAAAACCCCTCTTAGGGTCTTGCATCCTTTTTCTTTGTTCACAGTAAAGTCAACATGATAAATGCTTTTTGTTAGCCTTTGCAGGATCACAGACCTTAGTGGGATAAGAGAGTTAACTTGGAGAGGAATGGACACACAAGATAAGGAGAGCTAATACTTGAGCTGGAGAAACAGTTCTGTGGGGAGGGCACCACCATGTTGAGTACAAAGGCAGTAGCAATGGGGTTGTTCAGCCTGTGTTAGAAGAACGTGGTAGAGATTCACACACAGTTCTGAGCCCCAGAGCATTCCCTCTGCTTGGGAGGTAAGTTTGACTGGAGTCACAGCTTTAAACTCCCTGTGGAGGCTGAGAAGACCTTAATAGAGGGCTACTACTATCTTGGCAAGTGCTTGGATGGGCAGTGGGTGCTCAGTGCTGCCATGGTTTGGCTGCTGTGGAGCCCTGTAGAACAGTAGATGCTGCTGCTCAATTGTACCATGTTACTTGCTTCCAGCAAGCATTAGGTTTCTCTGGTTTTCGTTTCAGCAACCCAGTAAAATGAAATAGGTACTTACCGTAATGTGATCCCTGGATTCTTAAAGCAGGCAGGTAACACGTACATAGGAAGTGCATTTGTAAATTTACTTTGAAAACAGCAGATCTAGGAAGAGTGATTTCCTGTGGCCTTGGCTTGTCTGGCCATACCACTCATTTTTGTCCTTGCTCATGCCAGAGCATCTTCAGTCTCCATCCATCTCTTCCCTCTTTCTAAGTCATGTGCCTAACAGCAGTTTATAGGTTTGTCACTGCTGCTGTCTTGCTGGACAACTCAAGCTCTGTGTCTCTGTTCCTGGGGGACCAGGTAAATGCTCCTGACTTGGCATGGCCAGGCCGTGTAGCCTCCAGACTGCCTGTTGGAATGTAGCAACTTCTGAAATAATTTTTTGTCAAATACCATCAAATTTATTTACTGGTTTTCAAATCAGGTGAGTGGACAGAACATGGATTAAATGCCCTGTGTGGTTACTAAGGAAATTAGGGTAGGCGAATGCAACAAAAAGCCCTGTACCTGCAGCTCAGGTTTGATCCAAATCTGCAGTTCTGAGGCTAAAAGCAATGCTTCTCTCAAACAGGAAGATCTGTTCATTTACAGTCAAATCAGGTATCCTGGTGTTCTCTTAATGCAACTTTTTAAAATCTCGCATAATGTCTGTTTCTAAGTCCTGAAATAAATTTTTTGTAACACTGTAAGAGCCAAAATTCAGGCTATGGAACCACTGAATTTCCTGGAAAGCAACTGATTCTTCTACAAGTTCTGAAAGGTCATTTACAAACCTTATTGTCATTTTTATTCATATCTGATGAAAATTTCCAATTACAAACAGGTAACACTGCTAGAATTAATGTACAGTTTTACTAATAGACTGTAAATCTTTGAGTTTGACTTTTAAAAGTCAGCACTCCACGGGCTCACTTTGCAGTCAGTGGGACCCATTTCCTTTTGTTTTAGAGACATTAATTAAAAGTATATTTATGCATGAATGTGATGATAGAGATGCTAATTTTATGCAGGGGGTTTAAGTGCTCATTGCTTCACGTTTTGGTGATGCAAGAATATATTTCCACTTTCACTCTGACCCCAGTTCATAAATCAAAAACAGGATGTTCCTTACCACTCTCCTTGAGTTCACCATACACATGAACCCAGTTTGTTTCCTAGAAGCCACTTCCTGTATTTTCCAGTTTCCCATCCCAGACTTTTGACAGTGGATTCACTATTAGAAAATATTTCTTGCTTTTCTGATGGCTGTTCATTTAATTTTACAAAATACTGGTTTTATCCCTGCCAGCTGTACTTAGTTTTTCCTGTTGCAGGAGGTGGTGGGAATATTTGAAAGCCAGACGAGGAGTACTACAGATGACTTAAGCAGTTCTCAAAGTACAAGGTCCCTCACTCTCCTGCCAATATGGAGCATGGCAGTTCTGGAAGCTGTCCTGTAGTAGTAGTAGTAATAATAATAATAATAATAATAATAATATTTAGAGTAAGTAAAACCCTCCTGCACAGCATTTTTTCATGAACAAAAACTGCATCAAAGAAAAAACAGGGTGATAATCCTGAGGTGTATTTTCTAGTGCAGCATATCTCCTGTAGATTCAGCACTTTGCTGTGATGGTGCCTACACAAGTGATGGCAGAACGATGCTCGGTTCTCCCAGCAGGTTTGGGATTGGGTCACACCTGATGCGCAGCAAATGCAGGGAGCTGCCAGAGGGAGTCCTGCTAAGCACTGCCCAGCAGTGCCCTCACAGCGTTGCTGCTTGACAGCTGATTTTATGGAAATGGGTGTTTTGCTGTTACGGATTAGCTTTCCATCAGATCAGCTCGTTGATCCAAATCACCCTGTGGGGATGCAGGGGGAAAAAATAAGAGCAGATTGCTTGAGGATGCCCCTCTCAATAGACAGCCCCCATCAGCGCAGATGAGGTGGAAGGTGGAATCACAAGTGTAGGAAAAGTCATTCTCCAGCTGCTGTGCTGCTGAAAAGGAGATAAATCCTGGGAACCACCTCTAATGTGCAGCAAGCTGAAATGCTGTAAATAACACACATGGCCAACTCCAGCTATTTAACACTTCTGAGGGGAAACAACAGGGAAGAAAAAAACACAAACCAAACCAGCTGTGTTTTCAGGTTGCCTGTAGAAGCCTTACAGGATGATTTAAAGTATAGTTGCATTGGATCCGACCTGTTTGCCACAGCAGGAAGGTAAATAAGTTAAGCAAACCCAGTGAATTGAGTCTATGGCCATCAATCATGCTCTGATGCTCTTCAGGCCTGTGCTTTGGTTGGGCTGAGTAGAGGTCTTAAATGCCATCATGCTGCCTGGGCTGTGAGCTAGCAGTGATTGAGGGCAGCTGCTGAAAAGCAAATACCGTGTTCTGACTTGTAATCTAAAAACAGCCGTCGCTCTGAAAGTGATTCTAGATTCCTGGTGCATTCCTGCTGTTCTCTTCAAAGCTTCAGCCACACATAGGTGAGCTGATTGGTTATTCCCACACACTTCTTTAGTATATTTTACTTTTTGACTTCTCATTTGTATTTAGATTTAATGCAGGTGATCTGCTTTGTCCATAATTCGCCCATTATCTCTCTTAGGTGTAGAAACTAGTACTTTCTCTAATTTTCCATGAAAATTTATCTGCCTAATGTTGTTCTAAAAGCAATGGTCCTTTTTGTGATTCAAATTGCATGTGAATAGCTGTCTGGCAGAAATGATGATAAAAAGGGCAAGTTAGTGAAATGAAATGCAGTAATAGTAAAACCATTACTCAATGGCTTGGTATTAAGTAGAGGCTGTATGAATATGGCAAACCTCTGGAGTTCTACAGGCAATAATGAATGCTAGAAACAGCTGAAATACAATTACCAGGGACCCAGAATGATTTACGCAGCAGGAAATGACTGAACATAAACTTTTTTTATAATCTTTGGATCTTATTAAAGCAATAATAGCTCTCCTTGCACTGGTTGCTGACATTAATGCTCTGTCTAGGCTGATGGATATCCTTCTCCTCCTTGAACGTTCTCCCTCTCAGTTAGTAATATAGAACTTGCTGCCTTCCAGCTCCAGCCTCACAAGGCTGCAACACACTAAGGGAAAAGTTGACTGACGTCTTTGCATTTGTCAGAGCAGCACTATAAATGGCTGTTCCCTGCCAAGAAATTCCTTCTGAAAAGTTATATTCAGTTAGTAAAATAACACCTGCGTGTGCCACACTAGAATTACAAAAGGTAAACTTAATCATAGGACTGAAAAGGAACTCTTTAACACACCTGAACTGAAGTGAGGAAAGAAGGATTAACTCTTTCCATGGACAGATGGAGGAAAAGAAACACTGGCTGGCTGTGTCCCTGCAGCCCCTGGAGGTCTACTTGGGAGCAGAGATCCACCTGCAGCCCACAGATAACCCCACGCTGGAGCAGGTGGATGCCATCAAAGGAGGCTGTGACCCTGTGGGAAGCCCACGCTGGAGCAGGCTGCTGGCAGGACCTGTGGCCTGTGGAGATAGGAACCCACACTGGAGCAGGCTTGCTGGCAGGACCTGTGACCCCACAAGGGATCACCATTGGAGTAAGCTATTTGTGAGGGACTGTACCCCATGGAGGTGACCCAGGATGGATCATTTAACGAAGAGCTGCAGCCTCTGGGAAGTACCCATCTCAGAGAAGTCCATGGGGGACTGTCTCACTGGAAGGAACCTCACACTGGAGCAGTGGCAGAGTATGAGAAGTCCCTCCCCATGAGGAAGGAACAGCAGGGACAACATGTGATGACCTCATTGCTTCCTTCATTCCCTGTCCCGTTGTGGCACTGGGGGAGAGGAGACAGGGAGACCATGAATGAAGCTGAGCCTGGGAAAAGAGGGGGGCAAGCAGAGAAGGTCTTTTTAAGATTCATCCTTATTTCTCATTATTCTGCTCTGATTTAATTGGCACTAAGTTAAATTACCATCTGTGAGTCGACTGTGTTTAGCCCCTGATGGCAGCTGGTGAGTGATTTCTCTCCGTTCTTATCCCAGCCTACGAGCCTTTCATTATGTTCTGCCCCAGCCCTGGTGAGGAGGGGAGACACAGAGTGGCCTCAGCAGGCACCTGCTATCCAGCCAAGGCCAACACACCACAAACACTTAAACGTTGCACCCCTTAGCAGCATCTCTTTGACTCAGTGAGCTTTTTGAAAGCCTTTATAGTGGGATTTTTATTCCTTTTAGGTATGGCTGAGTTTTAAAGGCGTTGACAATTTATTTCATGTGTCTATATTAGCTTTTGTTCAATTTATTTAACTATTGGTCTGCCAGTAGGGCAGCCACACTCGCAGGACAATCTTGTTTAGTGAGAATCACCCACTGATTCATACTTCCCAAGCCTCCTGAATGTCCTCCTGGGCCTGCTAGGAGAAGGTACATGTTGCACTAATAACTGAGTTAGTGTGGCCATCACCAAATCCTCACTGCTGAGCTGCAGCAGTCTAAGCAGTCTGTCACATTTCAGGGCAGGGAGTAGCTGTGTCATCACTCGCTGGCCACTTTGGTGGGCCAATTCTGTTAGATTTTTGAGATGTATTGGACAGCAGTGAGGAGCATGAAGTGGAGAATTGCTCTGCGGAGAACTGGCAGAGGAGAAGCCTTACAAAAGGGTGTTTGGGTCAGGTGCTGGCTCAAAGAGCTGTGATAAAGAAGCTGTCTCCAGTTGTTTGATTTATCCTGTGCTCAAAGCAGCAGGGCTTCTTATATTTTTGTAAATAAACCAAACTGCATCAAAGATGCTTTATTCCTAACTGGAGTAACCTATTGGACACTGAACTGGCCAACTGCCCAGATCAAGAAAGATCTCTTCCTGTGGAAGGGGAAACTGGCAGATGAAGCAGAATTAGGAATCTTGATATTTTTATTTTTGTCAGCTGTGCTAAAGAGACACAGTAAAAAATCTACTTTGAAATAGTTTTATCTGCCATTGTATTTTCAAATTGCAGAGTTAATTCTACGCGATATTGTCTTTCCAATAAAAACATGCCAAAGGAAACTGGTAAAAATATAATCTTCTTCTTTAAACAGTCTTGGTTTCCATATTCTATGCTGTATTTCCTGATGTTAATGGCAAAATGAAGTCCCTGCTACTGTCTGCTTGGAGCACACCTTCGTAAAAACCATTTACTGAAGCTTTTACTTCTGATGCAGTTGTATAGCTGAGAGCAACGTGACCTTGGGAAGCATCAGAAATAGCTCCTGTCATAAAACAGGATGTTAGAAACACTTTGTATTAGCCTTCTGTTAATAATGACGAACAAACACATAGTCAAACACAACATTCATATCTGAGGCCAATTTATAACCCTGGGGTCGTGCAGATGTAAGTAATGCTTTGGTTCTGGCTGCAGGATGTTTATGACTGATGGTGAAGGGCCAAGTTGGTTCTCCTGTGCCAGGATGCATTTGCAGCAAGGGAAACAGAACCCATTTGATTTAAAGCAGAAGAAAAGTCTTAATTTTGGTTTGGGGATTGTTTGGGTTTTGATTTTTTTTTTTTTTTTTTTTTTTTTTTTTTTTTTTTTTTTTTTTTTTTTTTTTTTTTTTTTGCAGAGCTGTTTTTCAGAGTGGAACTATGCTTTCAGGATAAGGAGTGCTTTCTCTGCCTTGGTGCAGTGCCTGCTCCTGCTCTCCTGCTGTGAGCAGTGGGAGATCAAGGGAGAAACCCTTGCTGGGTTTCAGCCACAGGTGTATTTTGACCATTAAGTTCAGTAAAAGCTTGTGTCTTCTGCTCATGCATTTGTTCTGCAGAAACACCAGATTTGTATTTTGCTGCTCCTTTACAACTTATGAACAATTAGACCAGTTTTAATTTGGGGGGGTGACCNTTGTTTTATCCCTTGGCAAAGAGAATTAAGCTGATGCCTAAGTAAATATTAGGGAAAACACTTAGTGAGAAAAGGCCATAACATACCAAAGTAGGACACCTTGATGCAGACGGCTGACTCATCAGTGTGACATACTCTGTGTTAAATATGGAAAGCTCAGATGTCATTTGCTGTACCTCAGCAAGAGCAGAAAGATTTTTTTTTATTTTTTTTTTCTTCCAAAGATGCCTTGTAAACTAGGCAGAGATCTTGATTTACTGTCTATGCAGGTGAAAACATTGATACACTGTGCAGCTCTTCTCATTCCTCTGCTGCAACCAGAGGGCCCCCTCACGGACGCATCCCTGTTTTTTGGCGGTTCCTGGACCATGCCAGGGACACGTTTTTAGGCTGCTGGCTGTATTTTTATTACCAGTCATCAGCTGACTTTCTCCACTAAGATTTTGTTTCTAACTTCCATCTTAATTTGCAACTGGCAATAATTTAGCTGCTAATCCTCTTCCATCTCTCCTCCCTGGGGAAGTCATTGGAGCCCTGAAGGTCTAATCCTGGCTTCACTGACATAGCTTATTGCTGTGAGCATCCCACTGCCCCCGGGAGCTGGGGGAGGCAGATTTTTGGGAGGCTGTGTGGTGTAGCCAGTTCTGCAGCTGCATGGAAAAGTGATCTGAGGGTCACCTGCCGCACACTGCTGCTGTTCTAAGCCTGAGGCTCTGAGGGAGACAGATACCATTGTTCTGGCTTGGAGTTATAATGTAAGTAGATTCAATAGGAAAGGAAAGCTTCTTCTGGCTGGATCAAAACTAACATTTGCAACAGCTTAGTACCTTTAAAAAACCAAAAGATAATGCAGAAGTAGTGGCCCCCAGCGAGACACCAGTTCACCAAACCAAACAAGTGATGCAAGAAGTTTTTCACACGTTCTTTCCTTTTCCACCCAGATGCAGAAAAGAGTTTTGGGGAACCATTCTCTTGCCAAGATTTTCAACACTGTTTATGTCAGGCTGACTGGCTGTTGCTCATTGCGGCTGCATGTCTGGGCATGCAGGGAAATGCACCAAGCTGCCAGTTCACTCTGGAGCTAGTGAGGCTTTTGGATAGGGAGTCCTCCTTCCCCATACCAGTATCCCTAGGAAAAGAGTCATGTAACCTTTCCAGCTCTGCTATGTATTTCTGGTGTTGTTTTATCTCTTTTTGCCTTCAACAGTGAAGTTTCAAATACCCCATCTTCTTCCTCAATCTAGTTTTCAGGGTGAGAAAAAAAATACACTCACAGACAGAAACATGAGCCTGCTATGGGTATACAATGCTGATGGTAAAATTATCATTTTTTCTGAGTTTTCTGACAATCCCTGACTATTAGTTAGGTTTCTGCTCTGTTTGAATCCACTGTGATATCTACAAATACTACTTTTAAAAAACAGGAGACGTTCTAGCCTCACCCCCCTCTGTGTCTCATGGTTAAATACTGTCATCTCAACCCTGAGATCAGCTCGGATAGTTAGAGCATGGTGCTCCAACCTTGGATAATGCCAAGGTTGTGGGTTTGATGTCCGTATGGGCCATTCACTTGATGAACCTTGTGGGTCCCTTCCAACACAGAATATTCTGTGACTCTGTGATCTTTACTTAGTTCTGTGCATGTAGTCCTATATCTGGTGCTACATTTGTACATAGCAGCAGTTCTTACACATTTGTAGCTCATTAATGAACTCTTAAATGCAGTCAGGATTTATGAAAATGTACTTATTCAACTGGACAGCAACAAGTTTTTTAATAATTGGCTAACCTTAGAAACAATGTTGTGTTTGATGCTAAAATGCTCATCAATCTCTGTTATGCAGGTAATGTCCTAAACAGCCTTTGTCCCAACCATTCAAATTACTATGTCAATTTTAATTAAGAATGTGGTCAGCAGTGCAGATTTAGTTTAAAATTTTTTGCAGTTCCCATCTGAAAAGATTCCTGTTTGAATAGCAGCTCTTTTGCAGCAGATTTATATATTTGCATAGATGGTAAAGTGCTTGCTAATGAAACAGCTTAAAAAGCCATCCCAAAGAAATAATATAGCAATAATGCCATTTTACAATACCGAAGATAGATGCTGTTTCACAGATATGATCCAGGGCAGAATTAACACCCCAGAAAATCAATCCATATCTGACTTGTTTTAGCCCTTTGGGGAGCATTCACAGGATAATCCTCTCAAGCTCTCTGCCTTGCAGTCAGCAGAGGCACCTGGATTACAGGTCAGCACAGAAAGGTGGCAGTGTCGTGGAGAGCTCTGAGGCTGAGTGGGCAGTCTCACTTCTGAACTTCCCCAGTGAAGAGCAAGTACATCCCCTCCAAAAAACATCTGAAATTCTCTGCCATTGTCATAGTCAGCTGTAAAAGGTAGATCACAGCAAGATGGTTAGATAGAGTGCACCCTAGGGCTTTACATGGGTTTTATTCTTGCATGTTTCAAAGCTGACTTTAGCAAACTAATTAGACATGCTTCCATCCTGGTTTGACACTTGAATGAATCAGGGAGAAGGATAAACCAGACATGCCCGTATGTTCAATCTAGAAATGTTCACCAGCGTTTTTTGCTCCCTGTGTAGAAGGTACTATGGAAGATATTGACATCTGTGCCAGGCCTAAAAACCCTCGGGCGTTCCCTGTGATCACAACCTCCTGGCTGCCACTGGGAGTACAAACCATCCAGCACAAGCAGGGCGTGCCACCCCTGCCAGGAGCAGCACAGACAGAGCAATGCACTTGGCTGATTTCTTGGCTGAAAATGCAGCTTTATCTCCTTTCCAGCAGTTTTTATAGAGAGGCCCAGAGATGGCTTCTGCCAAATACCTCTAGATTTTTCCTCTATTTCCCAGCTGCTCACACACCTTTTCTGAGCTACTGTGACTACTAGTTTCTGGAATCTGTACTTTTCTCCCTCACTGACCCCACGGCTCTGTTTACCTCACATTTACGATTCTAAGATTACCACTCATTATTTGATTCTGTCTGCATGGGTCTTTGGTCATAACCAGAGGGTGTAAACCTACCAAAAGTGTTCAACATTTATTCTACACACACTCCAAATGCACACAAGTACTCTCTATTTAGACAACATGAATGCTGCTCTAATCACTATTTATCTTGTAAATTACAACTCTGTGGAAACATTTTCTTTGCGCCATCTGGCTTGATGCATTTTTTAATCAGTTGATGAGTATTTATACACGATACAAGGAACAGATAGTAAAGCATTTGTTACATTAGGACATGAAGTAAAGGTTTTTCAAAGCCGCATCTGTAAAAAATTAACTACATTAAACATTTTAAGTTTTGCCGAAATGCCAAAGAGAGTTTTGGTAAAGCTTTCATAGGACTCATTTTGCACAATGAACATCTGTCAAGCAAACGGCACATTTTTCCTAGGGATGCTGGTTGAACAGGGCTCCTGTGCAGAAATGAAAAGACATCTCAATTACAAACAGCACGTTGACTGATAATTTTGTCCATATGATTTCAGTACTATAATCATAATATTAAAATAACCGGTACAGATCCTTGCTGCTGAAGAATTTCACTCAGATATAAGGAGGAACACGCTATTACTGTACAAAGATTTCACAAAGTAGCAATCATTTGAACTCTCCTGGAGATAAGAAAATGAGACTATCTGGAAATACCCGAAATTTTAAAAAGCTTTTGAAATTAACAAATATGCACATCACTTTTGCATGTCTGCCTTTGGTCTTCATAAAATGCCAGTCACTCTTTCTCTAAAAACTCCACAATTTATTGTATTTGTAGATATGAAACTTAAAAGCAGCATGTGCTGGTTTTTAACTCAAAGTCCTTTGAAGACAAATTTGATTACTTAGTGACTGCATCTGATTTTATATGTGCTCAGTGTAAAACACTGGCACTTATGCTGCTGAAAGCAGTAATTAAATCTACAAATTTTTGAGAAGCCTAGAACATTGCCCTTCAATCATCCTAAGGGAGAAGCTTACAAAGCGGCCATTGGAGAAGGTATGTTGGCAAATTTTGATTTTCAAACTGACAATTTAAACAATGTCCAAACAGTTGAGCATTAAAAGGTGCCAAATGAGAGTTTGTTGCATGGACACAAAGAAGCATATCAATAAGTGCTTTTTACTTAGAAAATTTGCTGTTAGTGCTGGAAGGTCTGTTCCCAAAACCAAGAAGAAAACTCCAGTTGGTCTGCACTAATGAAGGATTTGTTTAGTAATCAAAACAACAGCATGAGTAAAACAGGTGCAGCTGAAACTGAGAGTATTACATGATCACTGTGTACCAGACATGATTTCTACGGGCAGTTGATGATTGACTCTGGTTTCTTCCCACATACAGTATCACACACAAGTCTGCCCACTTCTCTTGTCCCTTACCTCTGATCTCCTTCTTTCATCACCCTCTATCTTTCAGTATCTTGATTCTTCTTGGCAGTGAATGTCCTGTTCTTGGAGATTACACTGATAATATCGAACAGCACAAATCTCACAACAGTTTGTTTCCAGTTATTTTCTGGCACTAATGTTTAGTCTAGCCCTCAGGCAGTATGTCTGTAATCAGCATGGTTTTGAAGACTTTTTGGCCTTGAGGAATTCCTGTCACCATTTGGTCCTGGTCCTTGGGTTTCCATACTTTGTACTCCAGCACAGTGCTTCCTCAGCAATGACCCTGTGCCTATATGTGAGACTGCCTTGTCAACAGATCCCTCAAATGATACAGGGGAACATGGCCCTTTTCTTGACTGTTGTTTTTAAGTCAGAGCCTTACATGGATTCAGGACATGGCTCCACCTGACACTTGTTTTTAGTGGCCTCATTGGGAGTGTCAAACTTTCACTGGGAGGGAACGGAAGACACAAGGAGGAATGTAAACAAGCTGGATTGGTGAAACTGCTGGATGGGAAAGCCATAACAGAGCCAGCAGCCTTCTTCTGGAAAACAACTCCTGTTTTCTTGCTGTCAGCTTCAAAACATGCACGTCCTTGTTAATCCAATTGTCCTTCAGGAGAAAAACTTGCCCACATGTATCTTCTGATGATGCTGTGACAGTAGCAGTAGGATTCACCCATTGTGTCTGAACTTCCAGAGCCAGACAAGTCTGTCAAGCCGAGGTTTCTGCAACTTCTTGCTTTAGCCAGCTCTGTGTCATGCTCCTGGTGTTCAAGCTGTGAAACATTTGTTTGTAGTTAGGAGCATGCGAGCTCATAATTCAGGTGTTAAATAGTTACCCTTTGCCTGACCTGCTGTCCCAACACACATTTGCAATCAGTTTGTTACTCACTTTTCCTGCTGACATCACTGAGGTAATCCCTGCTCCCATGGGGAAAAAATGTGTGAATACTGCAAAGAGCACAACAGAAAGTAAGGTTCTCAGATTCACGTCTTTGCTCTTTTCCCTTTTATTTCAACCTTCCAGTTGGCTAGCAGCAATTAAAAAATTCTAACTGCTTAAGACTACTACATTCCACCAGATATGGGCTTAAGGATAAACTAGCATGCAATACAAGGTCAATTTACTGCAGGATGAACAAAATTATTTATAGACCACTGCCTGCACTTTTGTGTTATTACTTCTTAACAGAGTGTTTTGAATATTTTGGGCCTCAGCTCTCTGGATACCACTGACATTAGAGGGAGAAAGGGGGAGGAAGGAGAGTCTGTACCCAGCAAGATGCCCAGTGACAACCCAAAGAATGTCAACCACACATTGTAGTGTTGGGGGCTAAAGCTTCTGAACACCTGATAAAGCCATGCAGGACTCAGAAATATTTATCAAATACTGCTTGGCACTGTAAAATAAATTGCAGTTATGAAGGTCATGACAAAGGATCTCTTAGGTTGTATCTGAGTGTTACTCTCTGGCACAGCAGCTCTCTGCTGTGTAGAAGGGATCAACAGCCTTCTCCAAAAAAAACACCCTTTCAACAACAAAAAAACGTGCTGAAACATGTTTGTTTGCTATCCTTTTGATTCAGATTTTGGTTTTGTATATCAGTGTTGCAATGGTGTTAAAAAAATTAATTGGCTCAAAATGCAAATATATGTGTTCTTAATAATTCACATTGAACTTCTTAGTTTATGTTCATCAGATAATGAGTCAGAAGTGAAATGAATAATGAAGAAATACAAGTGTTTGAAATGATACCATTCAATTCGTGCAAACACCTGAACCTCTAAGTAAAAAAAGTGACTGTTAAGGGACTTCACTGTATACCTCATCCTAATGAAGATTAAATTGATCAACAAAATTAAAAATCATTAACCTGCAAGTGATCCTAATTTGTACACTTTCATAACAAAATACAGAAAAGTGGGCAAATCAATAATATAATTAGCAACTATTTTTAAAAACTGATTTTTACAAAACTTCTAATTTTAAGTTCTTTGAGGCCCTTGAGAAAAGGACCCAAAAAAGCCAAATGAAAAAAATTAGGAGTGGATCATGAACATTCCATTAGTTAACATTTAAAATGCAATCAGGACAGATTCCAAATGTACTTAAATGCCACACTGATCTAGTGGGAAAGTGAAAATAATTGTAACAGCCCAAAGAGTGCATTCTATTGATAAAAATGAACATAATAAAATTGCTTTAAGATAGGAATTAGAGAAAATGTAAGTTGTACTTGAATGTGAATTGAATGTAGGTACAAGGCAAATTATACCATTGATATTACTAAAGTGAAATGTAAGAATTGCTAACAGTCCTTTAGGAAAATGTATTCAACAAATAGCTCTGCATTCTGAGGAAATAGATAAATATTATCAGCCAGGACAAAGATAAAATTCCTTCCAGTAACAGTACTTAATTTTATTTTTTTTTAAACAGCACTACAGGTAAGTAATTTGTATCAGTAAGCCAGGATAGCTTGCATACAGGTTTTTGAAAGAGAGCTTTTTGGAACCTCTTTTTCATCTCTAAATACGATTCTCAATAAAGCAGGAACTCCAAAGAACAGGAAGAAAGTTAACACAATGATTATGTCAAAAGAAGGCAAAGGGAATGACCCAGGTTAATTACATGCCTGTCATCTTGACTGTAATTCCCAGAAAAATATCCAAGTTGCTCATAACGGACTAAATGAATAAATGTTTGAGTTTAATTACAACTCAGAAATTACATTTCCAAGAAATAGATCTTGTAGTGCTATTGTGGTATCTCTCCTTTGAGCAAATGCTTATTTGATAAAAATAACAGTGATGTTATATCCTTCAGCTTTGGTTTGGCATTTGAGTTGGTACAGTAGGACATTATAATTAACAAAAAACCCTGACAGTTAGAAAAAAATCAGAACGTCACACAGTAAGTGGACTGTGAATAATCAGCCGGCCTCAAAAACCAAAAGAGGAACAATCAGCAAACACTCGTGTGAGGGATCCAGATCCTCTGGGGATCAGGATTATCCATCTGCTATTCTTTCTTACACTGTACCAAATGGTCACCAAGTCACAATAGCAGGGGATGCAAGGACTGGGGGTGTGGAAAACAATGAAAGCTAAAGTCACTTCCAGAGTGACTCAGAGCTCTTGGTAAACAGGGTCCAGTTAAAAAACCCCAACCTCTACACCATCAAACAATCAATGAAAAATTATCCTCTATTTATTCACATATTTTATTTATATATTAAATACCTATTTTACATATGTTTGTGTCTATGTATCTCAATATGGTTAAATTCAATAGTCTAACTGGGGACTAAAAAATGTAGGCCATCCTTGCACCATAAGAGCCCTTATTCTGCAATAAATTACACTGCCTGGAAACTTACATGGGATTTAGCCTTGATAAGAATTTTTTTGAGTTTTTGGTGTGCCTTGCACAAAAAGGCTCAAAATTTGAAAAGGTGCTCATTGATAGCAGAACTGATGGACTCCCTCTCCACAGCTTGACTTGAAATCTGTTGAGCTCACTCAAGTTCACTTGACAGGTACATGTATATATTTATATAGAATTGTGGAATCACAGAAT
>VZTX01027284.1:109364-126272 GCA_013400915.1 Pardalotus punctatus | reverse complement strand
GGTACAGTGACTGCATTTCAGACCACATCGAAAATTCCTTTTCTGGGGCTAGGGGAGATAAGCAAGGACTCTCAACCCCTAACTTAAGGACTATATCCACCCCACCCCCCACCTTTCAGAACAGACCGGTAACAGTGCACAAATACAACACAAGCTCAGCTGCAGCCCTGTGGAGCTGTAAAAAATCCGAGTTGTTGGGCTTTTCCTTTCCCACCCTTGCTCTGCCAGCAGTCTGGATGATGCTGCCTTTTGGGTTGCCAGCTGGGCAAACCTTTACTCACAGGAATAAATTGTTGACTTGCCTGAGTAATCACAGAGATGATGAGGAGGAACCCCCAGAGGAGGGAAGGCTTGTGGAATGGAGCTGTGGAATTGCACTTACAGAGGAAGAAAACGTTCCGGGGTCAGGCACGGGAATGTAGGGAGTATACCCCACTGTGTTCCTCTGCATGTTTGTTCCCTTTCAAAGATGGTGCCCCAGGGTTCTGTGTCCCAGAGTGCTGCAGGACCTCAAAATACACCAAGTCTCTCCCCTTTGCTCTGGGACAGATGGTGGATTCAGGCCATCATCCTGAGTGACCTGAATTCAGTGTGCAGCTGATGCAAGGGTTGACCCTCACCTGCCATGGAAGCTTATTCATACACCATTATCTCTTACGTCATAGAATAATAGAATTATGTGGCTTGGAAGGGACCTTAAAGATCTTGTTCCACACCCTGTCATGGGCAGGGATATCCACTATCCCTGGCTGATCCAAATTCCAGTCCCTCTTGGCCTTGAACACTTCTAGGCCGCAGCTTCTCTGGGCAACCTGTGCTGGGGCCTCACTGCCCTCAGAGCAAAGAGTTTCTTATATCCAATGTGAACCTGTCCTCTTTCAGCTCCAAGCCATTCCCCCTTGTCCTGTCACTCCAAGCCCATGTAGAAGTCCCTCTCACGCTCTCTTGGAGACCCTTTAGGCACTGGAAGGGGCTCTAAGGTCTCCCCCGAGCTTTCTCCTCTCCAGACTGAAAAGCCCAGCTCTCTCACCCCGTCCCCTTAGGAGAAGCAACAGATCCACCATGCAGGTCCCAGTCTAACACCAAATTGGCACAAGAGATTTGTGGGCCCACGAGATGCCAGCGGAGCCCTCACCAACCCTCAACAGACTCAACTGTGTGGGTGAGTGTGCGGCCTCAGCCCAAGGGAAAAAATCCTGGATAAAAACCTCACCAAGCCATAGCTTCCCTTTGGATCTCCCCATGTGACTGACATCTGCCAAGATACCTGAAAATCGCAAACACATGAGCTGAGAGGCAGCAGGCTGTGTCTGTCCTTCTCTCATGGTCCTTTCCTCACACTTCCCGCCACTGACAGGAGAAAACTAATAAATCAATAAAATACACAAGAAGCCCCCCAAATGGCAACCAATGCCAATGGCAACTGGATCAACCCCATCTCCATCCCAAACAAATATGCAACTCACAAACTTTCAGATCCAAAACGTCACACTGAAAATGTTGACATTTCTGATTGAAACCAAACAAGGATTGTCATTTCCAATAAGCTCTTTGACATGGAAGGGAGGCTTGTTTGTTTGAATTAAATCACCCAACTGGAGCTACATTTTGTCATTTTGTATGTAAACAAAACAAAAAAGAAACAGTTTCAACATTTCTTGGCAGGACTGCGGGTGACGTTTCCTGTGAAGAATTCTAGTTTTTAAAACTTTTGGCAGGTGAACTCTGTGTCAAAGAGCTCCACTGACCATCATCTTCCTCCTTGGAATACTCTGACACATGGTTATGAAATAATTGGCTTGACTAAATTAACATGGAAGACCTGATTATGGAATCAAATACTCATTAAAAAAAAAAAAAAAAAGAGAGAGAGAGAGAAAGAAAAGAAAGAAAAAAACGACCTTTTGCTTTCCCTTTGCTAGAAAATAATATTTTTATTATATTCAATAAATTTAGGACAAAGAGTGTTTTGTGAGCCTTTTCTCTTTTTCTCTTGTATTTATTTTCTTCTGGAGAGTATACATATACATAAACAAATGTATTTAAGAAGCCTCACATAAATAATTTCAAAGTGAGTTCAATTTAGGAAGCAATGGAGATAATGACTTATTTAATACTCACTTTGAAAAGATGGCAGAGTTTAAAGAATCAAAAATAAGAACGACTCAGACCTAGTAAAGGAAGTTTGTGATTCACCCGAAGTTATTTTTAGGCCTGTCATATGTGTAACCGAAATAAAAAAAAAAAAAAAATCACACCTGGTTACTTTTACTTGTAGACATCAAACTCTGTCAGAATAAATTTCATAAGCAGAAAAAGACCCCTCCCTTTGAGTGGTCACCTTGTAGGACATGTGTGCATAAATCATTGTGAATCAGTGCTGACATCAAAGGTTTTCTGACCTGTGGTTTTGTCTTCTAGATCTAGAAAATTTTCCCTCTTTCAAAAAACCTCCTCCCTCTGTCTCTGCTGTGTGTCAAGGAGTTCAATCTAAGTGGATAATCTCAGAGAGGAAGTTTTCTCCTCTTTGTTCTTTTCACTTAAAAAATATGATGACACTCATAAAGTTGGTTTGGTTCTGCAGCAGACCTGAGATGAGTTTCCTATTTGTGTCTAACAGTCTACACATAACCTTGACTGCATGAGACAGATGTTTTATAATGAAGGCCATGAGCCTGTTATTTTTATATAAATAGCATATTGAGTTAAATAGCCATATAAGTCTTCCTAGGTTCAAGGTATGAATTAAAATTATGCAGAATTATTGGGTGATTTGTAAGTCAATGTGAAAGATTAAAAAAAAAGGTCTTGTGAGGCCCCCAGTAAAACAATTGTAACTTTATCGGATAAAAAAATATGAACAGATTATTTGAAGTATCTTTTTAATATTAAAATTGCTTAAAACAGGTATTTTCCTCATGATATTTTCCTCGGCTTCTCAGATATCTAGCAGACTTCTGAAATTTATATAGAAGATATCTATCTATCTATCTATCTATCTATCTATCTATCTATGTATCCATCTATTCTCTATCTACCCATCATCCTACAATCATTTATTTATTTATATGTACATACACACAACCAAAATTTCAGACATCCCACTACAGTGTAAGCAACAAGCCATCATATTTCAAGACAAGTGAAAATGGGGGGGAAATGTGAACATATTTCAATCCTCTCTTTTGTTATTCCATCAAAAAATGGAAATCCAACTGTTTGGACAAATTAGAAATAATAGTGATTTTTAAAGTTGCCCCTTTATTTTATAAATCTTTCTGACTTATGGTATCGAGTTTCAACATTGTTGTGTGAACAATGACAAGCAAGAATCAAAATTCAGGGCTAAGGGGTGGGAAATCAAGTGCAAAACTAATTGTGGAGGACATAACCCCCCTCTTTTGGTTAATTCTTCGTGGGTTTAGGGCATTTATAGCTACACTATCCCCAAATCATTTATCTTGCACATTCTTTTGATAACTGAGAACTGACATCTTTGTTTCAGCGCCTTCTTGACGCTGACAAAGACTGTGCCATGTTCACTACTGTCCAAAAACAAGGGGATTTTATCTCCAATTCTTCAACGAGGACAATTAGAAGAAAACATTGGTAGCTTAACAACCACTATTAGGGCATGGGAGATGACTTCATGGGAGGCTGAGGTTCAGATTCAGGCTTTCTTATCTATCTGATCTTTCCACATCCTTCTTCCTCCTGTGGGGGTGGTGTCTAAACATTTCTCTGCACACAAAAGTTGTAACGCTCGGTGATGCAGCTCTTGCTGACACACCAGCAGAACACCAGGCTCAGGCTGCTCAGACACTCATGTCCTTTTGAAACACTCTGGATATTTGCTCTTTCAACATCCATCAGTTTGCCACTGCTCTTATTGTGTGATGATGTTTCTCAGTCTTCCCTGAGAAAATGAGTGACTCTGATCTCATGCATTAAAGTGCATTAAATTCTTTCCCTCATAAAATGAAAACTTCAAAGAAACTAATTACTAATAAGCATCAAAACATGTCCTGGATTCTCATGTGCACCATTGCCTTATGATGATGTGGATTTCCATCACAGTTTTCATATGGATTGCAATTTTGCATCTCTATGTACATGTAGCCTTGAATACACATACTTATGTATATCTAAGGTTTATAAACTAGCATAGAAGCACTAACATGAATAAGAAGCACAAAACAGCAGCAGAAATGTAACATCAGTCAATGAGGCAAAGGACAAGCAGGAGGTAATTGAAAGCTATATAATTTAGGATAGGGAGTGAATGGAAATACTGGATCTATTTGGGAATTTTGGCTATAAAGAATTGTTTAATCTAGCTGGGGAAGTCATAAAAGGAATTGGTAACTAGAAGTTGAATTCAGAGAAAATATCACATTGCAATGAAGATGTATGAGGTTCATAGCAATTAATCACTTCAGAAACTTAATAGGAGGATAGGTAAAAATCACCATCTCATGACATTTTCAGTTTGGAGACTGGATGGCTTCCTAGAAGATATGTTTTAGCCAAGCAAAAGTAATTGGGTTCAGGACAGGAGCAGACATGAAATGAGTTAAGAACTGCCTAACTCACAGATCTCTGAAAGCAATTGTCAATGCAGAATTATGGCCAAAGAAGAGTGTTACTAGGGTTTCCTCGTATGCTATTCATCAGTGATCTGGAAGTAAATATAAAACTACTCCTGATGACATTTGTAGATGACATTGTGGTCACTGAAATAGCAAAGAATGAGAGTCCAGGGTGGTCGGATGTAGTAAACACCACATGGCTTGGGCAAAAAAAAGGTGTTTTAATGTACTAAGATGCTTCTTGCAAACACAAACCAAAAACCTGGATAAGCTGGGCACCACCAGCTTTGTGTTGGACCAAAAAATCTGAAAGTGCTGATGTTGAGTCTTGGGTTGAATTTTAGAGGCTGTCTATGGGTCTCACTGCAGCATTTTAAGATACGTGGTGAAAAAATTGGAGAGGGCATAGAAAAGAGAAGGGAAAAAAAAGGGTAAAATGGGGAAAAATTATTTGAGGGCAAGGGTTGAAGAATATGTTCAGCCATCAGAAACAGATTTGATTACAGATGGAAAAACGCTTGTAAGTGAGAAAATTAAATGGTACCAAGGGACTACACTTAGGTACCTAATCTCTCAAAGGAAGAGAGTTGGGACCATTCCTCTCTTCAACATTTCCTAAATAACAGTTTAATTGACAACTACCCACTGTAAATCCAACTAATTCCTAACTCTGTCCACACACTGCAATTGGAAGACCTTGCTCAAATACTTGGGGTCCACTTTGGGGCTGAGTGTTACATTGCCCATGGGCAATTCTGGATTTGACCTGGGATTCCTTTCTGAAAATAAAGGTTAACTGAGTAAAATAGAACTCTCATTTAGCCTAAGCCAAGCTGAATCCCTGATCAGCCTGACAGGCTGGAGGCAGCCAAGATGGCTTTCATGGTCCTTTCTGGCTTGGCAGCCTTGGAAATTAATTTTCAGAAGAATTGTGTAAATGTCTCTTGAACTTTGCATGACAGCAATGTGTATACAGTGCATTTCTCATGGGAGCTGCCACATAGCACCAAGAAAATCTTAGTACTGCAAGGTGAAAGCAGCCATCCAATGACTGAAGAAACACTGCCGTAGGATTAGGTCAAATCATGACTTTTCCTAACGAGTTGCTGAACTACTGAAACAGGAGGGTTTTGCTTTGGCTGGGTTTGGCTCAGAAAATTTCTCCAACTCAGGATGGATTTCCAAGTACAGAAAGGGACACAGCCTTGGCTAGATCCCACTGGTGATGTGTGATTTCATTTCCAACCTGTTTAAATTAGAGCAGACGCCCAAACCTTGTCTTCTAGGCTACTGCTCCAAGTATGACACAGTTGGCTGTTGTTGGAGGGTCTGTCATTGTATTTTATTAGGCTGTTCTTCTAGGCATGGATAACATTAATTGAATCAGAAATAATTGATTTATCTTGTCCAAGTGTGTTCTCAGTCCCATGGAGTGGCTAAAAATTTTTATTTCTCCTGAAATAACACAGAATGGCCTTGGCTTTATTAAACTATGTGTACCCTGTCCTTCAAAAAAAAAAAACCAACCAAAAAACAAAAAAAAGAAACTTCAACAAAGCCCACACCAAAAATCTTCAAAGAACAAGAAAATGTCTTCTTCCTTGGTCTGTATGATTTTCTTGGGCCTGTCACACAGCAGGAGACACAGACCACAAGATAAAATCAGCATATGAAGAATAACCTGTTCTCAGTATCTGTGCACCTCCTAAATCTAAAATGTAAATTTTCTTAGCCATTCCTTCCCTCCCAGGGCTTTGCAAAACTTGACACATGGATGCTTTATATGCTTAAATTATTTACCATTGTTGTGGGACATCTGAAACTTTTGAAGATGGAAACATGAGGAACAAAGTGGATCTCATTTCAGTGTGGAGCTCTGCCTGAATAGCAGTTTGCAAACATTCTTCAGGGTGCTTGGCACCATGCACCTGGGCGAACCTGTGCCAGCCCATACACACAGGCAACAAGATCCCACAAGGCCAGAGTGCAATATTTGGCAAGAATAACTGCTGGTATGAAGCCTCTGTCATCTGTGCTGGATCTCCTCTTAGGGACAACGCTGTTTCCATCCAGGCAGGGTGGGTTCAGGTTGGTCAGTGCACAGGGGGGATGTTTGAGCCCTTAGAATGGCAAGCTGTAAGCACGCCCAGCAGAAAGCAGATTATATTTATCAGTTCCAGGTCTACAGCAGAGCCTCGGGATACTTAATTTTGCCTTTTCTCCCTATTCCTTGTCCATCATAATTTCCTGACACTCCCAGAGTGACAGCCAGCCCTGGCATCGGGTGACGCAGAGGTGCCCTGATTCAGAGGGAGCAGCCCGAGTGACCTGGCTCCCCTTCCCGAGGGAAAACAGGCAAGAAATTCCAAGTCTTCAAAACCAGCAGCTGATTGATTCCCCGTGTTCCAGGGAAAGTGCAGCACAACTTTTTAACTCACATCGCGGACGTTTATCAGTGTTTTCTTATTGCAGTTTCTTTACCACCGAGTTAAATTTTGAAAAGAAACCAAAAAACAAAACCAAAACAACCACCCCCCAAAAAAAAACAAAAACAAAGAAACCAAGCCAAATGTGTGCGTGGGGCTGACGGGGGTGGGATTTGCCTCGCGCCTAGAGCCCAGCCTTGCCTGTTTTGCTTGCCCTTTCCCGGAGCAAACCGCGCAACTCGGAGTTTTGGGTGGTTTTGTCGAACAGCCATGAAGCATTGCCCTCTGCCGGCAGGTCGCACACCTGGCTGCGAGAGGCTCCCGCAGCTCCTGGGCTTGCCAGGGGGGTTCAAACCTCAAACGTTTTATATAAGGTTATTTAAATGTTGGAAAACAAAAGAGGGCAAAGCCAAGGCAAGGGGGAAAAAAAAAAAAAAAGAGTATCAGCACCAAAGGGATTGCTTGCATCCTTAAAATTTAAATGACAAATACATTTTTATGTTCTGGGGTGGTTTTTTTTTAAAAAAATTATTTTAGTCGTGTTTTAAAATATCAACTGACAAAGCATTTCTTGCTACAGCTGCACAACATTGTGCTCATGCAGCAGCGTGTGCAATTGAGAGAGATTCGTGCAGCCCGGCTGTTCATTAGGAGTGAAATGCAGACCAAAACCACGAATGGCAGAAAGTCACTGCCAATAAAAAAGTTGACTGCGAATGCAGCTACCTTTGGTGCTAATTTGGCCCTGATTACAGCAGAGCCTGAGTAGTTCATAATCTCCTAGAAAAACATTTGTCCTCACAACCTGCAGGATTTGAAGGGGACTCCAGGGCTCCTATTTTACAAACAAGTAGGGGAGGCATAAAGCAAAAAATAAAATAATTTACCTTGGGTTGCAATGGGAGTCTTGGGCAGGAGAGCTGGAATTCCTATTTCTCACACCTTTCTTGCCCACAGATGAGCTTACCATGCTCTGAAGTTTACACCAGCTCTGTCCAGCTTAACCTGTGAAGAGTTTAGGAAACAGGATATATTTTTAACTTTTTTCACTTTGATGAAACTCTGCATCTTAAATAAATTATATAATATAGAGCAGGAAACTTCTACTGAGAGCAAGCTAAAAATACAAGATTTTTTTTTCTCTTCATCACAGCTCCAGTTCCCAAATTACACTTGCCTTGCTCAGTCTTAGAAAGTTGACACAGAACAAATTGTCCTATGTAAATTGCAAGTTTCCCTCCTGATTGACAGCAATCCACAAAGATGGATTAATTCCAGAGGAAGTCAAGCAAAGTCTGTGTCATGACTATTAACCCAATTATAAAGATGTTCCAAATTACAGAGGAGTAGCCAGCACATCCTTCATGCGACGTCTCACGTAAATTTGAAATGCAGGAGCCAGACAGAGCACAGATGAGGGGGATGTCATGAGCTGCATGTTGCCTGTGCGCAGGTTTCCTCCCTTGGCTATTTCAGCTTTGCTGAGGAGGGACAAGCCCTCACTCCCTCCTGGGGACTTTGATCCTGAAGACACACAATGGGCAGCCAAGCATATGACCTGGTACATTCTTTCTGCTTGTTTTGGCTGCTCTTGTCCCTTAAACCAAAACAAGTCATTAAGGGAGCAAGCACAACTATTCTTTGAATTTGTGTAAGGGAAAGGGAGTGAGACCAGGGGCTGCTGTGAGATTGGTATTGTCACACAACTGATGTGAGTATGTCACTCCTAACTGCAGAGCCGTGACTGAGTTTATCAAGGTCTCTTTTTGCAAGTGATAATAAACCTAATAGCTGCCCACAACTTAATATTTTTTCTTGCACCACATATGTTCACTTTTGGTCTTTGGATTTTTTTTTTTTCTCCAATCTCCATCTGTTCTTTTGCCTTTGAGGTACTTTAGTTACCATGGAAATGACAACATCATCTGGATGGGTGGAGCTTCGTGCAGTGTAAAGTTGGTTTCGTACATGAAGTGTTTTGCAAGGTATGGGGGTGGCTAACAAAATTACAGCATTTTATGTGATAGCTTTTCATGCTTTTGGTGTGCAGCAGAGATACCTGTGTGTGTTCATGAATGCACAAGGCTTGCTCAGGAGGGGGGATGTTGCTCATTTTTGATCTGCCAGAAGAAATCTTTCACTTGAGTCCTTCATGACTGATTCCTTCCAACCTTTAGTCGCAAGCTGGATTTAATTTGTCAGGATCCTGCTGTAAGACACTTTGTGAGTCCTGTGACTGTCAGATGAGTCAGTCAAAGTGGAGAGCTCATTCTCTGGAGATTGTCAGATGGGTCAGACGAGGTGGAGAGCTCATTCCCTGGAGATGTGCATCTTTTGTCAGCATTGCCACAGAGGAGAATAGGAAGAGTTAATTCAGTGGGTGGTTGTTACACTGTCTGGTGATGCATGTAGCATTGACTCCTTGGTCTCTGTAAGGTGCCTTGTGTCTTCAGCAAGTCCACGTGACAAATGATCTATGTTTAATATGATCCAGAGATCACATAAAATAATTGTACATGGCCATCACAAGTTTCATCTCAGCAAATCTGGCGAATCCAGGGCAGAGCCCTTTTTTGTACCAAATCAGACCTTATTTCACTAGTGACTCCTTGGGCTTTAGTACAGAGCCAGAAGCTATTATCCACTTTTAGCCCCTGCAGCACCTGGCAATATTGATTATACAGCCTGGTGGAGATGAAGGCATTTCAGATTAATAACAATTTTTGGCAAAGGATATTAAGAGAAGGGCCAGATATGTCAAAAAGATGAGAACTTGGCCCATGAAACTCAATATTAAGGTCTGTACACTCTCCAAAATGCTTTTAGGCTAGTTCATCTATTCTGTGGATGTCTCTTAAAGAATCTGAAGTGCCCTCTGCCTGTCTAATCAGGTATGTGGATGGGGCCAGGGGATGTGTCACAGAAAAGGTTTTAATGAAATTCCCACTGCGACCAAAGGAACAGGAAAGTGCTAATTCATCAGAGCATATGCAAACATGGGCTCCTGGTGGAGTCTCTCAAACACAGATTTCTGCCTGTCTGGGACAGCATTCAGTTCTTAGAACTTTTGGTGGGGAGAGGTTGAGGAACCCAAAGAGACTCATGGTGTCCCATGCAGAGTCCATGACTTTGGTCAGTGCTCTGTGTCTGCTCAGGAGGGGAGCCTAAGGTTAAATCCTTGGGTCTTTTATCCTCAGCTTTCTTTGTCACATGGCCAGAATGATAGTATTTGTTTATTGCTACTATAGTTATTTTTAGGTGCTCTAACTCCAGCTGCAGCCATTTCTTGCTAAAACAATCCTTTCAAGAAACATTCTCCCCAGCAACACTGAAAATCTTTTCTGCATTAAAAAAACAAAACCAGAAATGAGAAAAATCTAACCAACTCAGCAGTCAACATTAGAAATCATTCTCAGGGGCATATGCCAGCAATAAATAAACTCATAATCCTCAGAAAGCTCAGAAACTGCGGGTGATGCTGGGTGTCTTTGCAGCAATTTATGAAAATTGATCATTTGGTCAACCATGGACACCAAACACCAGGGCTGGGAAGCCTCCAGCAGTCTACTTTGAATTTTTATTTTTATTTTCTTTTTGTTTTCTTTTTTATTTTTTGGTGTGTGTGTGCCTTGGCTGTGGAGAGCCAGGGCATTCACATGTCAGGCACCATCATGGCTAAAGCAGAAGCAATTGCACCGACGAACTCTGGAGCGAAGAGCATGACCCATTATAATTGGTGCCAAGAGCTTTCAGCCGGGCGCGACAGACTTGCCCTTGGTGTGAAGGGAGTACAGGAGGAGTGCTCATCAGATAGACTTGTCAGGAGAAACTAAGGGCCCAGGGGGAAAAAAATGCTGGTCTCAGCCTTCCTAAAGATGGGGATGTCGGAAGCCACACCTCTGCAAAGGCTGCTGGCAGCTGGGGACACTTCCAGCATTGCAGTGTCACGATCCCGACATGACAAACTGCTTATTAAGCCAGCAGATGCTCCCAGCATCAGTTTGTCTCAGTTTGTCATCTGAGCCCAGTGCTGGAGTAACAGGGAAACAGAGGGAGAGAGGTTCAGAGGCTCAGAGGGAGAGTGAGTGGTCACCAGCTCAGCCTCCAGCACCCGCTGATGTGGACCATGGGGAAAACATCAGAGTTCACAGGATGGCTTTGAAACCTCTTGGACAGACACAAGCAGGACCAAGAAAAACAAACAAAAAGGTCCTTCCTTGCTATAATTTGGCAAGCAAAGAGCAGGTGGGGATTCAGCAGCGCATGGCCTCCAGGCATCTCAGTGGTGAAATTAAATCCTTTTTGCTGCTTGCTGCTCAATTTTCTTTCTGATCAAGCTTAATGCTGTATACACTGGGGTTGCTTCAGAGGTCCTCAATCACTTTTTTTGCTGGCAGTCAGTTCTCCCAAAGTCTCTTTAGCAGCTCACAGAAACTGCTGACAGTTCCTCTGTCAGGATGCTTGGCCACCACAAATGGCCCTCACCTGTGGCAATGCTCCTCACAGGAATATGGGGTGTTACAGGGGAAGGGAGGAAGTATTTCTCACCTAGGAGCTCAGAAATCTCCAGGGCAATGCACACAAGATAGAGATCCAAAGGGAGATCCATATGAGGAAACCTAAACTAGTCTTAGACGTGCAAATGTATTTTTCTTAGATTAAATATAGGCTTGTAACAATGTAACTTCCACTTGTTTCCTTCCCTTGAGCTGGTTGACAGCCGGAATTCAGCAGCCTGAAGGGATGTATTCCAAGACTGAGGTTTTTTGTCACCTGCTGAGCAGTTAAAGCCACAGTGAGGTAAGCAGATTTCTTATTTCATAATAGGTTTTTAGGTTTTTACTTCACACTTTGTAAGAGGTGTTTCATGGCTCAGAGGCAGCAAGAAGAAAAGTGGGACTTTTTTTTCTGATTTAGACCTTTATAAGGAAATACACTACAAAAAGTTAAAAACTTGAGAATTTTTCTTGAAGGTATGTTTTTTCTATGAGCTAGTTTTGTTCTACATTTGGATTACAGCTTGGTGAGCAATCTACTTCTTGAGCTAAAGCTCTCAGAAAAACATGAATGGGGTTTTTTTTAGAGGTTATTTTTTCCCCTTGCTGNATGAAGATATCAAACTGGTGTTGAAAACTAGGGTGGAAGGTCTGGTACGTGGGTTTTACATGTTCAGGTTTTCTTCACCCCAGCAGGAAGTGGGGAGAAGCAGTTTGCATCAGCTGCACTTTCTGCATTGTTTTCTCATTCGTCACCAAATGCCAGGAGCTGCAGTAATCCATCCTGGAAGTGACAAACATATGATACTGTGTGGCCTGATCCTGTGGGAGGAAGGGTGGAATTTCCTATGGGTGCAGATGCCTCAAGAAAAAGTACTCTTTTAAGCCTGGATTCTCTTCCTGGCTGTCCCGTGTTAGTGACAAATGGATCATGATTTGAAGACTTTATACCAATGCATCACTCTCCTCTCTCAATTTCTGTTGTTTTTATTGTGCATGTTTCTCTATTGATCCCATAGGGACCATGGTGGATTTGGGCTGTAGAAGAAATTATTCCCACATAACAAAAGAATAAAGGGTTTTGATTTTTTTAAAATCCTTAATTTACTGATTAGGTATTAGGTGCATCTGTTATTTGTACCCTCATTTCTCACAATCCTGTATCTGTCAGAATAAACTCTGACCTTTAGCCATGGGAAAAAATAATCTTATAAAAGGATTTACAATGAAAATGTGTACTTGTTTGATGAAAGCTGCTGGAATGGCAGCTATCCTCTTAAGGGCAGGATTAAGGTTACAAAGGCAGATGGAGCATTATTATTCCCTGATCTGGTGAGCATTGGACAGTCCAGCCTGCAGGTTATTTCACAACCTGTATGGTTTATCCATAACTGTGAATGGGAGAGTTCAGGGCCAGGTTGGACAGGGCTTGGAGCAACTTGGTCTGGTGGGAGATGTCCCCAGACCATGAGGGTGGGATCAGACTAGATGGGCCTTAAAGTCCCTTCCAATATAAATTATTCTGTGATTCTATGGGGAAAAATGCAAGAACCTGTTTGCTGGGATTTTTTATCAGATGTTCATGTTCCAGATAAGCTGGGTGGTTTTAATGCCATGTGCCAATCTCTCCTTCCTCACACCCCTTTACAACATGGAAGGCCAAGACATTTGGAAAAGAAGGACATGGCCATCGCCTCTGAGATCCTGTTTGGGAGCACAGCTGTGGAAACTGAAGTAGCTGCAGATTTGTTGCTGCACATCCACACCCAGGGACAGGCAGTCTCCCCAGTCCATGGGTGTTTAATGATGTGTTGGCGCTAAATTCACATCTGGGGGGAATCCCAGCTGAAATTGGTTTTGTCCCTATTGTGTTGCTTGTGAGGTTAGAAGGATCCTGGGTTGCCTGTCTTATTTTGGCTGTGCAATCCATGGTGCTCCTAAGCCTGTATCTTCTCTTGGGCTTTGGCTGACCTGCTTTGGGCATTGTCTTTCAGCACATGGACCATCCCAAAACTCTTTGATGGGGATGGAAAGTGTCTACTGCATAAACCATAAGAGTCTGACCCAGACTGCTGACAAACCTTTGTGCCTCTGCACCATCAGCTCATCGCCATTCAGGACTAACACTGTGCTGGTCACAGCAACAGGTCCCCAGGCTTAAGCAGGGATGCAGCTTCATGAGAAGCATAAAAGAATAGCGTCAGAGCCAAAGATTTGCAGTTTATGTCACCCCAAGGACTGGTTCCCCATGAGTGCTGCATCTTCTGATTGGAATTCCACATACTCCCTCTGGCTCATCTTTTCTCCTTGCATCCGGAATCTAGTATTTCTTAATTTGTGCTTCCTCCTTATTTTAACTTGCTCATGCTCTCACAGGGGCACCTGTGGTATAACAAAGTCACAACAAAATCCCTTAATCTCATCTGACATTTTCACTCTGGGACTTTGGTTGTTTTTCTTGGGTGAATTATATTGTTTCCTACACCCATCAGTAGGTTTGCACTCAATAGAGCTGATAAGAACAAATATATTCTGTCCAGGAAGAAATTATTAAAGTTTTTTATTTTTTTCAAATTTGTTCTGATTCAAAATTAACCTTATAGGAAAATGTCTTCTCAGAATTTCCCATGCAATGAAATGTGTGGTTAAAACAATTCCATCCTACACACATAAAAAAGCCCCAAATAACAAAAGGATTTGCACAAAGTTCACATTGTACTTTTACTATTGTAAAAGTAATATAACAGTGATCCTGACTCAGTTACCCAGATATAGGGATTTTTAATGGTCCTTGATATGTCAAGGAGTGTCTGAGGTATCTCCAGGGGCCTGAAGGAAGATGCCACAGGCTTTCTGCCTTGCTGGAGCAGCCCATAAAAACCTTGTGGAATACTCCAGGATATCTTAGATGCCACAAACATCTGTGCATGAGTAACAAAATTGAGCTTTGAAGATGTGCACGTCTTAATTTGGGGTCTGTGAGCACAGTCCTATCTCTCTCTGCCTTTTTGCTGAAGTTTGATCTAATGAACCTGACTTGGTATTGGCCTTGTGCTGATTTCAGTACAGGTCTAAGAGATGATCCACTAAACTTCCTGCAGGTCAGTGTTTCCTAACCAAGGTGCAAACCCAAGAATCTTACCTGAGTGCCCAGTGTGAATTTCAGAGTGTATGTCTGAGTGAAACTTGGCTTGACATGTTTATCCCTGCAACACAACTAGTGTCACACCAGAAAAATTCAATTGATGTGTTTCCCAAAACCTTGCAAAGCCTGGACCAGGCAGATATTGCTGGTGTTGGATGTGCACACCCTAGGCTCAGTTCAAATAAGCAGAAAAAAAGAGGCACATCGACAAAAAACACAGCAAATTAAAATAAACTGGGCAACAGATGCTGCGCTCACTTTTGTTCAGTCGAGCCCATCAATAGCACTGCCTTGATAAGAGTTCCCCTCCCCCTTTTGACCTTCTCTTTTAGGCCAAGCTGTGACCTTGCGTGACCCAGCTCACTTTACACCTTGGCCTAATTACATCCAGAGGAGCAGGGGTTGGAATATGATAACTGTCCACATCTTTATCATTGGTGGAAACAGGTGGAGTGATCATTTAGGATGGCTGAAGAAGGTAAGGCTGGGAGTAATGAGATGGAAAGTTTAGATTGAATATCGAGATAAAATTACCCATAATACATTATTTTAGGCAAGAGGGTGTATTAAGTCTCAATTAGCGTCAGTATGATCTAATAGCACCACATTTACCGACAGCATTATGGCCCCATGGCCTATTAAATCATCTTTCAAAGAAACCCGTGGAAAGCTGAAGTGGCCAAACCACCAAGAACTGTAATATAAAGACTAATCCCATGATGGAGCCAGAGTGGAATAAATAGGCAATTTCCATGTAACTCATGAGAAGATATTACACCAGGTCATGATATCCACCAAGTCCTGTGTCTTTGCAAAGATGCTTGGTGGAACTTTAAAAACTGTCTGAGTGACTTAGGAGTCATTATTTTCTTTTGAAAACCAGGATGGTAATTTAGGCACACAAAGCCTATTTTATCACCTAGTGAGAATGAGGTTTATTAGACTCACTCTTTAAAAAGTACTTGCGTTTGTAATTTCCACCTAGTTCATATGTGTGCGGAGTCCTTCAGTCTTGCTCTACCTGTTTTCTGTGATGAAGGACTAGGAGGAAGCTTGGTACAAGATAAATTAGATGCTTTTTTTTTTTTTAATCTTTTGGTTTTGGTACACAAAGGCAGCTTACTCACAATTAGTAAAGCTTAAACTATGATGAAACTGAGATGAAGTCTCCCAAAGTGGCATTTTGTAGGATGTTTCTTTCTGACTGCATGTTCTGGTGACACACGTACTACATGAATCACTGTATGTCACCACCAAATGTAATACATCTTTGATGCACACACAAGCTAGAGGAGGATGAACATCCAACTCTGAATTGTCATGTCATTGCCACAAGCCTGAATGCTATAGAACTCCAGAGCATCAAGGGTATTATTGCAATTTGCATAAGTAGAAAACACAGTGATTAAAAGTTATCAAAGAAAGCTATCGCTCAGTTGTCAGCTCCACAAGCAGATTCCAGTGATGATTTTCCAGCTCCTTCATAATAATCCCCATAAGTTCGTGCTAAGAGCTGCATCGAAGTAACCTGTCATTTACTCTGTCTTTCACCAATTTAGCTCAAAGAGATGAGCCAGCTGTGATCATTTGGAGTCAGAGCTGCTGTGTTGCAAAGCATTGCTACAGCTGCAGGCAAAACATACAATTTGGAGATGTGCCGAACCCAAAAGTCATGGAAAAAGCAGAGCTGCAGCACCCACAGCACCATCGTGGCAGGCAAAGAACCACCCTGGAAGAGGAGAGCTGAGTCCCAAGTGTGTTTTGCATGTGATGAACCAGGGCACTGTGTAGGAAGGCATTCCTTGGTCTGAGTGGTGTCTTGTCCTCTCTTCCCATGGTTTCTGCTGGCCTCTGGTGTGGAAGCAGGGTGGGAAAAATGTGGAAAACACAGGTCACACCTCGTGGGTTTGGAAGATCTGCTGTTTTGTTGATGACGGGTAAGTGCTCATCTGATTCAGTTTCCACAATATGCACTGCTGAGTGCCACAAAACCAAGGAAGTGTTATAAAGCTCCCTCAGGCAAGATGATGTCGTTTCCAGCCTACATTTGCTTTGAAAGGATAGAATATGACATTATCAGTCAAACATGACCTTTCAAGGTAGAAAATGAGACTGAAGTATACATTGTTCTTCCCATGGCCTCATTTTTCTGCCCTAGAAAACATCTCTTGATACCCCTGCTCTCAGGTGGCTGGACTTCAGTATCCCACACTCCAAATATCCTCTCCTCTCCTCTCCTCTCCTCTCCTCTC
>VZTX01027284.1:20019-109313 GCA_013400915.1 Pardalotus punctatus | reverse complement strand
CTCCTCTCCTCTCCTCTTTCCTCAGTCTCTGAGTGCAAGTGTTCAATGTGAACCAGTTTAGCATGACTGTAAGCCGGTGCAATTTTACTGAAATTTCTGGAACTGACACCAATTCTGCATCTCTTCTTCTGCCAAGCAAAGCTCTTTTGCTAGGCTAAAGGTGGGACCAGTTCTCCTGCTCACACTGAGGTGAAAGGATGGCCAGAATGGTTCTGTGGGCTACAAGTCCTGCTCTTGTGCTTCCCCCAGACATCTCAGCACCTTCTCAATTTCATTACCCTCTGTCTAATGACAGATATATCTGTTTGTAAAACACAAACGTGCCTGTGACAGGGTTGTCTCAAACACTCAGGCTTCTTACAAACCCTAGCCTATTACCAGCTAGTGGGATAATTACATTTTCTTCTATAGAGCCAATTAGAGACTGATAACATTATCACAATTATCTGATTAAACTTTTGCTCACTGTCCTTTAGAATTACTTCCAGTCCCCTTCACACACTGAGACGCATGAGGCTATGAAGCAGTGGTATCTTTCTTGGTGCGGTGCTGTCACTGCCGAGAAACTGCATGCCAAATGTTTCAGGTCCTCCTCAACAGGGAAATCTATCAGTCTGGAACCAGGCAGTCATATATGAAAGGCACGGGATATAAGCAGGAAAAATAAAAAAATATTCATGGACTTTTTCTCCAGGGTCATAGTTCCTGACTGGTGGTCCAGGCTGCATTTCAAGCCATGTTTGTTATGGCACACCTCACCTCAAGACAGCTTGATTATGCTTAAGGATCTGTCTCAGTATAGTTAGCCTGCAGAACTTGACTCAGTTTGTTATATTGCTAATCTGTAAACCAGAAACATTTTAAATTTAATTTACCAAGTGATTTGTGAGAGGGAAAAACAACAAAGGAAGGAGGAAAAAAAGTCAAATAAAAAGAAAATTCCAAGCTATTAATGAAGGCTTTGGGGGACCAGAGGTATGTGAGACCTCTCAGTGGGAGTTAATCTGAGTGGTTTTCTCCACATAATTGTGATGGGACATAAGTCTCTTGAAGTTTGGAAAAACATATGGCCAGACTTGCATCCAGATCTCAGAGCCTGGGGGACTTATCTGCACTCTCTGATGGCAATACCTGAGCACCTTGGCTTTTATTTTTAAACAGATGCAGATAACCGTATTATTTCCAGATGAAACATGGAGGCACAGAGAGCTAGGTAATCTCTATTGGATTTACCCATATCCGATAGCAAATCTGTGACAGAGACAGAAAATAAGCCTGAAGCTTACCTGGCCCACAGAGGCCTTCTTCTCATCTGTAATTCATCTTTCTGTGCTCAGTCCACGATTTTGAAGGTTCAAGCAGTGTGTGCAAAGAGCTGCCTCTCTTTATGAATGAAACAGCATTGCCCTGAGTTCTTCCAGGGCAGGGTCAACACTCAGTGGTTCTGAGCTTGAACCCAATTTTTCAGTGCATCTGGTTCTGTGTCGGAGCTTTGACACTGAACACCATTCACAATCCTTGCACATCAACATCACTTGGAACTGACGACCAAGCCCAGAAGGAGACCCTGAGGAGCTCCCCAGTGATCCTGAGCTGGGTTTGAAGCCCAGCCCAAAGGAACCTGGCTTCTGCTCTCCTTCCCAACTGCTTCCCACACTTAGTGTGTTTACTCTGGCAGGAAGTACCTTCAGTGCCCACATCTCGTAAAACCTACAGGTGGTCCCAAACCACATAACTTGGTTTTGAATCAAGATTCATATTTCCAAGCATGTCTGAGTCCAGGATTTCTATTATTTGGCATTCCACAGGCATGAAATCACTGTAGAAATGTACATTTGGAAAACAGGCAATTTCCAATCATTCAGGAGAGGTTTGGCATTCACGGGTACATCAATTTCTGCATCTAGTACCAACAGCAGCATTCCAATATTCCACTAGTGGCTGTAATTACTATGGGGTTACAAAAGCACTAACAAGAATGGGGCCCCTCTATATCTTGAGTTAAGATATCTTAAGAAAAAAATAATAAAAAACCCCATAATATTCTTTAGGAAAAAACATGCTTCTGTACTACAGGCAGGTTTGTTAACATTTTCAATATTGTAAGACAATCTGTTTCAAAGTTGAGAACAGGAATGCATGAATCCAATATTCCTTTAAGACGGTAGAACATGTATATAGAACAGAGGACATTCTCTGTTGCAACTGCTATGAACCAGTTTATTCCTGGGTACATGTCTACATGAAATTGGGCTAACTTTCCTCTTTGTCAAATGCAATGCATAAGATTCTGGCAACATCTGTTTTGTTTCACATGCTGGACCTGTGGGACTCTAGACTCAATAAGGCCTTTCCAATCCAAAGAATAAAAGCTCCCAGGAAAACGAGCCAAGAGCCCCTGTTTTTACAATACATTGCTTGGGTTGTTGCAATCCTTTCCGCCAAACAATCTTTTTTCCCCGGAGTGTGAGCACTCTGCGTGAATACCAAGTACTGGAACTATGTTTAGCAGCTTCCCTTGGAAGTCTCCTTCTGTGAGCTCTTATTTGATTTAATCTTGTCTCAGGTAAATAAAAGGAGCAAAGTGGAAATAGCCTTTGACCTAGTAATTAATCACTTGCCTCTATTAACTATTCCTCCATCAATGTTTTTAAGTGGCAGCACCTGAGTGTAAATAGGCAACCATGTAAAGAGGCTTAAGTGCCACCTGGCCTTACCTGCTAAGGTTCCTTTGCCCTTTGGAATTGATCCCTTGGACTTTTTTTATTTTTCTTCTTATTCTATTGCTTGTTTGTTTTTTTTGGTTTTTTTTAAATCTTAGGAAGAGATTTGTGTGCAATATGGTTGAAGCGCATGTCTGCCCAATTCAGCCCCATCTCCAGGGCTGTTTGGAGACATCCAGCAATTCTGAGGGAATGTGGTTACAGGTGCACTGTTCACCTCGTGGTGATCAGGGTAACTGAGGCAGCAATTGCTGTCACATACAGGGCATTGGTGATCAGCAATAGCTCATGTGTGTGTTGAGTATTATCAGGGAAGTATTTACTCATAAAACCCTGATGAGGACTTGCAGTGAATAACCAATAATGTTTCCAAGAACAAACCTGGAAGATTGTGATCTGATAAGACTCTTTGTACTGAACTAGTTAGAAACATGGCTCTAAGTCTAATTCATTACCCACTTATGGCATGTGTTTTGTCCTGGGCAAACAACCAGGTGTGTTTTCATAGAATCATAGACTCATAGAATGGTTTGGGTTGGAGGTGACCTGACAGATCTTCTAATTCCACACCCCTGCCACGGACAGGGATGCCTTCCACCACACCAGGATTTTTCACTTGGATGTGGTTTAAGTGGAAGAAAACAGCTGAGGAAGGGAGATTCCATTGATCCCTCTCCGGCATGTGGGTGAGCTGCTCCTACATGTGAGTTGAAGGATGGAAAATTCAGCTAGTGCTTGCAAATGCTTGTCCAAAAGGACTGTACCCTCATTCACACAGACAGTGGTACCTTGCTCCCACTTTTGTGATCCTGCTATGCCTGGATGGATATTTTTATCGGGTGGCCTGGCACAACCTTATTCTTTGTGTTTCCATCTAATGTGTAAGGTGAAATTTTAGGCAACATGCTAAGCTATAACAAGTAAGTTCTTTACTTCTGCAGAATGAAAGACTAAATTATGTGGTGTGCAAGACTGCACAGCATAAAGCTCAGAGCTCAGAGAGACCAGTAGGAACACTTCGTGTTTTGCAATGCTTACAATTTCATCTCAACACAAAAAACGTGGCTGAACAAGATCCTGACAACCTTCATGCCACTGGTGACAGTGGGAATAGTGACCCTGCTCAGATTTTAGGTTTATGGGCACCTATCTTTTGGGATTAAACTGGGCTCATGTATTTAAAATCGAGTAATAAACCAAGTGATTTTTATAGCATTGAGGCCAGATTTGTTGTTGAGATCAATACTATTTACTGGAAATCCTTGCAGGACTACAAGCCTCATTGCCTCTTTGCTGTGAGCTATCCACAAATGTGGGTGGGCTGTTTGAAGTCTGCGTGCTCATGGTGAAGAGCCAAAAAGTGTTGCTGTTGGTGGAGTTTCATGGCCTGGTAAAATGACCCTTTAATAAAATTGGCCAAAGTCAGTGGAATTGCAGTAATAAAATTGAGGTTGCAGCCAGGCTACCAAGGCAGACTCCTACTTTAATGCATCAGAGAGCAGAACCTGGCCCAGAGCCTGTAATCAGTTTGAACAGTCTGGCAGGTGCTTTGGGATTTGGAGGTGAAAGGTGCTGTGTAAACGTCAGGCATCATTTACTGGGGCACTACATTCAGGCTGAGAAGCACAGTGTGGCAGAGACACTTCAATATGGTGTTAGGAGTGATCCTGGGAAACACATTGCAGGAGATGTATGGATGCTGGTTGAGTAGAATCATGTAATTTTAGTTACTCTAAATCACCTGATGCATTTTCCTTGATATCTCTATTTTATCTAATTTTCTCCCAAGTTTCCTTTATTATTAAAATAAATCAAACCAAGTAGCCATGTACTAAGATATTTATTTATACAAAAGAGGTGTGATACCAGCTCCCTAAAGCTGCTCATATAAAATAACAGATCAGAGTGAATCATTTAAGCTGGAAGGTTTATTTGGTTGTGGGTTGCTCTTTTTGGTTCATGAAATGTTAATGAGCCAATCACAACATTCTCACATCTATTTGTTATTGCAAACAACCTACAAAGTAATGAATAGCTCACACTAGGCTGGGGAGGATATTCACTGCTGAGGCTCCAAAACACACATTCTATTATTTACACCAGTCACCTGGTTGTCTTGCTGCTTCCTGATGGCATTACACAATTAATTAAGCAGCAGAGCTTGAATTTGGAGTGTTGCATATGTATATGCATATATACATATGTGGGTTGGTGGTTGCTCTCAGGGATTTTCAGTGCCTCAGAAGACTTGAATCCAGTCCCAGATAAACAAGTCAGTTCCAGGAGAGGGGGTGTGCTATGAACAGCCTCCTCTATGGATGTAGCTTTTCCTTCAGTGACTCTTTGTGACTTTATCTTTCAGGTTTGCTTTCAACAGGTTAGATCTTCATAAAAGCTAATGCAAAAACAAGGAAGGGACTCTCTTTCTACTTGGTTCCTCTGTGATGCGAAACACCTTTTCGGGTGAGAAACTGAACTTCAACGCATTTCTCTGATTACCTGCAGAATACTTTTCATGCCACATGGCATCAAAAAAGGACTCCCCTTTCCTTTTCTGGAGCACAGCCGGTGGTAGAAGAGGGACAGAGGCTGCACAGCAAGAGGCAGGAAGCCAGGGGAGGAATGAGAGGGAGCTTTTCTACTTCGAGTCACAAAACCATGGGAAAGGTGACTGTAGATCAGGAGACGTTTCTCTCCCAGGCTCTCCCTGGGTTCTGTGTCCAGCACAGTTCCCCTCAGAGGGAAATCCAGAGCTCTGTTGACACTGTCTTCAGGGGTCTCTGGGAAAAGCAGCTTTAAGAGAGCCTCTATGGAGACCTTCTCACCTCTCACTCTTCCTCCTTTGGTGATCTACTCAGTTCTTGATTTCCATTTTCCTCTTTTCCATCTCTTTTCCATTTTAGCCTCCCCTTCTGCAAAATCAAAGTTAGAAGTTTTTTGTATTTTCCACTTCAGTTTTGAAGGTGGAACATACAAAATCCTTTCACCCATGACAAACAAATCCAATTTTCTCCTTAGGTAAGAGTATGTTTTTATAATAATTTTATTTCAGTATCTCTAAAGTGATGGACTTCCTTTTCTTGTCTATATCTTTAGGTGTTTGCACGTGTAAACAGCATCCAGTGACTAAGAATTGCAAAGGTAAAGCTAGCAGCATCATCTGGGAATACACCAACCTGCAAGTATCAATCTAAATTTTGTATATTTTTTTTAATGTGTGTTCATGTGCCAATGGAACATGGTTGGTTTTAATAAGCAAAAAAAAAGGACATGTAAGAATCTTACAAGCTAGAAAAAAAAAAAGGAGATACAGGAAATAGAGGCTATTTCTGGAGTGTTTCTTTTTAAAGCAGAATTGTTTTGATTTGATTTATTAAATAGGAAGGTCAAGAAAGACAAGAGAAAAAATAAAATTCATGTATAAGGCAGTCGTGTTGTTGGAAGTGTAATAGTAAAAAGTTATTACTAAAAAAGGAGCTTCTTCAATTTTGCATGTACTATGGATTTTAGAAAGCTATTTTCCCATTTAGAGGCTGAAAAATAAATTGTTTTTGGACACCTTTAAATTATTTCCTTTTTTTTTTCCTTAGCACACTTAGAAACAAAATTAATCTTTTTAAACTTGTCAAAAGGGCTAAGAAGTTTTTATTTTTCTTAACAGAAACAATAATCCTAAAAATAATTTGCATATTTAAGTCTCTCAACAAAGGCAAATACTTTAAAGTATGTTCTGGACATAATAATTTAAAAATTAGGTGAACATATGAGACATCCTTCCACTTACTAATCTTTTGTTTGAGCATTCACCAAATAATGGAAGGTTTAGAGAGTGCACCTGGCAACAGAGACTTTCATGAAATGATGGCAGTCTTTATGAGACATACTTATGGTTTTTATTGATAAACAGTTTTATGTCTGCTTAGAAGATGTTAAGGATGGTGATCCCTTTGAGAAATTATATGTGCATATAATAAGCTGAAAAATAAATTGTTAAATTTTGATAAATACAATGTAACTTGTTCAAAAAGGTTAATTTAAAGGAAATTAGTAATAAATTATTTAGTAATTCAAAGTTTGGATGCAACCATATGTTAGCTAAAAGATCCCAAAATAAAGTCATATTTTGGAAATGTCTCAAAACTTCCCTTTTCACACAAACATGAACTCATAAATTATCCATGGTTTTAGCTGAATATCCTGTGCACATAAACATGATTTTGTGTCAAAACTAAGTGATGTAAATTTGTATTATTCATATTAGAAAGATGAAACCGAAGAAGCTAAAGAGGGTAAAGGAGAGCTGGAAAGGGACTTTGGACAAGGACATGGAGTGACAGGACAAGGGGGAATGGCTTCCCACTGCCAGAGGGCAGGTTTAGATGGGATATTGGGAATTCCTGGCTGTGAGGGTGGGGAGGCCCCAGCACAGGGTGTCCAGAGAAACTGTGGCTGCCCCTGGATCCCTGGAAGTGTCCCAGGCCAGGTTGGACAGGGTTTGGAGCAACCTGGGATAGTGGAGACTGTCCAGACAAACCGTAATGATGTTTTACATCTTGGGTTAATCTTCCACTTGCAGTGCCCAGGCCCACAGAGCACTTGGATCAGTGCTTGGAAGCATCCTTATTACTGTGTTCTTGAATTTCTGGAATTTCCAAACCTCTTTGTGAGGTTCAAGTTCATTATGCAGCTCTCAGGATCGTGTCCACTCTTGGTGTGGGAAGCTTAGTTAGGAAATGGGGCTCATGTTACAGAGCCAAAGGAAATATGCCCACCTACTTCCTTCTTCTTCAGACCTTTCTTCTCTAGAAATAAATGTCTCTTAGTAAGTATGAAAAGTTTTATTGTCACCTCATTAAGGCCTAGGTGCTGAGCAGTACAGTCTCATAAAGACTATAGGAAAATTAGTTTCAGTACAAGCCTTGGTATTTTTTCAACTCCTACTAAGGTCAGTACTTGGACACCCAGATAGAGATGATTGAAAGTCAAATAAACCATCGACTTCTTTGTCAGTAAAAGGCAGTAATAATCAATACTCCTGCTCTATGATGCTGGTGGTGGTGTTTGAATGGCCCTTGTGTGTATCATCCTTCAGATGGGTTGTACTCGCTAAGCAAAACTCACTTTTTTTATGCTCTACCTGTCAGAACTTTTATTTATTAGGGAGCTGGTTGCTGTTGACACTTTAAAATCCATGAAACCAAAATAATAATATAACTCTGTACAAAGCACTAATATTATTTTGAGATGGGTATCTTTCCCTCTTCTGTGTGACTGGTCTAAACAGCCATTCCCTCAATGCAAATGAATTTTTAAAAAATTTTCTTGATTATTTTTTCTACATCATCATGCATCTTCAAATTAAAGGTGACCTGAAATTTCAGAGCCTTCTTACCCCTGAACTTTTTGTGAGGCTTAGTACAGATCATCCCTTTGATGAAACACATTCAAGAAGTCCTTCCTGGAAAGCCCTGATAGAGTAATGTCGAATGGTTTTTGGGATCCTGATGATTTGAGATGTGGAACCCTCTCTGAGGTCTCAGCTGAGCCTTCCTGCCTTTTGGGTCTCATTCTTAGCCTAAAAAGCAGTGTTCAGGCTGCCTCTCTTTCCTGGGGAAAGTAACAGAACATCTAGTGTTTTTCACCTTTATTGGTTATGAAATGAGGTGATAAAAGAATGCAGTCTATTCCTTAGGATCTTATGGTGTCATTTCAATGAAGTTTAGATGTTAACTGCTTGCATGAAACACTTTTTAATGGAACAAGGTTTTGCCAGATGGGAGAAAATATATGCTGCTTGCTCTTATTTTATTCTTCTGCATTTCCCTCAGGCTCCATCTGTATTGCAGCCATAACCCACTCTCCAAACCCAACTGCAATGGGGTTGCCATCTTACCCCAGCAACATTTCCCGAGCTGAAGGGGTCAAACCACATTTCTGAAACAAGGCAGGATGTTAGAAGATACCTTAACGCCACTCGCATTTAAAACATTTAGCAAGATCAAAAGGAATTTGTTAGTACCTCATTAGTCCTCCAGGTTCAATCATATTGAACCTTGTTTTCTGGCTGCAGTTATTTGTATTTTAATGCAGCTTTTGGGTTCAGATCTCTCAGCGTGCAGCTGTGTGAGCAGCCATACTCAAGTGTGCACCAATCCTTGATACAAGTTGATAAGACAAGCTGCAGTATCAGCGGTCCAGCAAGAATACTCTTGGTTCTTGCCACTCTTTCCACTTCAGAGGAGACAATGCTTCAAAGCTGTGTGGGAAGGCCAACTTATAAACCCCTGACCAGCTCCAAATTTTGCCAAACTGGCAGTATGCTGGTTTGTGTGATTTTTACCTACGGGCAGCAGAACCACCTGAAATCAGGCAGGTCGCTGCTTCAAACTGGCTTCTGGATCTGGGATATGGGAAAGTTTTAATGAGTGGGTCATGTATTTAATGCCACCCATTTCAGATCATTCTTGGCTGTGGCTTGCTGTGCCAACAAGACCATGATTGCAAAGACTCAGACCAGGCTTGACTTTCATTATTTACTGCTTCCTGCAGTAAAATCTGCAGAAATATATGCCAAGTGCTTAGGAATCTGAGCCCTAAAAGGATTCTACCTTTCCCAGCTTTTCATTGCCCAAGGCAACAGAGTTGCCTAGAAATAGTTAATGGTGCTCCTTGCAAAGCCCCATTCTCTTTAAGGGTAATCATTATCTCCATTTTAAGGCTGAACTGAGATTTAAATTTAACTTTATGTTATTGAGATGCAAATCACCCTGGTCTCATAAGTATTATATGTCTAAATCATATTTTTCATCATGAAAATCTCTCTTTTTTAAAAGTGTTTCCCTTTAAGTACATTTTTCCATTAAACTAAATATATGTTTAATTTTTTTTCTCCTGCAAAGGCAAGGGCCTTTCAACTCATGCCAGTGTTATTATTTCTCAAAACGAGTTTCATCTTGATCCATAAACATTTTATGCCAAGAATAATGCCGTTTTAAAGACAATAAGTGCCTATTTTTGCCTGAGGCCATCAGAAACCCCGTAAAGGAGGCAGTAGGAATTAAAGACACTTAATCATATTTCCCCATTTTTAACTGGTTTTTTACACTCTGAAGCAGTTTTTCTATCCTTGCTGAGTCCTATTGAATGCCATAAATCTTAATTAAAAATGTAATTTTATTTTATGAAATCTGAGCTGGAAAGCACATTTCTTATTTTTAAGACCAGCACTATGTGTAGGCTCATAAAACAAACAAGACTTTTACACTTGGAGGGTTTCAAATCCAGCTATTGCTGTTATTATGTCAAATCAGTACCATAATTATTATTATTGCTTGGTTTGGTTTTTTTATGATTATTTTTAATGCCTGAGCTTTGCATTTTCTGTGTAGAAGAGATCCTGGGGAAAAAATAGCTTACACTAAGTGAATATCTGTATGCAAAATGGAGGAAAGCTTGCAGAAATATACCCATCAGCACAGGAATTTGGATTTAACATTTTCATTATAAGGTTTTGTGATTTTTGTTGGTATGTTTGAAGTTGTTTGGCTTGTTTTTGTTTGGGGGATTTTTTTGAATGCAAAAGCTGTTTCAATCAGGTAGGCTTAACTAACAGAGCATGTTTGGTGTAAGCTTGCATAATTTTGTTGAAGCCAAGAGAATTACATTGCTTTATACTGGGACAAGTGCTATCTCTCATAATGTCATTTTCCTACTGTTCCATGTAGTTTTCCTGTCGAGAGGAAGGAGGGGTGCAAAGTCCCACAGTCTTATCTGTATTAGTGGGAAGAAATAGGTACTCCATACCTCTCAGGACAAGTCTGCATGCGTAGTATCTCCCTGCAGCTGAAATGGAAAGTGCTGTGGAGAGGTTTTGATCTAAAGCCTGGTAAATTCAATGGGAAGATTTGTGTCGGCTCTGGGTAACAATCAGTATTTGCTCTCTTTTAATAGTACCCACTGGAAACACAGCACTTGACAGCCTTGTTCTGAGCCCCAGGGCATTTTAACAGCCTGCTCCAGAGTCAAGCAAAATCAACATGAATTTTCCCAATAATTTCACCACTGTTTTTGATTGAGCTGCTTTATAGATTGATGGAGGCAGGTACCATTTCAGGGAACTTCCCTTGGTGGGAAGCGCTGACCACCAGACTTTCCAAACACTTCTCACCACCGATGCCATCAAAGAGGATGTCATTAAATTTAACCAATCACCTAGTACTCCTGATGTGGAGAAAGTAGCAGTACAGACACATCCACGAATGTAGCCCATCTATTCACAGCTTGCAGCCTGCCAGGTGCTTAGAGAGCCCATTGGCTTTCCATGGCATAATTTGAAATTTCACATTAAGGTTAGTTAGGCATTTACATTCTGACACACTCACAGTCCTCCTGGTTGTTAATGAATTGTCCATTTAAGTTTGGCTCTTGTATCTGGAGTTTCTCCAGTTAATAATAGTATTTTTCTCTGTTTTGGGCAATGGAACAAAATAAAAGGTGGAAATTTTGTGGGCTGAGGAGAGTACCAAAATACAATTCTTCAGCCATTAAGCACATGAAAAATGTTGCTCCTGTGAGTAATGCTATTGAGTCAACCATGACACATTCATGGGCGTAAACTTACCTAAGGCTGAGGCTTTGTGGGGTTGCAACCTTGTGCTCTCACCTTCTGCTGCAAGGTCACTGTGTTTCCACAGCTGCCGAGTCAACCAATGAGACACCAGTGGCTTTTATTAGATACTCATAGTTACTGTTCCTTAACATAACACGACCTTCCTCAACGAAGCCTGAATCACAAGGGCATTGATTTACAGGCTGTGAAGTGATGTTTCCTCACTGGCATCTAATAATTTATTTTAGCATGGTTTTGCCAGGAAAATCTCTCATTATTTTAGAATCATCTCTCCTCTTCCAAAGGCATTTTGGAGGATAGCAAAAAAGCAAAGAGAATATGTTTCCCGTCACATGCCACTCACAGAATTTATTTTGGTAGCTTTCATGCCTGCAGCTACAGTATCTCACTTCTTCATGGGCACTAAGTTTGGGAGAAAAGCAGGAAGCACTTATTTTGCATCACAAATCAGTTGCTGTATTTGGTAGTTTCCATTTCATTCATGGTAGCAATTACATGGTTACAGCTATTCTGAAGCTTCCTGGTGAAGGATCATAATTTTAATGCTTCCTCTAATTTATAAAGGTTAAAAAAACCCTAACCAGTCAGATTTCTTTTTTTTTTTCTCAAGCTGGTATAATTTTGCAGGTAAAATTCATAAAAGAGAAATGAAACCTTATTTTGAGGATACTCTGATGAGTACAAGTAGGAGGAAAGACCAGAAGCATTGTTGGGTCATGGTGGTGGGGAGAAGAAATGGTTCTGAGTTGGGTCATATAATAAGGCAAGCTGGTCTGAAGACAGGAGAGATCAGTATTTCCCAAGCTTCAAAAATCCAGATAAAGTAACTTTCTTTGTGAAAACACCAGAATTAAAGAAAAAGCAAACCTATCCAAGGATAATCTTGTGTAGGATTACTGAAACAGGCTCTATTTAGACAAAAAATTTTAAGGAAGAGAGTTTGACACTGAGTACTCATCCTTTTTTGTTTCAATTGCTATTTGCTTGTTTGTGTTTTGGGTTTTCATGAGGTCTCTTAGTTTGCTTGTTTGGGGGCTTTATGTGTGTTTATTTTAACTTTGTTTCTCAGTTTTTTGTTTGGTTGGTTTGGTTTGCATTTTGTTATTCCCCTTCCCTGCTTTCCTGGGAATGCACTCCTGTGTGATCTTTCAAGGATTTCAGCAGTCATTTCACAGGCCCCACTCTGACACCTTCCAGACACTTGGCAGTCCATACACTGTAGTCTGAGAAACACAAGACAGGACAATTTCTCCAGGCTTCATTTGGTGTAAAACTGATCTCGCAAGTTCTTGGGCTTGCAAGTAATTTAATGCAGGTGAGCAGGAAACTAACACAGGTCATTTTGGGCCATTTTAGCTTAATTTAATTTTTCGGTTCATGACATATCTTGTTGAAAGCTGATTAACGCTGGTTTTGATTGACTGTTTTACCACTTTTCCTTTTTTTTTTTTAAACAATCATGAATAGAACCCCCACAAAAATCATAATATTAACAAAATCTCATTCTACAACCTCTGACAGAGGTTCATAGATTTTTATATGGTTTTTAGTCTTGTTTTTTTTTCTTTTTTTTTTCTTTTTTCAGCTATACACATGAACATGCACACGTACACACACATAGGCATTTAGGTACACACACACATGTATATGTGCATCTATACATAAAAATATATATACTTTTAAATTTATTTATTATTTTATTACTCCACCCCTGAAGCTGACTAATGGGTACTGAGATAGAGTATTATTAAAGCTGTACTTTGAGGTAAGTTTAAAGATAGCTTTTCCATATGAACACTTTGAGTGCAGGTCACAGGTTGAGAGGGTAAATACTACTCCTGGATTGGTACGGAAATGTACTTTATCCCAAAGCACAATTGCAGGAATGCCATTTACACCAGATGACTGTGCTATATCTGCAGGATGGTCAAATGTTTCTGATGAGTGTCTGCATCTGATGAGGTTAGTTCTCCTGGCAGTCTGATTAGGAAATCAGTAGGTGTTTGTTTTTCTTTTCTTTTTTTTTAAATCTTTCTATTTTCTGTCTTTTCAGTAAAATCTCTGTTTATTTGCAATCATGAACTTGGTACTACTAACCAACTGTGAAGAGAGTATTCCTGTTTTCAGTGGGGATTAGGGACAGATTCAGTGCTGGGATATGTGGATAGGTCTAGGAAGAACTTTACCTTGCACTTATTCTATGATTTTAAAGAAATTTTATATTTCATATTCTGTATCAAGTGTTTTCCTAAAGTCGCTGGCACTTTAAAAAGTGAACTGTCATTTAAGGAGTACCGCATACCTAAAAATGTCACCTAGTCTGTTCTAGGTATTGGAATTAGCTTTAGATTATAAAAATCTTCTCTGTTGTGAACTCAGAAGAAATTCAGATGAAATGACAATGCTGGACTTGAATTATAAATCTCACAACATCAGACTTTACAGATGATGGAACTCAGATTTGTTATGATAGTTGAGATTTGGGGCTCAGGTTCCTCTTTATAATGACATTATATTAACTTTAAAAAAGACTTCCCAGCAATCTAATAGGCAAGTTATAGCAAATAACTATCAGCTCTTAGCTCAGTCTCTTTTTTATTTAACGGGTATAAGCAATGCGCGTACTTGAATTACACAGTTACTTATGCAAGAACATCTTTGTCAAAGATAATTTTTTAATAAAGTAACAACAATTTTATGATGACTAAATAACCCATGAACAAAATTATGTGTTCATACTGAGGAATGACTGGTCTGCCTTGAATTGATGGAGACACCTCTTCAGGAGCCTGTGAGCTATTCATCTGCACGCCTGAACATAAGAAGTTCTACTCCTGGATGAACCAAAGGACACCTTTAGCTCCCTGAGAAGGCAATGGAAGGAGTTGCTGATGTCTCAAACACAGCCACAAACCTATAGGAGTCTACCTAAATACACAGGTCTAAGTTGTGCAGAAAAGGCCTCCATTCCAACAAAATGTCCTTTATGGTTTCACCTTTTCACCACCATTCCCTTGCCACTTGTTTTTGGCTTTTTGTTCTGGTCTCAGAAAATTTCTTAACCAAATGGTGTTTCCTGGGAAATACAATTTCATAATTTAAAAAAAAAAAAATCAGTCAGAGGTCAGAGGTTGAAATACCCAACCAGTTTTGAGCTGGCAAAGTTGAAAGGCATCAATTGAAGTCAGTGTCTGGTAACACTCTTCATTTCAAGAAGGAAAAAATGTTTCTCTCTGACTTTTTATAATAAATAGAATTTTGACTTCTTAAATAAACTACCAATTTTTTAAAGTAGTTTTTTTGGTTGTTGTTTTGTTTTGTTTTGTTTTGTTTTGTTTTGTCTGGGTATTTTTAAAGCAGAATGTAATGGCAATAGTATTTCATGAAGTGTACATATATATATGTATATGTTTTATTCTTACCTTTTATATATAAAAATCAATACAGAATTCTACTTCATCAAAAGTTAATTATTTGGGGTTCTTACTGAGATGTTTTTGAAGTCCTGTACATTTCAGTTTTTATATTTTTGCTGTGATTCAGAAGAGAGAAAAGAAAAAGATTTTTACAATATTAGAGCTACATCCAGAGTATTTTTACCATTAAATGCTCTTCCTTTAACTGTGCCACCACAGTAGTGTTCTTGATGGCTCTGCAGGAGCCTGGCAGAGGAAAAGTGACCTGGACAGCGGACAGGATGCTCTCACGCTCCTGGTTCTGCTGCAGCCTGACCTCGGACTGTGAGTCCCAGCCCTCCTGCAACAACTTGAATTTATGGTCCAATATATGACCTGGCTGAAGGGTTTAAACCAGGTTGTGGCCTCTGGCAACTGAAAAGACACAAGTGGTGCTCAAATTGAATAGAATCAGACATCACCTTTCTCCAGAGCAGTGTGGCAGCACACACTATGCCTTTGGGGACTGTGGGTATGACAGGAAAAACAAGGTTGGGTTGAGGCTTTGGCCATTGAGCTGGGGAAGGTGCTGCACTCAGAAATATTGTATTTTGCATTAAGTATATAATATATGTATTTTCCAGAGACAGACTGCATAAACCACAGCAAACTCAGGTGTCACCCACCAGCTGTGACCATTCACATCACACAGTGTGGCATGCTGCACTTTGAAGGCAGCAAGGCTTACGCTCCTGACAGGAAATTGTTACAGATGTAATTACTCAAACAATATTGTTAAATTCCAGTGCAATATGTATTGCCACCCATCGGTTACAATGATCACTGCACAGATACAATCTGTTCCTTGATAAAACACTGAGGTTTGTAATGCACTGTACATTGAGCTAACAAAGAAAACCCTGCCTGGGAGTCAAAGCCCTTTATCTGCTCTAATTGTTATTACTCATAGCTGTGTGGTACCTGGGGATAATTGTTCTCATACTGTATATTCTGAAAGACCAGAAGCCATTCAGGTAGCTGAATTGGTAAAATGAAAACTAGCAATCTGGCTGAGGGAACAGGTTGTCCTGGCCAGGTTCTTCTTTCTGGCTTAAAGGCTACTTGTGAGGTGGATCATAGAATAATTCAGTTAAAAGGGACTGCTGAGGGACATCTACCCCAAAGTCTCCTGTTCATTGAATCATGGAATGGTTTGGGCTGGAACGAACTCGAAAGATCATGTCATTCCAAACCCCCTGCCATGGGCAGGGACATTTTACATGATCCCAGGTTGCTCCAAGCTCCAATGCCCAACCTGGCTTTGAACTCCCCCAGGAATGAGGCAGCCAGAGCTTCTCTGGGAAACCTGTGCCAGGGCCTCACCACCCTCACAGGGAAGAATTTCTTCCCAGCATCTAATCTCAATCTCTCCTCTTAGTTTAAAACTCTGCCCCCTTTTCCTATCACTAAGTGCCCATATGAAAAGTCACCCAACCCAGTTTCATGGGGCTAGTCTTTCCCAGATACTGGACTCTGCGAGGGTTCAGTTTCTGCCACCACAATTTCTCCAGGCCATATAAGTCCCTCTGAATAAGAACTTTGTCCTCTAGTATGTCAACCTCCCAGTTCAGCTTGGTCTCATCTACGAACCTGGTGAGAAACGGTGAGAAACCAGCCCCGTCCCCTTGTTCAGGCTGCCAATAAAGAGCTAGTACAGTGTTGTCAACAGTAGTAATCCCTGACACTGCACTCTGGCTACAGGTTGGACTTTACGTCACTGTACACCATCCTAAAAGCTGGGCAGTATGGTTAATTTTCTACAATCCAGCTAATTTTCCACTCTTATCACATCACAGAATGTTCATTCAATTTATAAACTGGCAATTTGGTTATGGTATGTTCTGGCAAACTGTCAAAACCTTTGCTCGAGTCAAGGGGCGTAACACCTGCTGCTCTCTCCCTGTCCTGAGAGCCACAACTCAAACACAAAATCCCAAGTTAGTCGTGCAGAGTGGGAAATTGAAGCTCGGGTAATTGAATATTCCACTGGCTCCTAGTGTAGCAGTAAAGAATATTAAGAAGGTAGATAGAGTTTCTTCAAGGGCTTTGAAAGGTTTGTGACTTTTGTAGGGGTAAGGAAGGTTTTCTGCATCTTGGTAAGAGGAGATAAAGTACAGCTTCTTGTTTATAGAGAGCTGGATCTCTACAGCACACACTAACATGTCTCTGTGTGTGACATATCATTTTAATTACCCTGGGTTTATTTTCTCTATATGCCTTCCATTATTTAAAATTATCCCCCAGTTTGTCAACCCACAGGCACAGATGAAGAATCCCAACCAAAAACATTGTCCTCATTCAACTAGATTAGGAGCACACCATATTTTTCAGTTAAACAAAGGCAACTCAATATTTAGATCATCTTTCTTGTTCCAGCTGCTGCCCCTTGCATGGTGTATAAATTAAGAGCTCTTGTGCTAGCCATTGATTTTTCTTCCCAGGATCCCAAGGGGACATATCCTGCTAGGTTTATTCTTGAGGAAGCCCATTCCACTGCTGCACAAAGCTGGAATTGTCAGGAAGATTTAGCTGCCGATGATAAAACATCTTTCATTGTGAATTCTACTCATCATAAGGGGCTTACAAATCCTAAATCACAGTGGGGCCACCCCTTCTTTTGCTCTCAGTGCACTATCATAACTCTTCCACCTTAACTATTGGAGGAATGCTGTCTATGCCTCTTATCAGGCCTGGGTCAAAGGTGAATATCTGAGCTTCTCAGTCACAGTGACACCAAGTGCTGTGAAATATGGTAATAATGATCTTTCAGGAACCTCTGAGGCCATGCTGTAAAAATAGGTGGGTCTGTGTGACTCTGCCTTTTGCCTTCCACTGCAGATGTGATGCTACCTTGAAAGAAGAGATTAAGAATCCCTCTGCAAGCAGCTTCTGTGTTTGGGGTGGTGAGGGGGAGAGGGTTGGGTTTTAGCCCTCAATGGTATGGGAGAACCGCTGGGAGATGAGGTTTATGGAACTATCTCTGGTCTCTGAGCTCAGTGATGCAGACCACCAGTGCAAATATACACTGATAACTCCTGGAGTCATTCAGTAACCTTTCTGCACTCCTTCTTAAAATAGAGTTCTTTCTTCTTGGGAGAAAACAAAATGAAACAACAATCTCATCCATAAGTCAAAATCTTCTAATTATCAATTATCCCTCAAGATAAGGATTTTTCCCCACCTTCTTGCTGGACTTTTGGCTTCCAACCTGGTCCCTACTGGTTTTGTTTAGGTAAGAAAAAGGGAAGGTGGGATATAAAATCATAGAATCACTTGCATTTTAAAAAAACCCTTACAAAATCATTGAATCCAATAGTTAAAACGCATAAAATATTTTTCAGTCTTTCTGGAGGATGAGCACACTTGGATGTGGAACATCCAGCTAAATGACAAAAAAGAAAAGAGGAGATTCCCTTGGTTGGTGTCAGGCAGCAGGGGAGGAGTGGAAGGGCTGTTGAATAAAGTGCTTTATATTCTGTGGGCACAAGAGCTGTGTGTGTGCAGGGTGATTAGAGCAGAAAGGCCAGCAACTGCCAGTGTGTTCCGAACCTGTAGTAATCACAACAGAAATAAAAAACACTGTGGGATGGAATTTGATTTCTTATGTATGGACACACAGAAAGAGCAGGGAGGCTCGCTCACCTCTTGCTGCAGAGACTAGAAGGCAAAAAAGAGGCTTTTCCTCTGTGCATTTAGGTAATGGGCAGAACCTAAACAGACTCTTGCTGCAGACAGCCCTGTTGAAGCAGATGAAGGTCACCCCCTCAAAGACCTGTTGCATTTCCCTAATTGTAAAAGGAATTAAAATAAAAAAGTGCTTTTCTGTGGTGCAACAAATGTGTTGCAATAATACTATGAGGTTAAATTTAGCATTTGCTCAGCAACAGATTGCAGTGCCATCATCACAGAATATCCTTAACTGAAAGGGATCCACAGGGATCACACCCTGTGCCTGAGAGCGTTGTCCAAACACTTCTTGAACTCTGTCAAGGCTTGGCGCTATAAGCACTGTCCAGGGGAACCTGTTCCAGTGCCAACAACCCTCTGCGTGAAAAACCTTTTCCTGATATCCAACCTAACCCTCCCCTGACACAACTCCAGGCCATTCCCTCGGGTCCTGTCACTGGTCACCGGAGAGGAGAGAGAGGAGAGAGGAGAGAGGAGAGAGGAGAGAGGAAGGTGCAGACCATGATGAAGTCTCCCCTCAGACTATTCTGCTCCAAGCCCTTTTGGCCTCACCTCTGTTCTCCCTGCCCCTCACCCTCCCTCTCCTGGGTCATATCTGACTCCTCCTCCCCAGTGTGCTTAATAGCCAGAAACCTGGGTGCTAATTACTGTGGTAATGATTTGCAAGGTGTCTGGCAGGGCCAGGAGGTGAGGCACAGGCTTTGCAAGTGTGGAGGGATCAATCAGGCTCAAGTCAAAATGGAGAGATGTGTTTCCAGCTAATTCTGAGGGTCAGCGATGACAAGTACCGTTGAGCATAGATGTTTGGCTTCAAGTGTGCAGTACATTTGGGAACTCACCCCATGGGGAGGGCAAAGGTATTTTTCTATTTTACTTTAATCTTCTATGCTCGACTTATTTGATCACACACACCATGGGGAAAGAAAACGGGTGTGTGGGGGAAGCTGTCCATGAAGAATTTTCAAGTCTGTTTTCAATCACACTGATAAATCTTTTCCCAAGGTTGGTGTTCCTGCCACTCCTTGGCCCTGCTTCCTCCTCCCGTTTTCTGAGCTCTACCATGAAGTTATTTTTTTAAGGGTTGTGGCAAGAGACTTTGCAGACTTCAGATTTTTGATGTCTTAAAGTGCAATTTGATCTATGAGAAATATGAGGACTAGAGAAAAATAAAGGTCTCAGGTCTGTCTGCTTTTATAATATCTTTTGATTGCATAGTAATTCTGTCAGTGTTATTAAATAAGGTTGTAGTAGAAACAAAGAATAATAGCCAAATGTTAGAGATTTAGTACACTATGTAGAAATAAAAAATAGATTCTGCGTTAATTGAATAGTCAGGAAAATGTGAGAATGAATCCAAGTTTTCATTTACAGTTCTGACAGAACCAGAAAACAACAGATTTTAAGACCAGAAATAGATCTTAAACTATCTGCTTTTTCAACCTCCTGTGTAACAAAGCTATGTATCATCCAACTTTTGAAAAGTAGAAACAGTAGTTTAATTTCCCTTTTCCCCTTGTTATGTTTTTAAAAATGGGTGAGGAGAGCAAAGGTGTGAAAAAAATTGATTTAATTTTTTCACAGAGTTGGAATTTACAGGTAAACCTGTGTTTTTGAACCACGCTCATGGGTATATCTAACCACCAGAAACAGGGCAACAGTCTGATCCTTTTATGCATCTCAGAATGTTACAGAGGAGATCTGTTATGTGGAACTGGCAGGAGATCACTCCTTATCCTAATACAAGCATGGTGAGAGCTTGCGGAGGGGCTCCTGCTTGCTTTTGCACATCACATCAGAGAAAAACTCAAGTCCTGCCTCTTTATTCACTTTTCTTGCACAGCGGAGTAATTGTGGATGATTATTGCAAATACTGAGGAAGGATGACCCCAAATCCACTTGTGTAAAGACCAAGTGAAATGATCTGTAGCTGGTGACTTAATGGGGAATGTCCCCCATGTACACCATGTGAGAGTTTCTGTACAGAAATATTATTTTTTTCCTTATGCTGGTAATACTGACAATTTTATGAGAAGGAGAGTGATATGTTCATACTCTGGTCTGTTTGGCTTCACCTAAATCTTGGGGGATGTTCTGAACAAAACAAGAGTTTCCCTGGATATTGAGGGAGTTATTGCAAAGGCAGTGGACATTTTTCACATTTAACTAGGTTGTTCAGCCAGTCTAAGTAACTACTGCTGCCTCTCGTTTCCAGTCATGAGTTAAAGCAAAATTAACTTTAATTGAAAATGAACAAAAACAAATAATAATTTCCCTGTAAGTTAGTGTGTGGAATACTACATATATAGAGAGACACATTTAGTCATAGAGATGATAGAGGAAAGAAATCAAGTATCATTTTTCAACTTAAAAAGTATTAATTCTTGCTTTAGGAAGCTGTCTTTCATACTTCAATGGAGGTAAAAAGGGAGTCTTTTTGAGCTTCTTAAGCTAATTGATAAATCCAATGAAAAATGATGTGTCATGAATTGTAACCCTTTCTAGAATACATGTCTTATGAAAAGCAAAATTATCAAGTTCATTCAATTAACAGCAGACAGGAATCAAAGCAAATACCGTTTTGGAGGAACCTCTGGAAGTCAAATCTTCAGCGCAAAAGAAGACTTGATCAGATCAGATAAACCAAATCTCTACTGAGGCAATGAAAAAAAAAGGAAGGCTTTTTCCTTTGAAATACCTTAATTTGCACATTATTCCTCAGCTTGAATCTTGCACCACTTGGTATCATTGAAGTTTGTTCAGTGCCATTGTAACAGACCCTGCTAAAATGTTTGTCCCACTCTTTCTTATAGGCGCCCTTTATGTACTAAAAGGCCGTAATAAAATCTTCCTCATTACTAACTATAGGTATAAACCTACACTGGTTTCTCCTGTACCAAGGAGAAGGTGAGACCATGGCAAATGATGATGCATGAAATGAAGTGATTTATTCAATTTTTAGCGCTTGAATTTCATCAGGTGTATTCCAGCCTATACCTCTTGAATATTGTCGAGGTCTGGGCAAAATTTACTTCTTATGGGTTGACTCAAGAACTGACTCAGACAAATGTCTTTCAAGTAGCCAAGTGTGAACTTTGCTACCAAGATAGAGATTTTACTAAAAATGCTTGATAGTCCTAATTAGGAAAACGCTATTTGAGCTGTGTATAAAAAGACACACTTTTTAATGTTGATGTTAAAGAAATGGACCTGTTAACTATTGAACTAATTCCCAAGGAAATAAATGGGAAGTCCTTACAGAAACTCATAATGTGGCTGAGGTGGGAAAGTCTTACAGTGGTCATAATTTTTTCAGTTTCCACCCCTTATAAATTAACTTCTTTCACTAACTCAAACATTCAGATACCATTCAATTAATTATAGAGTGAATTAGTTTCTTATTCTTGTTCTCTAGAAATATAAAGAGCTCTAGAGAACATAATGTTTGCTCCTTTTGTTGTCTTGTCTTCAAGAATGACCAAGGTGATATTGCAAAAAAAGGCAGAACATGGTACCTGCAGTAGTTCTGGCAGCAATAGCCCTGAAGAGTATTTCCTTCTCGACTCCAAGTATTTAAAAGATTAGTTTAAGCCATGAGGCAGGAAAGATTGCTTTGGTATGGTAATAGGGAGAGCTGCACAGGATTGCCTTCTGAGTATGTTGGTTTTGAATTTAAAGAGAAAAAATAAAAAGGAATCTCAGGTCAAAACAAAAGGAGATAAAGAAACACCTTAATAAACCTGAAGCTATGAGATTTTGTCCCTCAAACCTGCTCAAATATTGAAGTTATTTTAAATAGAGCATCATAGGATGCCTTAAATTTCACTATCTGTTGAAAGAAAAGAGAAGTTGAAGCAGAGAGATTTTAAAATAAAATCTTGATCTGTATTTTCATTCCATAAAAGTTAATTTTTTCAGCAGTTGCTTCCTCTTGAGCTCATTGGGCTTTATTTATGACTGCAGCATTGTTGATGATAACAAAAAACAAACACACACCAGAACAAAACTGCTGCTTAAGAGAAGATGTTCAAGATGTTTAGTAATTTCTTAAGAGTCTGGGTGACTTTTGTATGAACAGGTAGGCATCTGTTAGAGTGGAATTTCACTGAGCAGCTTAATTAGCTCTTCATGCTATTTAATGTTATGTTAAATGACTTACCAGAAGTTATTCATTAAAGTACTAAAATCTCATTATTTGTTAGTAATGGGGCACATGGGAAGAGGAGAAAGAATAGGACTTTATTGTTAACACGTTTCAGGGAACACTGATTAAATTGGATAAACAGAGGAAATACACACCTGGCTGTTTCCACTTGTTGTATAAAACATTTGATAGTTTATACTTATTACAGGAATCCTATAAATACTCATGGATGTCAAAATACTTAAAACTACTAGCATTGTTGGTTGGAGGTTTAAATAAACCTTTCCCTAACCAACTTTAGGAAATCAGGGCTTCCTCAAAGGGAGTTCTTGTCTCCTCAGTGAACATCTGTCTGTGTTTAGCCGCACCTTAAACCCACAGTGAGAATGGGCATTTCAATTTGGTCTATTTTTTAATAGTGGAGATTGCAATTGATTTGCTTGTTACTGGGCTGATTAAATGCTGTATGCCATGGTGACAGAAGGAGATGAACCTCATTACCCTCCCTGTCTACCATTTCCTCTGTCACATCTTCAAGGCATGAAGACTTTCCACTCTTCCATCAAGGTCTTCAGAATCCCATGGTTATCCAGGAGGTCAGCCTGTTTTTGGAGATCAGGGTTGCAGTTTATCTCACCTGCCTTGAGGTGTCTATGGCGCTTGTATGTCTGAGCCAGGGTTCTGGGAGCAATATGAAATTGAGAGTGTGATTCACCTCATCAGAAATTATACCTGAATGTGGTTAGAGAAATTTGCCCCCGAACACTACTGATGATACTCTTGGATTTCCTTCACCTGTAGAGGGAACCCTGATAGATTTTACAGGTAAATATTGATCCCACAGATATCTTCAGGTGCAGTGTAGGAATCTCACCAACACTTTTATTTGCCTGTGTTTTCCTGTGGTGTGTATAGTGATCAATGCAAATGTGATGTAAATCTGGGTTCATTCACAGTGCATGGGAGTAGCCCAATCCATCAGTGATGAATTTCTCTGTCCAGGTCACCCTTTGCAAGAAAGAGTTGGTGCAATGGAAGAAAATATCCATGTTGCATAATTCTGCAGTTGTATATTAAAAAAAAAAAAAAAAAAAGAACAAACAAACAAACAGAGAATCTAACTGGATTCCTTTTAGCATTCAGTCAGTTTTCTTCAGATTACTTTTCTTTTGTAATCTTCTTATCTTTTTTGAGCAGTTTCTTGTTCAAAGCTCTGTTTAAGGATGTGGCTCAGGAGTCATTACCTCACTGCTCTGATAAGTCAAAAGAAGTTCTGTTTGTGTAGAGTGTCTGTGGGGTCAGTAAATGGTTTAGAACTTCCACCTGGACTTCCAAAACATGCGAAAGAGACAGGAGGAGAAAAGATCCCTCAGAACTTTGATAGTACCCACTGTTTCAATGAAATTAATAAGCAGACCTCCAAGGGATTCCATAGTTTCTACATCTTCCACAGAAAATTTGAACAGATCTTCTCAGACTCAACCTGAAGCTCACAGCAGGTGTCAAAGTGACCTCAAATTTTTCCTAATGAACAGCAATAATAAAAACTTAATCAAAGGAGTCAGCACAGATTTTAGTCTTTGTCCAAAACCAGAGACATTTGTTCAGTGCTGTTTCAACAATGGGATAAAAAAGGAGAATTCTGGTCCTGTTGGACATTTCCTCCCCATCATAATACTACAACAACCTTGGGGAAAAAAGGCTAAGATCAAAACCAGATTGACTGCATTGACATGAGAAAAGGGTTTATGTTTTGGGTTTACATTTTGTCTAATTATGCAGCATGTCAGCTGGGACATGGAGGAACACTGTTCTCAGGTGTGGAAATATTTCTGGTCACTGAGAAGTATTTTGGCTAGGTGTCCTCTGCACAACCGAAGTGTCATGTGTCAAGTTGAACCTCTCATTATGTTGATAAATTCCAAGTATATGCATGTAGAGGGAAAAATTGTGTGTAATAAAAACACGAATTTGAAGTAATACTCAGGAAGAACATCTTAAAGTGAGAGTTAAGCAAAATTAATAGTATCTCATGTTCAAAAGTGGCAAAAAATGTGAATAAAATACTACAAATAACCAGGGAAAAGCAAACAAACAAGCAAACTAAAAATATCAGTTATTTTATAGGGTCATAGATTGTCTATATTCAAAATTATTCTCAGAAAACATGTGGGAGAATAATACAAAAAGTACAATGGTGAAGTCTGACTTCCATGAGGAGGTGCGAGGCTGTGGTCATAACAGCTTCAGTGTTAGACAATCAGGGTTGCCGCTGATGTCCAGAAACTCATTAATGTTTTATGGGGAAAGTACATAAGAAATAATAATTAGTGTTTTCACAGTTAAGAAATAATTATCAGAGGGCACTGGATGAAATTTTCAGGCAGAACTTTTAATGCAAATCTGATGCTGAATCACTTTGTAATGGAATGCATGTTTAAACTATTAACTCAATTCCAGAACATATTGTGGAGGTCAGATATTAATTATTAAATTTAGTCACTGAGAAACAAGCTGCTGCTTGGAAAGTTCATAAGATGATGGAACAGGGAAGTTAAGCCAAGAGCAGGGTGCTCTTCTATTACCTCATTGTTTAGATTGAAGTTATTTTCCTAAGCATCTACCATTAATGCTACTAAGATAAGCTAACAGACTAGGTAAGCCTATGATATGAATACTTATCCTTACATTTTGTATTATATTCTTATATGTAGGTGTCTTTTTATGTGGTCACAAGGGAATGATGATAATAGTGTGGTTAAAGTGACCAAAATGTATTTGACTGAGGAAGAAGGTCAGTAGGAAAGAGTAGATAAAAGGGAGAGCATTTCTCTCAGAAGTTATTTTCATTATTTCTATGTGTTTTAATATACAAACTCAGAGGAAACAAAATGCACCAAAGTGTAGGGTAGAGATGAACTGCATCAGAGAGATGGGTTTAGTGACTAAATGCACCTTTGGCACAGGAAACGGTGAACCCTAAGATTATATTAAGCTTAAAGGAATGTATAATAATAATAGTAAAAGGTATAGAAGAATATTTGGCGGGGTGTTTGAAGAAATATCTTTCTGACTGATTTCTGCTATATCCAGGAGGGAAAAGATGGGACTCAGAGAAGACAGCTATAGAAAGGGAAGAAATATTAACTCGCCTCGCCTCGCCTCGCCTCGCCTCGCCTCGCCTCCCCTCCTCCCCTCTCCCCTCTCCTCTCCTGAACTTCCCTCCCCTCTCCTGAACTTCCTTCCCCTTTTCTCCTCTCCCTCTCTTCTCAACCTTTCTTTTCAGTAGAGAAGCCCAATCCCTCTAATTCTCTTCTTGTCTTCACAGGTACATTTTAATGTGTAAAGATGTTATCTAGTTACAGGTAATTGCATTATCTGAAAAGACTATAAACTATGGAACTACATTTGGCTTTCCATTAGCCTATCTTCCGATACAAATTCCTTCATTTTCTTCTTGCCTTTATGATGGATGGAGCACATACTCTAGGTAGAGGGTGGTGGAGACCACTTTATTAAAAGTTGAGGCAAATCCCAGAGAAACTACTAGGTGCACTAAATGCAAGATGTTTGTGTAGCCTGGACTGGAGAGATGTGTGCTTCTGGTTATCTGTGGCCAAAGGAGGTAATTCCAGTACAAAAGTGGAGCAGAAGAGGCCTTCAGGACAACAGAGTTATCAGAGGAGCTCTCAGGAAAAGGAACTGCTGAACTGAGATAAAATCTCATGGGATTGCTCATGGCCGTGAACACAAAAGTGGCAGGGAAAATACTGCAGTCTCTTAGGAGCAAATAAGGAGGGCTGCAAGGACAGCAGTCACTCAGAGAGTGTGTATGAGCTGACTACAAATAAATTTTAACTGGAAACAATGGGAACAACAGATAAGAAAAGGAGTTTAGTAGTGCCCTCTAACAGGAGACAGACAGGACCCCCCCACCCTCAGAAAGAACTTGCAGAGATGATTGCTGTCATTGTAAGGATTATTTGCTTCATGGTCAAGAATGTCTGGTCAGGTCTTCTGATGCCCAACAGAGCACATCTTCCAGCACTCAGCAATGTGAGCACTCTGCACCTAATTTACACCAGTTTCACTGCTGTTATCTCTCTTCCTTCTCTGTCCATCCCCAACTCATAAAGGTCTTTGGGTTTGTTCCCTTAGATACTTAGCCAGCACCTGTTACTCTTTTAACTCCAGCCAGTTATTTTTTTTTTTTTTTTTAATTCAATTCACTAAACCAGTCAGTTGCTCTGTTTTATGCAGGGACTTTGAAGATACAGATAACGCTTCTTTTCAGAACTGGGAAAATTTGGTTTCCTGCACTGAGTTGCAATTTATATCTTCTCGGGGTACACATTTGTGTTCAAACAGAGAATAAGAGGAGCCTACAAGATCAGCCCTCCACTCATTTTAAGGTAGCTTTATGACCTTGCTGCACATTCTTCTTTCTGGCTTTAGGGAGGATAGGGAGCACCACAAGGTAGCTTCACTGGTCACACAGTCACTGCTCATGTGCCTGCATGCAGAGACTACTTTATAATATATATGATGAGTATAATTAAAATCAGGAGGTTCCTAAGGGAATGTCCCTGTGCCCCACGAGGAGATTCTCCACTCTCTCTTCATTCACAGGTGGTTGTTCTCACACTGAGCTGCTGCTGCTGGTGCTGAGCCTCGGCTGGAGGAAGAGCCACAAAAGTTATTTAGCTCCCCTCAGAACCGGATCATATGACAAAACCTGTTCGAAAATAGGCCTATAAACAATGTGCAGTTCTAAGCAGCCAGCCAGAAAAAGTAATTAAAGAGGACATCTAAATCACAATAAAGTGCACAGAATTTTAAATAGCCTGTCTAAATGTATTCTTGCCCTCCAGCTAAGTCATTTGCAATCACTTGTTGATTCCTTTAACTACACATTTAAAACCGATCTCTTCTACTGAATAAGCTTTCACACAGACACAGAGATCAAACCCCTCCTCACTAAACTTTTTGTTTTAAACTTTTTGGTAAGTCTGCAAATAACTGAGTTGCAACTTGACTTTCCATCCCAACAGTTCTTTTGCCATGCACAAAGCCTTCAGGATCCACAGGGATGAAGGGTAATAATTTGCTGTTCTGAAAGAGCAGTCTGTGAAACAGCCTCTAAGTCCTTCAGGCTTTGCCTCCCACCCACCACCTGGCAGTCCAGAATACATGCAGATAATCTGTAGCAGTTAGGAATGCAGGCAGCCGGTGGTGTATGGAACTTCTTGGTGTGCATAGGAATTACCTGCTGGGGTTCTTCTCTTCTCAGAAAAGGTGAATTTTACCTCGAGAACTGCCACAGTCACATGCACAGGGCAGCTGGACTACCAGCAGGGTTATGTTCAAACATTTGACAATGCCACACTGTCCCACAACCTCATAGAATCACAGAATCATTGAGGTTAGAAAAGCCCTTCGAAGATCATTGTCCAACCATTAACCCAGCACTGCTAAGGCCACCACTAACGCAAGTGACTCATCTGCACATCTTTTTAATCCCTCCAGGCACGGGGACTTCACCACCTACCCAGGCATCGTGTTCCAGTGCTTGACAGCCCTTTCAGTGAAAAATTTCTCCCTAATGCCCGATCTAAACCTGCCCTGGCACAACATGAGGCTGTTTCCTCTCCTCCTGTCCCTGTTCCCTGGGAGCAGAGCCCAACACCCTCAGCTGCCCCCTCCTGTCAGGAGCTGTGCAGAGCCACAAGGTCCCCCCTGAGCCTCCTTTGCTCCAGGCTGAGCCCTTTCCCAGCTCCCTCAGCTGCTCCTCACCAGACTTGTGCTCCAGACTCACTCACGAGGAGTTAACTGATGAGTTGGATTGAACTAGTGTGATTAACAAAGCAGTAAGTCAGAAAGCTTGTGTGAGCATCCATTGCTCCTAACGGGTCCAAGAAGACACATAGTTGGCAATTCCTCTCTTTCATGCACTTGTTCTTGCTTTGCTTTTATTTACAATTTTGGCTGAGCTGGTCTCCTGGCAGCTTTAATTTTGCTTTAACTAACTCTATACCTCACACCCATGCATTGACACCCATTTAACCTAGTGACGTTTTCCCTGCTTTGGCCACTTAGGGGTTAAGCTGGGATGTTTTGGTCAGGCAGTAATTGCTTCAAAGTCCTCCCCAAATTTTGCAGACATGGAGCTGATATTTTACTGTCAGCACTGAGTCTCTGCTGGTCATAATCCACTGTAATGCACCTGGATGCAATTGCGCTTGGATAACTAAACCCAAGTGATGTGTTTCACTTAGCTGGGACTCACTGCCTTCATCGTAAATACTAGAGAGTGATCCAGCATTCATGGGAAAATGTGGTAAAAAAAGGTCAGCTGAACAGTGCTAGAAGTGGAGCCATATTGGGAGCAACTGAAGGAGGAAGTGGTCTGGATTTATTGTTGGCATTAAAGGTATTGTGAGTCCCATGGATACCAGGAGTGTCATGGAGACGCAGCTAATAGGATTTTTATTGGATTATTGTCCTGCTGCTGCACCTGCTTCTGAAGGGGACAGTGCAGTGGGTTTTCTGGCACAATCCTTGAACAGGGGATCAGAAAGGAGCTATGGGAACTGGAAGTTCCAATATAAATTTTTAAGGAAACTTTTACAGTTGCCTCAAAGCCATTTCCAGGAAGGCAGCAACCAGTGAGTACAGTACCCCTTCTCTCTCTTCACAAAATGTTCAAGTACAGAAAATATATTGCTGGAGTGAATAAAGACACCAAGGACCTAGGCTACACACATCAACTCTTTGTAGTCCAGATGTAGGATGATTTTTATTCAAATTGACTGGAAGGAAGGTTGCTTTTAAAAGTTTTAGATTTTTAAAATAGCAATTTTGGTTACTGTTGGGTTTTTGTGTGTTTTTTTTTTTTTTTTTTTTTTTTTTTGGTTTTTTTTTTTTTTTGTTTTCTGTTTTTTGTTGTTTTTTTANTTTTTTTTGCTGTTGGTTTTTTGTTTTTTTGTTTGTTTTTTGTTTTGGGTTTTCTTGGGGTTTTTTGGTTGGGTATTTTTTTTTTTTCCACATTGACATAGAATCATAGAATCATTAAGGTTTAAAAAATGTCTAAGGTCATTCAGTCCAACCACTAATATAATCATGTCCCCAAAGGCCACATCTGCATGTTTTTTGAACACTTCCAGGGATGGTAACTCCACCACTCTCCTGGGTAACCTGTTACAATGCTTGACTATGCTACTATGTTGGAGATGTAATTTAAGAATTTAAATTGATAGTGAAAATATATTGTGTCCAATCTGCTTTCTCTGTGAAGAACAATGGGATCAGTTGGGCAGACTTTCCTGCTCTGGAGAATGAGTCAGAAGGGGAGGGAGAAGGTGAGGCTGGGGAATTCCCCACACTCCCTGCCCTTTGAATTGGCCGTCAAGGCTTTGGTTACACCCCTTTCTCCTCCCAGCTATTTCCCTATGCATTAGGTTGTTTTAGTATGTATTAAGTGCTGGAAAGTTCTGTGTTCTCTGTATCCTCATTGGTTTGTTTGAATGTACTCCTCCCCCTGTTTCATTCCATTGGGCATTTGCAGTTACGCAGTTTTTCCCTATTGGATCTTCCCTGTTGGATCCGCCCCCTTCTGTCTCCCTTAAAACCCTTCACCAACCGTCAGCCCTCGCTCTTTTGTGTCCTCCCGTTTGTCTTTGGTTTCTGCTGTTCTTCGGAGCAGTGAATAAAGATACAAGTTGCAGGAACATTTGAGCCCCTCTCTCCTTCTTTGCCTCTGCCGTGCTCACTCTGGTAACATCATCTGCTGCCAGCCCCAGCTGGGGTCTTGGGCAAACTGAACACCTGGATTTTAAGGACACAAGCGGCCTCACCTACCCAGGTCCGCGAGTCTTGATGCCTGCGGACGACCAGGCAGTCCAGCAGACAGCGTCAAGATAAAGGTTAATTTATTTAAATAATGCAAATTCTTTGAAAGTAATGATTGGATTTTAACTTGTCTTTCTCATTAATATGTTCCTGCTAATTCAGAATAAATCATGGGAAGTCTATACTGGCATGCTGCTAGAATTTTCTCTGATACGGTGCTGACCATTGACATTTCCTCTTAAGAAATTTGGAAGTTTGTGTATTACTGGGCAAATCTTAAAAAAGAGCAGGTGGTTTCTCTAGATTGAAGGGTAAAACAGGTTAACAATACATCTGTTGATCCTTCATGACATCCTCCTTTCTTACCAGAGTGTGGTCCTGACTGTGCTTTATTTCTTCTACGGAATAAAAATCCCATGATATATATTGTGTTGTTACTTATAGTGCAAGTGCCTTCTTGCAAGCACTTGGCTTTTTCCATGACTTCTACAACAGTTCTGTTCCTTTCTAATGGCTAATAATAAAAAAACCCCAACAACTTCTAAAGCTATCCCATCTTCTTTATAACATGGCTTGGCTTAATCCATGTGGATACACCCACTTCAAGATGTATTTCAGAGTATATTTTTGTACCCACATAACAGTGATGAGTAAAATCTAGCAGAAAGACTTCAAAAGAGGAATTGCCTGCTTTAAAATACTGTCAAGGAACATAAGCTATAGCTTCAGTCACACACTTGCTTTGACAACGTTTTTATCTACACACAGTATTGGTGGGCATTTACACTCTTGACGAAAACAGATTTTGTAATTAATAAAAGTGAGGGTACAATGCATGTCACCATAAGGTAGGTCAAATAATTGCCTTCTGCAGCTGCCTTATGACTGCAAAAGTTTTCTGAAATTACTCAGGGGTCTAACTCTGAGACTTTAAAGCTGGATAAGGCATAATCTTAATATTTCTCTGCCTCAGTTTTTTCTGCCTGGTAAATGGCAGAGAATCTGGAATCTGTACTCATTCTCTCACTAACATGCTTAAAATATTTAAGGGGTAAGCTTGAAAATGTGATGGTAGAAGGTAGTTAAGAGCTAATTAGCCAGGCAAGAAACCTGTTTTCAGTTTACCAGGGGAATAGAGGTTGATTAGATGAAGTGAAGAGGGCAAGATACTGAACTATCCTGCAAGTAACCTGTTTGGACAATGAGGTGATTAGGATATGGATTGTACCTTTTAATGTTTCATCTCACTAATGCAGAGCAGAACAAACACAGAAGTTGCCACATTTAAATTGGAAATGCTAAAATACATCTGAAATCACTCAATTAGACAGTTCTGAGACAACTCACAGAGTTATTTTATGGTCAAGGATGTAATTGCTGAGGTCAGCATTGGTGTGGAGGTGTCTGGATATCATTCCACTGATTGGTGTGTATGTATATGCCCTCTGTGCCTCCAGCCACTCCCTCAAGATGGGTAGTACCAGAAAAAGCTGAAAAAGTGAGGAGAGGAATATGTACCACAATCATGGAAACTGGCTCAAACAGTTTGAAAAGAGGGGTTGCTGTTACTCCATGCAGTGACCTAGCTCTGATTGTGTGTGAAGTTACTGCCTGTAAAAACTGCCAGTTTAACATCTCTAGAGAATTATTATTTTTATTTATTGGCCATTCTGTAACTTACAACAAAAAATCATGAGAGTCCTGCCGAACCATCACTTCTGGTCAGGAGCACAACATCATAAAGTAGAAATGCAGTATTAGAGACCCACAGTGTGAACAACGCATCACCTTGTATTGTTACAAATGAGATTAAAATGAAAAGTTTACTTGAGGTAAAAACTTTTCCTCCCAGCTTTCTATTTTCTTAGCTGAATTTCAAAGTTTTGACCATTTCATTTCTGTAATTCCAAATAAAAATAGTAAGGCTACTACTAGAAAGCATTGACTCATAATGCTCACTAATATTTCTCCTAGGAGAATAGTAGGGTCATTAACAAAACACAGTCGTCACATCTGTGGTCCTTGATGGCATCAGCCCAAGCTTTGTGAAAGAAGGTTTTTCCCACAGGGGTTGTGAGCTCATTCAGATTTCTGCCAGTTTCCAGCATCAAACCCATGAGTTCAAAGGATTTGCCTTAACAATTGGCTGCTGGTTCCAGTGCTTCACTTCCTAGGTAAGAAAGGCCAAAAATCTCACTGCTCTCAGACATGGTGCAGGATATGCTTCTAGGCTCAATGTTAATAACAGAAATAAATTTGAGGGGAAAAACCGTCCTGTATAAAAACCAGACATTTATAGAGCAGTTTATTACACGCCAGCAAGAGGCCTGTGTGAGTTTTCTCCATGATGGCAGAGGAAGTTGAGATGTCAAACCCTGGATTAGACAAATAGATACTGAGTCCAAAGTTAGGTGAGATGAATCCCAGTCTCTAAGGAATATGTCACATAGCTACTAGGGTGGAAGATGAACTTTGTCCCACACGTCCTGATGGTCTGTATTTATTTGTTTTGCAAAACACTGAGCTTACATGTCTACCTATTATTTGAAACAGCAGGACAAAGGTTCTTGATGATCATCATAATTGTGTTGTATCATATCATGGATCCAGAACTCTGTCTAAACACAAAAAAAAGTCAAAAAACGTGGTCTGCACAATCACTCACTCCCTGCCGCCCAATACAGGAAGCCTCATGATGAGGTTAGATTTGCTGGAAGTTGCAAAAATGTTAATAAACATTTCGATAAATATAGGGAAAGTACTTACAGAGCTTGGCTCAAGTTTTTAGGTGGAACATGCCACCTCTTTTGAGAACAAAAGTCATGGATACAGCTAATGTGGGATAACTTACAGTTACACTTTGTAAAGCATCCATATTTTCTTATCATTTTGTTACGGAGGTAAGTCGCAACTATTGTTTTTGTTATTTTAATTTAGGCATCTTTAGCTTGCTTCACACCTGAATTTTAGATGGTGCACCTGATTCACAGAAGGTATGAAAAAGATATACAGAGATCTCTTTTTAAGGATAAAATACAAGCTCTCTTACATGTTTTATTAGAGTAAACCTCTGAACTTTTGATCACATAATTAACTTTAAACTATGCAGAAGTTTCTCTTGCATGTATTTTATTCTTTGCACACAACTAAAGAAATTCATGTAACTATGTATGCTATTAAGATGTTGTCATGGGTCCAATGTGTAGTCTTAAATATAAGAATCAGTGCACTCAGTGACAGTTTATTGTTATCAAAATGTCAAATTGTCAAATTACTTTTCAACCATCTTACTCAGGTCTTAAGGGTGAAAAATCATGTTTGCATAATGTATGAGGAAAAAAGTATTGACTGATTCAAAGAAATAGTTCTGATGATAAAATTTTTGCTGATCTGAAATTGACACTCATACTTGCTGAGTTTGTAAAAGGTCAGTTCTATATTTTTTTACAGTAATCACATAAAATCTTGGCCTTCAAAATAAGAACAATCTTGTTAAGAGTTGCTTAAACTGCAGAGCACTATCTGTCATATCGGCTATTTTAATGGAGACATCATTATTGCTTCTTGAGTAAGTTTTGTACAAATAGCATGAAAACTATTTAACTGGCTAAACATTTAATGACATAATTTTTTGATCAAATCCCTTGAATTTTATCAATGGGTTTATTCATGGAATAGCTTAAGAGTAGATCTATGGTGAATTGGTGAATTCTTATTTTTGAGCAGTAGATTAAATGGCTCAAGTGAACAAAAAACTCAACTTGTTTGCTTTTCTTTTGCTTTTGCTTTTCTTTGGGGGTTTTTCTTCCTTTTTTTTTTTTTTTNTTTTTTTTTTTTTTCTTTGCATGAATTTGTGTGAAAATGTATGAATTTCAGGTTTTAAAAGCTTTGGTGGAGTCATCATTCCTCCTCACCTCACAATTATTTTTGATTTCATTCTGCTTCTAGGCTACAGGAAAGAGTAAAAACAAGTGCGTAGATAAAGACTCTAAAAGCCATTCAGATTGCATATTCTCCTAGAAAACAGGATTTTCATATTTATTTTGAGAAATCATAAAGCTCAGCTACATGAGACTTTTGCTCCATATCAATGCCTTTTTCCAGACATAATAATTTATTCCCCTACCTTGAGCCTGCATATAAAGGAACTGTCCACAGGGCTGTTTTCTCTCCCCAAATACTGATTTTTGTTCAGATGATCTCCTCTCTTTCCACCTTTATTTATGAACTGAGTTTAACTCTGATATGAGTTTAACTCTGCAGCAATGTCTTTATGAGCACATGCGCATTTACATGCGCTCATTGCAAAATGCGCTTAGCCCCCTGCTAAGGCTTTTCCTAGATTAAGGAATCATAAGTGGCTTTGGACCACTTGACCCTGCTGGTTCATAATTTATGATGTTCAAAAACATGTAAATGGCCAATTTGAGTTTATCTAAACACTTAAGAAGAAACTCTTCAATTAAAGATCATGCTAAATGACACTGACAGTAACCATCTAACCAATATGGTTAAACCATAAATAAATCGCCATGAGATGCTGGGAAAAGTCCTCTTCCTTTCATAAAAAAATCAGAGAGGATCATGTTTGGAGCCATTCTTTCTCAGAAGTAATTTTTCACAATCTCAAAAGGAAAAGGTGAAATATATCAAATGATCTAGGAAGATTTCACTGCAGAGCTTTGCTTGGGATATAATTTCTGAATTTTGAAATGAAAGAAAAATAAATTTTTATATAAAAACAAGTGATGCCATGTTTTTCCAGTATCAATCACACACAATGATTTATCATTTTAGTAAATGATGCCATATAATCTTTGTGTCACATCAAACACCAATGCAGTAAATTCACTGGGGGGCACTTACAAGGGTATCCAGGTTGAATTGAGTTGTCTTCTAGTCCTTTCCCTAAATTGTCACATTTACTGCCTGCTGTAGAAAGAGGAAGCCACCAATTGATTTCTAATTCGGAAAACCCCAGGGTGTAAATGTGATTAGCGGTAATTGGAGAAGTTCAGCAACTGTTAATTTCTCCTCTCTTTGTTGTTTTTCCTATTTAAAATATTAACGAAATGTGCATGTAGACCAAAACTGACTCCGATGCAGCTGAACAAATGATACATATTTAATCAGAGCTGTGGGACCCCAATGCGGTTGTCTGAAACAAATGTGACATGTGCTTCCTCTCCAAAAAAAAAAAAATAGTCAAGCAGCTAATAAACAGCATCAGTATTTTGTTGTAGCATTCATTGTCTACATGATGTCGTGTTTAATGGCGTTACACTATGTAAAAAACCAGAACTACACTGCTAAATTCGTCTTTCCCAGTTGGCTGTCCCTGAGGAGATTATAATGTGAGCGGTGGCTTTGTTTGTTGCATGCATAAGTGTGCACAAATTCCTAAGTTTTCAGCCGCGAAGTGACATGGCCAGAAGTGACATTAACCCTTGCATGTCTGAGTGTCTCCTTGGAAGGAAGGAGTTTCACTGGTGCATCTAGAAATAATGGAAAACAAAAAAAATAAGGTGTTGCTCACTAACTGTATAATATCTCATCTGTTTTTTTCTAGTCAAGATTCTCCCTCATCCATAGCTACAAAGGTTGTTAATAATTTTTAGCAAGGAAATGGGTTTTATTTTTCAGCGCTTGAAAGGAATCTATCTTTACTTTTATTCTCTAGCATTGAATAATTTTCTTCAGTAACTTAGATGCAGGAAGGTCATGGGCACAACAGTGTGTAGTCCTACTCAAAATGGTTTGAATATCTCAGGAAGTCAGCTGGAAACTAGTTAGCTTGGTATCAGTAGTTCATTCTTTGATGGGTAAAAGTAGCTTAACTCTAATTCTTTTTAAGCAAGAATTGTAGAATCATAGATTGTACCTAATTGGATAGAATCATGGTTGGACTTGGTCTTTTTTCAACCTTAAGAATTCCATGATTCTATGATCCAGCCCAACCATTCCCCCAGTGCTGCCAAGGCCACCACTAACACATGTCCCCAAGTGCCACGTCAAACATCTTTTGGATCCCTGCAGGGACCATTGCCCTGGGCAGGTGTGCCAGGGCTGGACAACACTTTCAGTGAAGAAAATTTCCCTAATATCTAACTTAAAATCTTAAGAGATTGGGCTGTTGAAATGTAAGAAGTATTGATCTCATAGAGAAACTTCCATTTTGGGAACCTCTTTTCCTGTTGGATTGACTTAGTAATTTAGAATTTATTGAGTAACACCCTGTAAGTTTTATGTCTGCCTGACTTCTATTTTCTGGTCTGTTCAGCTGAGAGCTAAGGAAGATTTTCAGATAAAGCACAGATGCCACCCTGAGCTCACGGAGTGTGGCCACAGCAATACGAAGATTCAATTGACACAGGAAGGGGCACAGAAAATAGACCTACAATGCATTGTGGGATGGAGTAGGCATCTCCAGTTCTGTGACCTGTTGTTAGTTCATAAATTCAATTTGTATTTTATTCTACATTTACTTCACTGGAAAAAAACAACCGTGACTTCTTTTGCGAACAAAGGTCAAGAGACTGTCTTTTTTGCTCACTTGACTGCAGTCAAGGTCGAAAGCATCCCTAATATCATCAGGAGAAAGAATCTTCTGTCTTTCAGTATTTTTAATTGTGTTTGGCCTTGTCCATCCATTTCTTTTTGGCCATACAACCTTGAATTTTAAATAGGCATCTGTTGCTAAAACATTTAGCAATGTATTTTGAAATCTATCCATATACTATTAATATTATATACTAATCATACAATCATAGATTAGTTTGTGTCGAAAGGGACTCTGAAGATACCAACTTGTTCCAGAATCCTTCCATAGACAGGAACACCTCCCGCCAGACCAGACTGCCATATGCAACCTGGTTTTTAACACTTCCATATTGTATAGTAATCATGTAATAATACTATATTTATTATATAGAATCATTATATGTGTGGCATGCAGTTATATTGTTTTTTATTTAATGCAATAAATATGTTGTTTATATACATACACGTATAAAACCAGACATGGACACATTTGCATTCGCAACACTTTTTACAAAACAAATGCTGACCTTGGGAGCTAAATTTTGGGATTTCTATTCTTTCTCTACTCTTTCTTCCAATGTTTGCTGCTATTTAATTAATGAATAATATTTCTAAGACACCTTTTTCAGCATAACACAATTTTTTCCTTCTGTTTTCCCTGGATTACATCCCAGATACAAAGAGGTACCACCACTCCGAAAGTCAGAAAGTAGAAACATGACCCCTTGTTTTGTTATCAGTTATGAAGCAAGATGGAGCTGTCTGAGAATTTTGCTTTGTATATTTGCTGTTAAAATTTTTGAATGGGGAGTTTTCTCTAATAACGTGATACACAGGCTGTATTCTACACATGACAAACCTGTGCTTGGGCTTCAGGAGAGCATTTTAGACACTGGTGACCACTTCTTTCCCTGGTGTACACAATTACTTGGGCCCCACATGCTTACAACCACGCACATTTCGTAACCTTGTGTTTTTCTCTGCTGACAACAAGAATGAATATGTCTAATATGGTTCATCAAACTGAATAAAGGCACTTGATCTGCAGTTGTCAGAGGAATAAATGTGCTCTTAAATACCCTCTGAACAATTGCTCCCTACAGCTCCCTGAGAGAAGGGTGCATCCATGTGGGGGTTAGTCTCTTCTCCCAAGTAACAAGAGATAAGACAAAAGTAAACAGCCTCAAATTCCACCATGGAAGGTTTATATTTGGCATTAGGGTAAGTTTCTTTATGGAAAAGGTTGTTAAGTCCTGGAACAGGCCGTTTAGGGCAGTGGAAGGATCACTGTACACTGGAAGTGTTGCAAAAACTGGTAGATGTGACACCTGGGGACATGGTTTAGTGATGTTGGCAGTGCTGGGTTGGTGGCTGGATTCAGTGATATTAGAAGGCTTTTCCATCATTAATGATTCTATGACTCCATGATTCTACAACTACTGCAGATTTTCTCCCAGAAATACCTTCTGGAGAAAAGTGCTACCACTGACTTCAAAAGTGGAAGCATTTATAGCTCCAAAGGCCATAGAATAGTCACTGGTGAACTTCCACACATGAAATAGAACAGATAAGCACATTCAAATCAAATTACAGGACTCCGAATACCTTTCTCACTCCCCCTTAGATTCATGAGGGAAGCTTATGAAAAGGAGAGGTCGGATTCTGGTTTATCTCAGATACCTAAGTCAACTGTAGGGGTTTTTTCGTGTCTGGGTTTAACTCTCCTAGGTTGCGCTGATATTTGGAAGAGGACTTGGCAGTATGGTCAATGAAATAATTATTTGTCGCATGAAAGACACAGACTGCATGAACTGCATCTCTGGGATGATTGACTGAGATGTGAGCACCTGCACTGTAGACATCTGAGGTGGGAGAGAGTAATTTGCCTAAAAGATCCCAAATTAATTTTTTGCTGAATAGAACTCTGTCATGAATTTTATTTAAACTACAGCCCTTTAAATAATAGTAAAAATAGTTTTAAAAGGAAAATACACATCTGCTTCCGAATTTATTCTTTGTTTTTCTAGAATTCTTTGTTTTTTAGTAGAATGAAAAAAAATAGGAAGTTACAGTAAAAGGGAAGTATTTTTTTCATAGAAGGACTTGAAAAGAACAACAGTCAAACCTCTTCTTTGATCAGGAGAAAAATATAGCTCTTCACTGGATACTGTAGTAATGAAGTAAATGAACTCTAATGAAGTGAAATTATAATAAATCCCACTCTTTGTAGAATAGCACCCAGATGGAAAATATATGGACATGCCAAATGAAATGCTGGCCTTGTTACACTCCCAAGAAAAACCCATTGATAAATAGTTTCCAGAGTCAGAGGTTTGATTTTTTTTTTTTTCACTCTGTTCTTTTATGTATCTCTCTCTCCTCATTTCCGTCTCTGACATTGCCCTCCCCACTCAGTCCTCTGCCTCCTGCGATTGTACCTCCCTTTCAGGGAGTCCCCTTCCTTTTTATTGTGGTAACCTTTGGTTTGTGCAGACATTTCTCATAGAAGCTAATTTTCCTTCTTGCTAATGAAAAGACAGTTCTAAGCAGAAAAAAGCATGCAAGAAAATGTAGTTAAGGAAGATGGTGAGAGCCATTCACACCTGAAAGAGTCTGTACCTCAGAACAAAAGAAATCAAGGTCCAGTTTCTGGCCCAGGGGTTATGAGAGTGACTGGCTCACATTCAGTGCTGCTTGGAGATCTCGGTCTTGCAAAATTTTCTTGGAGCCAGTTCGTTGCCTTGTTCTGAGGCTGAGTCAAAAGCCTTTAGTTCTTACACTTTCTTTTTGATTTATTTCATGGTAAATGTGGGCCCATCTGGCTTTTATTCAAGTCAGATGTTGAGGATGAAGAATCACAGGATGGGCAAATTTGGAAGGGACTGTGTCTGGTCCAACCCCCCTGCTCAAGCAGGGTCATTCTAGAGTGAAGAAAATAATGGGTTTTTTAAATAAAGATCATACAGAGGAACATCGCTTTGTTACAATACTGTCCACTGATCATCATAGTAAGTCTGGAAATTCCTCTTTCCCCATGTGTCACCAACATAGTGTTATTTCTGCTTTTTGGCAGCTCTTTAGATACTGTGGAGATAGGTGCTATGTAGCCTTATATGCAAATAATTTTCTTTTAAAAATTAAGCTTCTGCCAATATTTGGCTCATTTTTTTGGTTTGAGTGTTCACAAAAATGTTGGGCTTCAAAGATGGTGGGAAAAAAAAATCAGCCACAAAGTCTTGGTGGAAAATGAATACTGTGCCTTTTATACAAGTTTAATGAGATCAGAGGAAACTTTTACTTTAGAGCACTCAAGTGCTTGTTACAACTAGTCTGTGTCTTTATTTCTCAATTTACCTATTTTCTCTCTTCTTACTGTCTGCTCCACCCACATTTTCTCCTTAGAACAACCGTAAAATTGCATTTACAGCTGATTTGTAATGCTCAGAAATGCAATTTAGATTCCTTAAGTGAGGCTGTCTACTTCTAAAAAGAGAGGTCTCTCACTGCTTCTTTTTTTACCTGGCATACATCTAACCCTGCTCTTCCAGAATGGTAAGTATGATAAATGTGTCAAAAATATTCACATCAAAACCATGTGATACAAGTTGTTGTTTTGTCTTCTGTTGACACCTCCTGTTCTCTTTCACCCAGATGTTTCCATAAAGTAGCTCCAATTTTATTTTTTTTTTTCCTCCCATTGACAGTAGAAACAGGCATTTCTGTTTCTAATGAAACTGAAAGTCTTTCCTTCCTCTCTTACTCTGTGTGCAGGTGCTTTTACGCAGCTGAACATTTCTTTGCTGGAGCTATCTTTAAGATGTGGGAAGGATTTCTGTCCAAACACAGCTTTGATTCACAATGAGCTAGTTATTCAGTTCATGCAAACTCTTATGTACATTTGTAGATATTTAGCTTGAGCAGATTGCTCCCCACAAAGAAAGATCAGATTATCACATGATAAAAATCAGTGTTTCATAGGCCAGCAGGTGCATTTTTATGGCTTCTAAGTCAGAGTGTTAAAGGCATCTAGACACCTAACTGCTGTTGAAGTAATTGGATTTTAAATACCTGCAAAAGGATATTTCTAGTGACTTTTTGACCTAAAAATTCAAAACAGCAGCAATTGTCCAAGGCTCTGTGCCTTGTGAAGCAGCCAGCCATGACTTGGAAACTCAGGATCCTGCTAAAAGGTACTGAAGAAAGATATCCCATTCCTAGAAATGTTCAAGGCTGGGTTGGATGGGGCTTGAAGCAACCTGGTCTAGTGGAAGGTGTCCCTGCCCATGACAGGACAGTGGATGTAGTTGGTCTTTTAGGTTCCTTTCAACCCAAAGCATTTTAAGATGATTCTATATGAGTTGCTGTGGCCATTGGCAATGAGATGACTAAAATAGCCACAAATTAGTGCCTAGGAAAGGAGTTAGGACTGCACCTGAAGACAGGAAACTAGCCAGGCATCAACTATGGATCTGAAAACAAAGATTATTTTTATTCAGCTTTTTCTAACATGAGACTCTCGTAAAGTCCAAGTGCCACACTGCACACCTGGACTGCCCTTAAATCTAGTAAATGAAACAAATGAGGAATCTCATTTAGCAATTGAACTTGTTTCAGTCCCTGTCTGTACCTCACCTGAAGCAAAGACTGGAATCTTTCGGTCTTTCTCTCAGTGAAGCGTCCTGTTCATGAAGATGGTCCACGTCTGGGATATATCCACCTCTCCTCCCTGTCCTCCACATTCACCTTGTCTGTGAAAGAATGTGTCCTAAAATCTGCCTTGGGAATATTTTCTTAGTCTTAAGACTGGGGGGATCTTTGTAACAGCCTAATTAAACCAGAATATTTTACCCCGTGTTTCCTGTGTTAAAACCAATACCTTAAATTAGAGCAATCACGCTTAGAAGGAAGGACAGACTCGATTTAAGGACTGGCATGGGTGGTAAATTCACCACATCCATTGGCAAAGCTGTTCCTGTGATTAATTGCCCTCACTCTTAAAAAAATTACATCTCACTTCCTGTTTGAATTTTCCAGTACTACTTCAATTGTTTCAGTCAGAAGTTTCTTAGCTTCTAGGTTCTGGCCCCAACAGGAAACAGAAGTGCCAAAATACCATGAAAAAAATATTTGTGTCTTGTTTTTCCTCCCTCAGAAGGAGGAAGGAATTAAAGCAGCAGAAAAGAAACTAGAGATTTGCTTGGTCTGAACACAGCTTCACCACTAATCAGAGTCTTCAGAGGTTTTATTTAAGCTAACCAGTAGTTATCAAATCTGTCTCTGCAGTTTTTCTCCAAAGTTTCTAAATCAAAGATATCCAGTAGATAAAGGAGCTCATTTCATCTGAATCAGTGAGACTGGGATTCAAGCTGCATTAACAACTCTACAAATTCTTACTTTTCCACTGCTGCTGAAAAATTTGGCACGTCTCACAGGCTGCTGTTAATCAGAATTCCAGCACTCCTTGGTTTGGGTCTTTCTGATGTACCTTGCAGTTTTACAGTGTTTAACTATGAATTCACCAGCTTTGTTCCCATGGGAATTGCAGGGAAGCTAACTCTGTTCTGGGCATATTATTCTGTAGCTTCTGACTTTCTGCCTGTGTGTTTCTGTACAGCAGCTGGCAGGAAAATACGCAACGAGGGCACTTAGTGCACCCAGGCAGAGTGAAGCATGTGTTTACATCTTTTCCTGAGCTGGGGTCAGAGCAGAGGTACTGGACCAGATTGTTTGTTTTATACTGACTCCTTAACATCAGGATCTGAGCTTAGCTTCTCCTCCAAGAAATGTTTTCATGTTAGCTTGGAATTGAGGGTAAGAATATGGTCATATGTAACATCAGGCACAGTATTCTAATTGTTAGTAAGTAAGCTGAAAATTCTTGAGGTTTCTTATGACTTTCTTTCCTCATTCTTTTAATGTGCTGCAATAATAGCAGGACAAATATATGTTAAGCATTTCAGTTTAAACGTGGTTCAACCATTAAGCACCTGGATTTGAAGTAGTTTCTTCCCTGAGGATTTCAACAAAGGCTTTGCCCCAGTTTCAGGATCCAGGTTGCTACGAGTTAACCATGTGCCACAGCAATATTAGCTCAGAGAACACTGTAGTTGTTTGCACTGCAAATGCAGCTCTCCTGACGGTCATAATGAAAGAAATCAGCTTGCATTTCTTTAATGGCAAAGCCTCCCTGTGTATTAATTTGGTTCTACAAGACTATACATCTTGTCAGAGCAACCCAACAAATGTGAAAACACAGACTAAGAAAATTGTCAGTAAAGTAATTTATGACCTTTTGTTCTGTGTTGCATGGCTTTACTTCTGTTTAGGAGCACGGGAAGGCTCCCTAGAAAGGAATACATTTATAGAATATCTTCTTGGCAAAGTCAGTTCTAAAACAAACTTGGGTTTCCAGTACCTTTTTCAAAATATAATCTAGCACTCATATTAATATATAGACTTTGATTCCTGGGCCAAATACCTGTTTGCATTTTTGTTTTAGATTCATTTTATGACAGAGTTGGGATGTGTACTGTGAGGGACTGTGTTCTTCCTAGTAATTTGTAAAGACTTTAAAAATTAATCTATAAATGTGATAGCCTAGCACCGCAAAGAAAGACACAGTAAATTGGACACTGAAATTATGACAATATGAAATGGGAATATAGAATGGAATTTGGACTGGAATATGACAATCAATTTGGAATTTAGCTTAGTCTAAATTATTGAACCAGTGTAATTTACCAAAATTAGTTCATATCCTTTCATTTCACCCTCCAAAATCAAACTGGTTCTTTTATATAAATATACCATACTGACAAGTTACTGATTTCTTTTTGGTTTTAGTGAAAAAGGTAGGAAGAAGTTGTATTGTTTAATCCAGGAATCTCTGGGTAATGTTATAGAATATCACATGTTACAGAATATTATGTGTTAAAGAATATTGTAGAGTATCATATAGAATGCAATGTTATAGAGTAAAATGTTATAGAGCAGATTTGAATGTTATAGGAAAGTATCTAGTTGGATAAGTTTATGCCATAAGTTGATCTTGATGATTATAATGGCCTTTTTGGCCTAAAATCTTGACAAATTTAATGTTATAATTTTAATTCACTTTACATAAGTTGTGCTAGAATACATCTTTTGAAAAGGCTTATGCATATAGAAAAATGTGTAGCAAGTGAACTGGCAACTCTGCTGCTGCAGAAAACTCTTTTAACAACTCATTCTTTTGAATAGAGATGATTCATCAGGGATAATTTGCAAATCTTGGGGATTTGCGAAGTGGTGTCTTTGTGTAAGATAAAGCAAACAAAAATCCTGAGTGTTAGTGCTTGTCAGCTTGATGCTTATAAACGTTTCTATTCTGAGGATTGGGTTTTGAAGATGAAAAAAAAAAACCAACCCAAAACCCCTCAACATTAAGGAGTGTGAGCTCTGTTGTCACATTGAAAACAGACTGTAGAGTGAAAGGTGTGGCCATCCCACTAGCAGATGAGTTACACAGACACCTTTTCCACCACAGTATTTCTCAGACAGCAGGTTCACTTTATGTGGCTCGATGGCTCCAGCCAACAGGTTTTCCACATTACCCGTTTCACCAGCCCTCAGGCTCACGGTGATTCTAAACCCAAAATATCCATCCAACCTAAAATAGCCATTAGTCCTACACAGTCTTCATTTTTAATTCCTGTTTGCTTAGAGTTATGCATGAACTGAAGTGCTTCAAAGGAATGTGGCTAAATTATCCAGGGTTCCTTGCCCATGGATTCTTGCATCAGTAACTTGTGGTATTTCAGACATATCTTGATGTTTAGAAGTGAACTTCATCTTGAAGAGGAAGATGAAATCTCGGTTGCTGACATTGATTTGACTTTATAAACAGTAATAAAGCAAATATCATAAGTATATAGCCAGACACAAATACTCAAATGAGAAGAGAATCCTTTCCATTCCCTTTCTCAGCTCTCTGGCCCTGGAAAAGTGATAGTTGCCCTGCAGCCTAGACTCTGTCAGCAAGTCCATCACTGCATTCTGACTGTCAGAGCTCACTTGTGGGAAATTTTCAAGCCATGCTTGTTTGGTTTTCCTCTTCCTGTTTGACTTGTATCTTTAAATAATATGGTTACTTCACAACAGCTTGTTTTTTGACTGGGTCACAGGGCATATTTTTCTAGCAGATAAAAAAACTTCCCACAATTTGCTTTGTGTTATTTCCCCTTTTGAAGGCAAAGCTGATAAATTCAGGGTAATATGTAATAGATGCCTTCCTGTTTTTACTTATTGCTCTGTCAGGCTTGTCAGCCAGGAATTTATTAGCTAGTTTTGTGGCTGTAACGTTTAAACACGAAAGACTAAGCAGTACGCTTACCCTGAAAAGCAAGCCTGAATAACAGTGCTTGTGCTGTATCTTGCTCCAGAGATCAACATTGGAGAGTATGGTAGGTCTTTTCCACATCAATAAGAGCTTACCTATATACCTATGTTAATTTCCTTCATTTCTACTCTGTGTTACTCTCATTTTCTGAGCAATTGGAAATAGGACGATGGTGATACACATTGGTTTTATTTTAATCCACCTAAACGTGAGTTGTCCTGACTGAGCAATCACTGATCCTCTGTAACCACTGGAGTCAGGAAATCTCCCTGAGCTGATCTACTGTATTTATTTATTTATTATGGACAGGATAAGTTATTGTCTGTGTCTTCTTTTCTCCCCATTGCATAGAGGGAAAGCCTATGTCATCTACCTTCACCTGACCAAGACTGACCCCACCTGTGGAATCAATGCCATGGGCCCTCTGCCATTCAATAAAAACTGCATTTACCCAAAATGAACAGCTCAGATCTAGTAAAGGGATTGGTGTTTGGCTGTTTGGTTTGCTTGTCTACTTATTTATTTATGTATTTGTGTGGAACCCAAGTTCTTTTTTATAGAGGGAGGATATGTGTAAGTATTTCCTGGGTTGGAAGCTGATGAGGTGATGAGTTGGAAACATGGAAAGAGAGAAGCTTTTGTAGCACACAAGGTACATTTCACACTAAAAGGTGATAGGAGAGTTAGAGGGCACTTAAATCTCTTCACAGTGGTGAACCAGCTTCTGAGTAGTATACTGAATACTGACTTCTAAAATTCTGGAGAGCTGTTAGAGAGTTGACTGAACGTGGAAGAAAATCTGAGCTGAGCTGAGTCGTAGGAAATCTTGCAGGTGTGAGATGCATTTGAGTTGAATTTTCCCCTTTTACCCAACACGGGGGAAAATGCTGGTGTCCCCTTGCACTTCACAGCAGCAATCAAAATGCTTCCTTTTCTGGAATTTCTGAGTCACTTCAGTCTGCTGCAGGCAGTAGGCAGGAGGAAGCACTGGTCCTGCGGAGCAGCTGTGCAGAAGGCACTAGTGTGCCTCAGATTCTTCCCCTCTGGTGCAGTGTCACTGGAAACAGAAACCTGGCCAGGATAGTAGTCTTGCCAGCTGTCCCTACACAGTGATGTTTTGGGCATTTTCTGTATTTGGAAAACACCTTATTTTCTGTGCTACTCAAATAACACCCTCTTAGGACTTCTGAACTTGTACATTGCATGTAAATCAACTTTCTTCTATTGATTTTGCAGCCCAGGACGGTGCTTCATTGATCTAAGTTGTCAAATATATCCCTTCCATTCTGCTGACCAACAGAGCAGTCACACACTCTGTGAACTGCACAGCACACAAGAGTTTTGTGGCACTTTTGAGACAAGAGGGCATAAAGAGGATGCAAATCATAATGGCCAAAATGAATAAAGTCAGGTCTCTTGTTATTGGTCTCCTTACTTTAATAGTTGGTGGTGGCAAATTATACGGAAAAGTGTAAAAAACCATGTGCCCCCAGAGCCTTTCCACAGTGATCCTTCCTTGTGTCATCTGAGATCTAATTTTTGGACTACATAAATCACTATTGGGCTCCAACAACCACAGTAGGAACTGGGCAAAAGATGTTGTTGGAACATAGTTCTGAATCAACAATACATGTGACACCTATAATCCAAATGTCTGTCTGCCCAGGGCATTACACCATTTTGGAAACAAAGTCCCTTTCCTTCCATTGCTTCTTTGTGTGAGTGAGCGCATCCAGACTGAAGATCTTTTTTGTTTCTCAGCAGCTGATGCTGTTTTGAGTTCAAGCAATTTAGGGACTTCTTTTCTTCCACTTTGTTGTCTGTGGGTCCCATCAGTATTAACACTGAGTAAAACATGCAAAATGGGGCAAACATTTTTACTCTTTCTTGCAACTTCATGAGAATCTGGACAGTATCATTTGCTTCATTGCTTTTCATAGTCAATGGCTACTATATTCCCTGTGACATTTTTGTACTAAGGAACTGGCCAGGATACCATTGCTATTAGATTTTCTAAGGTAATGAGTCCCAGTTTGGAAAAATAAGCCATATATGGACCACTTTATAATCCAAACATGTATTTGTAGGAAAAAAAGTGATTACCCCTTTATCCTGGAAAAAGTATGAGGAAATGGAAGCACAGTTTTGCAGGAGAAACCTCTGTGTTGCCACTATAAAAAACTTCAAAGTATGTTAGAATTTACTTTCCATCCCTACACCCAGACACAAAGTCTATACATTCTGTTGTTGCACACATAAAATGAAAACACTTTCCAATCCAAAGCAGAAAAGGGTTTTGCTCCTCGTTCAGCAATTAAGAGGTTCTGTTATGGAAGCATCATGTGTTCTTCAATTTGAAAAGGACCTAGTTCCTCCTGGTGCCTGATGTTATTAAATCCACATTAAAAGGACACAGCTTAGAGAAACAGTGAAGACATGCATCTGAATGGAATAGCACCATAATCCATTTCTATCACGTGTTGTGTTTTTCAAATTACAGCTCTTCATAGTTGTAGATTGAAGGTTGTGTTTTTCTATTTAGCTAACAGAAAATAACTTCTACCAATTTTCCACCAGCAGTTCATAAATCACCATAAACAGAGAGCTTATCTAGAGGTTTGTGAATAACATACTTTTTCAATTTAGTGCCCAAGAGAAAAACAGCAAAACAAAACACTCAGTTTTGGTCTAAATTAAATGTTTCACATGACCCAAACAGTATAATTTCCTTTTTCTTCCCCATCTCTTTAGTGACAATATGCTATTTTGAAACTGAAGTATGAAAACATTTTGTTTTGAAACTATTAAATGCTTTATGCAGAAATGTACCACTTTCCACACTGAACTCTGTATCCCAAAACCATAGAGGTATTTATCACGATGACATCAGGGTCTTTAAGAAGAGGCATGGTGCATGCATTTCTGGCAATGACCATAAACTGAGTAGGGAAGGTTCTGACTTGATAGAAATAAAATCTTCATAGCAAAAGACAGTGAAACATTGGAAGTGCCCCAAAGAATTTGTGAAATCTTGGTCCTTGGAGATTTTTTAGTCTTATCAAACTGGAATAAGCCCCAAGGGACTAGGCTGAATTAAAAGTTGGCCCTACCTTGAATTTGGACTAGAGGTCTCAGGAAGTTCTTTATAAGATAAAATATCCTATGATTTTGTGAATTGGACAAAAACAAGTAATTTTGACTAATCTGAATTATTCTTGTTCAGGAAATAAAATTATTCAGCTAAGGACATCCCATTTAAAGCTGGTCAGCTACTTCAGCTTGAAGAGAAGGGACATTGTAATGAAATTGACTGTTGGTGACAACACAGCAGAAGATTTAATGTCAGGATTGTTAGGATTGAATTTGCTACTTTAATTTCCCTTTTGTTACAGAATACTCATCTTAAGAAGTCTACAGCAATATTTAGATGAGAACTGGTCACATATGCACAGGGCTCACATTTCTCTTCCAGGAAAAGGATGCTATTTTTAGATATTTCAACTAGAGTATGCAGAAGCTTTAACAGCAAATAGTCTTTTTTCAGATATGGTTAAAGATTTGAGTCACACTTTTGTTCTCAACAACAATCATTCCTGTACTTGTTGCAATTACATTTGTAATTATTGTGAAGAACATTTTCTGAACCATAGTTCTTCCTTCACAGACTGCTACTAAAATAAATTGGTGTATATTTTTGTGTTTCTGCACAGAAATGGAGCTGTCTAGTTCAGCCTGGAGAAAAGATCGCTCCAGGGACATTGCATCGTGGTCTTCCAGTACTTATATGTTTGGAAGAAATCCTCCACTCAAAGGGGAGCGAGACCCTGGCACAGGTTTCCCAGAGAACCTGTGGCTGTCCCATCCCTGAAAGTGTCCAAGGCCAGGTTGGATGGGGCTTGGAGCAACCTGGTCTAGTGGAAGGTATCCCTGCCCATAGCAGAAGGATTGGAATGAGAGGAGCCTTCCAGCCCAAGCCATTCTATGACTCTGTAATTCTATGGTTCTAAATGGACTTTTGGAATAGTCACTGTTTGCATAGGCAAGTTTGATTACCGAGTCAGGAAATGAAGTTACATAACATTTGATAAAAAATATTCCTCAGTCAAAGTGTGTAAGGACTGGAGGCCTCGGGTTCCCCCTCAGCTGAATCTTGAATGGTACCAGTGGGTCCTGGAGCAATCCAATTATGTGAGGCAAGCTACATCCTGGTGGTTTCCTCCTGTTTGTTAGCTCTAGCACAATAATTTAGAAAATGATAACATTTTCAACACTTTGATTCCACCAAAGAAAAAAACCAAGACTGTAATTTTATAGAGTTAATTCCATGCTGTGAGAGACTGAAATGGTTAATGGCTTAAACATTCTTAAGATCATCAGATGACTCTTGTCCTCTCTAGAAAACTGTGCAAAGAAGCAGCTGCCCATCTGTGACCATGGAAAGCCCACTCCTCTGGTCACTGCTGATTTGGATTGCACCATGACAAGCTGATGTCCCGTTTTTTAAACTCTAAGTCCTACAGAGTGAGGATGAACTGTTTACCACCTTTCATGCATCCTCCTTGTTCTCTGTATACTGATTTCTTGTGCTTCATTGTATGCTTAGACCATGATGATTCATTGGGAAGGTACTAAGACCATCCTGAATATTTTGGTGCAAGTTAAAAACCCAATAAAATCATAAGGAAGTCAAGGCCAGAGTCTCTAGGCCAAGAAGGTAGGGAAAACATGTAACCAGAGAGATGTTACAGGAGTAGTGAATTACTTTGCATTATTCTGATGCTTTTTCATTACTTCCTGCAGTGCAATATGACTGGATGAGTCACCACAGCAGCAAGGACTAAATTTAGGATATCTCTGAAATAATGATTCTTCACTGCCTACGCTAAATGGCCTCTGTTTTCTCCCTAAAAGACTCCTGATTCAAACTGTGAAAGGACAGGGACTTTAACTTCTTGCCTAATACAGGGTCATCAAGGTGAAATCATGACATTTAGGAAATAACCATCAACTTGTGTCCTTTGGCAGTGTTCTTAGAATCCATACAATATAATTCAGGAGTTACAGTGTTCTTCCATACTGTGAGACAAATGTAGTAGCAGTTACGCTTCCTAATGTATTCCTGTAACTGTAAACTAATTATTATGGACAATAATTGCAGTGATAAGGTCAGTTACAGTTCTCATCTCTGCATTTTCATTAGCTAGTATGAATTAATTAATATTCCCAGCCATTGGCATAGCATATATGAGCTATTGGAGATCTCAGGGGGATCATCTGCACGCAAAATACTGCACACAAGCAAAAATTGAAATAATTTTATTTTTCACTCTCCATCTATATCCTCATGCATCCACTTTTGCGATGAGGGAGCCCAAAGTTATATTTTAATTATGGGGAGTTATACCTGGCAGCCAAGTGTCTGTGGAGCTGGAAAGACCAGAAAAATCTGTGAAGGAAAGCTGGCATTTGGCAAATTATGTCAGCCACTAAGAATCTTACAAGGCATATGATCAGAGTTCCCTGACTGTGAGCCAGTGATTCCTGAAAAAGACCAGCTGTCGGCTCTGAAAAAGAGAGTGGCTCCTGGAATGGTGGATGAGAGCTAAAAACTGCAGCAGTCTTGGGAGATGCAGACCTTGGAGCCTTGTATTTCTCCAGCACCTGCAGAACAGCATCAAAGAGAAAGGGAGAAAAAATGAGGAAAGAAAAAACTAAAAGAATATTAAACAAGATTGTTAGGACTTTCCTGGGGCTTGGAGAATGTGAAATATCTTCCAGAATGGATCACTATGATAATGAAACTTTAGAACCCGATTAAAGTTCACAGCAGTGGGGAGAGGCAACTCCATCAGCTCACAGCTGTGGCTGAGCCTGGGAGGAAGGAGAGCTCTGCCTTAAAATCCACCCAGGGAGAACACAATTTCGGGAACATCTGGCACACTGGAGGAATTTAAAGGGTCAGCTAGAGTGGTAAGTAGGGGAATGCATCTGGCAAGGCCCAAGTGGAATTAGGTCAAAACACCACAGAGCGAGTACCCAGATGCACTGCAGGGCCAGCCCCCTTCAGACTGGGGGTCCAGAGAACAGCTATAATGGAAAAAGAATTTTCATGGGCATGACTGGGAAGAGAGGGAGAAATCTAATGCCAGGTGACTTTTTTTAGGTAACAAATATTTCACAGGAAATATTAAACAAGAACTCCACAGAGTCAAATTCTAATGATTTCAGTACAAAATACATCTTAAAGAAAGCAGCAAGAATGAAACATAGAAAGTGATTATAAACTACATTTCCTGAGGAAAATAAAAGCATAATCCCTCTGGAAAGTGAGTGCATGAGGATAAAAGAAGTCCAGAGAGAAAGGGCACTTGGTCTTTTCTTCCCTTTTTTTTTGGTGCTGCATGTCAGAACCCTTGCAAGACCCCTGTCCTTTTGAGGAAGGACACAAAAAAGAACTGACGGTAACATTAATTGTTCATGGGGGCTTCTAAGACATAGAAGAACTCTCAGGAAACTGCAGACTCAGAGAAATAGATGACATTCTGTCCTTATTGAATCCAGAGGCCTCGTATTGACTCTGCTCCCCACATAAGGGCAATTCTCAACACAAGGAGAGAGGGGTGACCAGGAGTATCCCTTCTGAAAAGAGTTACTTACAAGCACTTGTGTTTATGTATCCAGTCAGTTCAGGCTGTTTAGAATGATTGTGGACACCATTAGGTCTCATTAAGTCCATAGCCTTGGTAACCAAGGACAACCTCTTATGCCTGAAGATCTAGGCTGAAACTTCCTTTTTTATAAGGAAAGATAAATCCTAAAGTGAGATTCAATGAAATCTTAGGATGATTTTCAGCACCATGTTTTTTTGTGACTAGCTGAAGTTGGAGACCCCCCAAAAAGCAGCTCTCACTCACAGATTTTAGTTCATTTGGACCAAAGCTCCGTTGGTCCAGACAGGAATTTTCTTAGAAGTTTGGAATAAAGTTTTACTCTTGTTCTATAAAACCAGTCTAATGATGGATAGTGCAAGGCAAACTGTTGGGAAAGGCAATTTTACCTAAGGAAAAGAGCTCGCTCCAAACTGCTGTAGGAACCTGGGCCTTATGGCCTCTGTTTTCCTCCCTCCACCCTACCTAGGAACTTTATACAGTTGAAAATAAATCTAAACAATTGCAGGGACATTTGGCTGGGAATGCTGAGAGCTGGCAAGGCCCTGCTCTCTCCCTAGCTGCAGTCATTTATGATCATTAAAGCTAGTCTCTCTAGGAAAAAAAAAGAAGACAAAATGTGGAAGTGCATGAATCATACATTCCAAGCAGTTAAAACATAAAATTATAGAAGTTAGACTGTATGATTTTCCTGTCCCTCCCCCACTTCGCCTCCATTCCCTGACTTAAAATAGAAGAAAGCTGCAGAGAAGTAAGACCAAGGATTAAGTCAGTCAGGAGAGGAACCAGCAGAGCTGCTATGAGATCTGTAGGCAAAGCAGTGAGCAGCAAAAGAAATAACTATACCAGCTTGTACGGGGAAAAGATTAAAGGCAGATTAGAAGAGTCACAACGGATTTAGGAAACTGTATTTAGGATCCATTTTGTTTTTCTGACCCTGAAGTAATATTAGGATCTCATATATACATTGCAAGAAAAAATTCCCCACTTTCCAGTCTAAACACACAAAACAGAAGGAAGTGGACAGGAAAAGACCAAACAGTAAAGACATTTGCGGTTGTTCACTGTTTAGGCAACAGAACAGCCTGAAGCCCTGCACAGGATGAAAATTCAATTTTGAGAATACAGTGTCCTATTTATATGACAGATCACTGCATTGACCAGTGCAGTCTCCATGAACAAGTGCTCTAACTTCCCATAGTTACACATCACCCAGGAAAGTGCACACACTAATCTATTTGTCACATTTTCCTTCCTGGATCTATGTTATTCTAATTTATTTATCAGTCAGTCAGGTTAAAATTGAGTTAAATTCAAGAGTAACCACAATTACAGGGATGGCTCTCAGCTCTGTTTTAACAATTTGTCATCGTGTTTTCTGGAGGACATTTTCGCTACAGCTGATGACATTTAGGTCTGAAAGACATTGTGAAATGAAACAAAACCAAGCACAGCCAAAGCAAAAAAAAGGACAAGCACTGTTTTGCTCATTTCACTTTCAGCGTTTCTTTTCCCATTTGGAAAAATCCACTCACCAATCTGACTGAAACCTTATCTCCAGTTGGCACAAGCCATCACGGATTCACTGACATGAATGGAGTTTACACCTGCTGTGGATCCAGCTCAGTGACCAGAAGCCTATGAAACCTTACACTAAGTAGAAAAAGGGGAAAAGTAGTGCAGCCCCTCTCCCAAGGCGGTGCACATGTGCTCTTACAGAGGCAAGAAACATGAGTTTTCCCTCAGAAGAAAGTGGAGTAGGTTTGACAAAGCAACACTGATGAAGAAAGCCAAGAAGCTGCCAAAACTGGAAAGAAGATGTGAAATAAGTGTCGACATATTAATGATGGTTTTCTGTGTTTTCTTGTCACTTTCAGAATTCAGCATAAATCCCTCTGCTATTTAATGGAAGGGTTTCACTCAGTTAGAAAGCTGATCATGTTCCTATCAGCTTTTCATTAAATCAAAATTACTTTGGAAGCTGATTTTGACTAAACCCCTAGGTTAGAAGTGACAATTAAGGAGTTTGATGAAGAGGGAAATTTTAGAGTCAGAACGGCCTAACAAAGGAGAGAACATTTGAGTCCATCAGCTTTTTACAAGCCCCAGTACAGCTCTGCTATGTGATCGTGAGATATCTTCCACACCTTTCCTTGCCTTAGTTTCATGATTCCACCTTTAATGCACACACATTTTAACTGTCCTCCTTTAGACAATAATGTCTAACAAAAAGCAAAAAGCAAACCTATCCTGCCTGTTCCTGCTCAAGAGAGTTGAGGTTTTAAATGAAAACAAGTGGGTTAGAACGAAACATATAGCCTGAAACCTAATCTTATGGTAACTGAACTACCCTGAAGCTTTACATCTATGCTTTCAATTATCTGTTTAATGGTACTTTGCATGAGGAGTTTTGTTAAAAAAATTGGTTTTTTCCAAAGGCAGAGCAAAGTCTCATAGGAGATATCTGGGTAATCTGTAAACAAAGGATATCCACGCCCAAAACAACAGTCAGCATCTGAAATGTTATGACAAACTCAAGGTTCATTTTCCTGTTCTAGGCACAAGAAAACATAAATGATGAGTGACTCATCCCAGAATATGCTGATAGCCTACTGGGACAACTGCCTGAAGCATACTGGTTTTGGAACTCACAGAAGAGAATAATAACCAGCCCTAATGTTGACTGAAAGCTGAAATCAGGAAGCTGATAAGAGCTGGTGGTCAGTGCTCCATGGTAGAACTTTTAATAGTTCCCTCATGGAGACTTGAAAGCCTCTTGGAAGGTGAGGACACATGAGCAAGAAGAAATTTTTGAGGACATCCGGAAACACAAGTTGCAGCACACAAAGGCACTTCTGTGCCACGGCACTATGCCTGTTCTGGCACCCCCTGAACATTCCTTTTCCTGTCAAGTCCCACCTGCCTCTCCATAGAAATGCGAGGATCATCCGATGATGTTGAGATGGGCATCATTGCTAAATTGTATTGACCAGACAATGGAACTCTAGAATCATAGAATGGTTTGGGTTGGAAGGGAGATTAAAACTCATCTAGTTCCAGCCCTGCATGGTCAAAGAGGGAGGAACAGCTTGTGTGCAACAACTAGGAGAGTTTGATGAGATGGGGAACAGGGAAAGGCACTAAGATGTCAAAGAAAAATTGACACAAAACAGCAAATATGGGTAATGTGTCTAAACATTAAATCACCATTGTATTTCTTCCCCATTGATTCTAGTGAATTTTTCTGCTAAAGCTGCTAGGTGTAGATGATTTGCTGACAAATAACTGCTAATTGCTACCAAGTGACTGCTGACAGGAGGATGAGGCAAAGGTCCAGTAATGTGGCACATCTTGGACTCACCTGCCAGCAAGGAAGTAATTCACAAACCTGTGAGGCACTTTTGGTCTTTCAGCATTGTTTTGCTTTACAACTCTCCAGCACTAGTGAGAAGTATAAAATGTTAGCCAGAATTGGAAATACCAAACCATCAGTAATTCTTTCTTTTTCAAAACAACCCTCTGATGCCTCTTTGATCAGTGGCTAGTTAGTACTGTATGTCTTCTTCTGACAAACAATTTCCTGTGCCAATATTATAGAGTGCTCTGATATGCACATTAAATCTAAATTAGTGTATTAAATGTGTTAAACTGCATGCAGCTGTCAGCTAATTTGACATTTATCTCATGCACCTGATATACTGCCACCCACATCTCCAACAGAATCTCAATTTTGTTATATTTGTAGTACAGGAGATATATGTATTTGATACAAGGAGCTATCAAAATTCTTACATTCTACATACATATAACTGGAGTTGGATATTCCACAGGTGCTGTGATTGTATTCAGGACGATCAGCTGAGGTTACCTGGGATTCTAATGTGGATCAACACCTTCTGCCTGGATCTAAGGCTACATATCCCTCCTCAAAGCACAGATTTATAGAGAGAAGGATTTAGCTATGGAAAACTCCACTTCTGGAGACATGAATCTACAGCAGGTAGCCTAAAGTGTTTCTGTCCAATGCAGCAAAGAGATATCGTTGTATGCAACTACACTTGCCAAATTATTTGGCTTAATTAATGTAAATTTGAGTACACACATCATGGAAGTTATTCCAAGTAACACTAAAATGAACAGACAGCCAAAAGCCAAATCAGAACTAATTTCTGTAACTGGATTAGTTTGATTGGAGCTGTGACAAAATTGAGATTTACAGAACCGTATCAAAGCATTAGGCAGGGAATGCTGGACATTGAGATACAGTTTGGGAAGACCTTTAGCTGATGAAGGACATGGCTTAAGAGAAAGAACAGATGACTTCTAATGCCATTATCCTGTAGGGGCTAACATGCATTTTTTTCCCCCATTTGATGACCATTATGTTATCACTTGTTGTAAGTCAACTTGAAATAAACTCTTGAAATATGCTGTAAAAAAAAATTGGATGAGAATTAGTAAATGTTTTGTAGACTACAGATCATGTGAATACCAGCTGGGTATAGATCACTCTGGAAACTTCAGGACAGCATCTCTTCAGGGTTTCTTTACCCACTCTGTATCAGGTAGAAAGAAGTTCAGTGGCACTACACTAACAAAGAAGTCATAGAAGGGCTTTGTCTGGAAAAAACCTTAAAGACCCTCTTGTTCCAACCCCTCTGCCATGGTCAGGGACAGCTTCCACTAGATCAGGTTGTCTTGGGCCCCATACAACTTAACTACCTGTCCCAGCACCAGGAAAATTGCTGTAAGATGTAAGAGGAGGAATGTCTGCTTACAAACACCACATATAACATTGTTCTACCCTCATGCATAGGTTAGAGAGCATTGCAGAAGTAAAACATTTGCCCAGATTGATACTGAAAATTCAGCTGTTAATACTTTCAATTAAATCCCATAATTTATTGTAGCCTGAAAATGGGATTTGAGTTTTCCAGGCATTTTTATTACGGTAGCAAAGGGACATGAATCATGACTGCTGAATAAGTAGTGGGAAGACATGTTCACTGGGACGGTGCCAGTGGATAGTCTGAGCCTGTCTCTGCTGACAAACATGGCATAGACTCTCCATGCACAAAATCTGGGTACTCCCTTCCCTAGGCCAAAAAAATTAAGAAGAATAAAGAAGCATTGAAAATTTTTGAAAATGTGACACAGCTCTTTTCACTCACTCTCTGTCTCTGCTTCCAAAGGAACCTTGGGAATACATCCCTCCTTGGCTTTTGCAACAGAGCTGCCTTCCAGTTTGAGAGATGGTACCAAGGGTAAAACTGCCAGTCCTGTGACACAATGCATGATTTACAGACAGTCCAACTCACAGCCATCCAGCTCTTCCCACAACCCTCACCTGTGCTTTAGGAGTTTCTCTGAGGGTATGGGAAATTCCAGGGGACCCTATCACAGCTCCAAAGCCTGAGTTTTGGCCTTTGGAAATAGCCAGCAAAGGAAGGGAGCAACAACAGGACTTCTGCTTGTGAAGTACCACCTCTCCATTTCAGAGTACCCATGCTTCACAGTATTCCTTCGTGAATCTCACTGTTTTGGTCACCCAGTTAATCCTGGCGTGAGGGAGGTGGGGAGCAGAGTTTCCTCAGAGCTGTGTAAAGTGGATCCCATCATTACCCAAACACAGGGCAGTTTTACTCCTCTATGACACCACCAGGCTTTTGTTTGCTAAGAAAAGGTTTGCCTGGCCCACTCTGGACCCTGTCACTCCTAAATTTCAATGTGACAAAAGAGCTTCAACTCAATTTCTCCATGCAGTGATCTCAAAACTTCTAAAGCATTTTCCAATGACAGCAACTGCACAATGTGCCATTAATCAGAGCTGACAAGTTCTCCTGAGCAACCCCTGATTGATCCTGATGTTGTCAAACTTTCTTTTTCCTTTGACATCTTTCTGATTGGCATCTCTGTTTAGTGCTTTTGTGACCTTTCTGCTGTATTGATCCACACAAATCACAGGGAAGTGAGCAGTTTCATGAAGGGGCAAAGTTGATAAGAACAGGTCAAATGGTTACTGGGACCTCCACACACCTCCATTTTAATGATAGATTAGTGGGAGAGCAGAGCAAGAGCCAAGGACATCAAAATTAGGAAATGATAAGGACTGTATAAGGAGATTCTTATAGTCTCTTTCTATGGTTCCTATTGAAGCCTCTTATCTTGTAGGATTGATTAGCAATGTGAATAAACTCCTGTTGCACTCAGAGATAATTTATAACAACAGGTTTATTGAGAAATTTGGCAGTGAATTTGGTGGTGCCAGTTCTGTGGAGGCAGGCTTTGGGATCAGAAACTGCCCTTCCTTCAAAGTACCTTTCACACACTGGGGAAGGTGAGGGTCCCCTCTCTAAGGGAAACTGATTGCTCCATAATTTTGGGATCCGGGACTGTGTGTAGCTGCACACCTTCCAGTTATCTCACAACACACTGCAGCACTATTGCTGGGTGGGGAATTGTCTCCAGCACAAAACTTCCTAAGGTCCAGACAGGCACAAATACAGAGTTTAAATCTTCAGACCGATTGATAATGTCCACCACAAACACATGGATTGGAATGTGGGAGTACAGAACAGGGTGACAGGGAGAGGACTGGGTGCAGTTGAATGCACAAAATCCCCAAACAAAAGTAAATACTCCACAGAGTCAGCTGTCACAGCACAGAAAATCTTGGGTTACTGTATTTTCCTTCCTTTCTTCTCATGCATCACTCTTAAAGATTTGCTGTTCAAAGGGATATGTTAAACAGGGAGAACAGGCTAGATGAAAAAGTAACTTGCAGGCTGGGTATCTGAACACTCAATTTTTAATCATTCTTTCATTTCAAAGCCCTGTGCATTTAGTATGGAGAAGATATATGTGAAAGTGTATTTGAGTGTGTCCCTTTCCAGCAAAGCAAAGTATTTTAAGTACATTTTATTAGAAATGGCCATGGCCATTAGTTTCTGTAATAAACCAGTTGCTGATATTGAATATTTTGAATTCTGTTGTAGAGACAACAGCATTGGTTTATAATGAGAATAAATATAGGTTCAGTGCAAGGACATACAGCACTTAGAAAAGAAATTATAGTCCTTCAGAATGGGAAGGATACGTTTTCTTTAATCCATCTTAGCCTTGTTTAGTGACTAACACTGATCAATACCTTTCAGAGTGTGGTAATGGTCCATATTTAGATATCAAGCAACTTAGCTGTACTGTATTTTGTATTGAGATAGCTGGTTCTTAAATTATCTTTTTTTTTTTTTTTTTTTTCCCCACTGCACAATCTCAATAACCAAAATTATTTTCTCATGGGAAGCCTTATAAATTCTGAGGAAAACAAAATTTGAGACTATCAAAAAGGAACATTTTGTTAATGTAATATCTTCCAAACTAGCAGTACTTCTTCCTGTCAGATGTAAATATTTAGTTTAAATTTTGTCACCGAAGTCCAATCAAAACACAATAAAATAGATCTCAATAGAATGTAATTGAAATCATCACAGATTTAAAAAAAGGTTGCACTTACTCAGAAAATGTTTTCAGCAGGAAGCATGGTGATGTTTTTCAGAGCAAGTCTTGAAGTTTGATTTTGGGGGAGCATATTTGAGTTATCAGTGCTCTTAGAGTGGTAAAGCTACAACCTGGAAATCTCATAGTGATGGCAGAAAAGCCCTTCCTTTCTCTTCCTACAACAATATCTTAAACTGGTATTGCTTTTACTTCTTTTCTTCCACAAATATAAGACCTGAAACTATCTCCCTCACAATGAGGTGCATGTGAGGGTCTCCCTGCTCCACCTAAGGTATGGGGACACAGACTAACAATTTACTGGACTATTCTGATTTGTGTTTTTTTGAATGCTCAGTGGAGTTTAACAATATGAGATGACATTTGCAACACAACCCAATGTCCTCGGGCAGAGCAAGTACCAGAGTCAGAGGAGTGCAGTGGTTTACTTAAGATTTATAACCTGAGTTTTAAAGAGTAGTAAAGAGCAATGTAATAATATGTGACACTTGGAAGCCTGGAAGCAAAACTATGCTGATGTCTGTACTACCAATCCTAATTATGTTCTACTATTAAGAAAGGCAGTTAATAATCTGTTTCATAGCTAAAAGAGTTTTGGGGTTTTCTTCTCTCCCATTTTCATTCATTCAATCTTCTGATTTACTACTCCTTTTGGTAACAAACTTTTTTTTTTTTTTTTAAATTTTAGATTTTGGGTAGCACCCTGCTACCAAAGAAAATTCAAGGCCAGGTATTTTGGTGCAGCATCAGGAAAAGTGACAGACATCTCCAGTGACCTGCAAGATCACAGCACATTTGAGTATCCCAGGTGCAATGCATATCTGGGTTGTTTCTACTTCTGGTTTAACAAAGGGATCCACTCATTCAAGTATATGGATTTCACTGACATTTTATGCAATGACAGGCCTTAAATATTCTTCTGCTTAATTGCTCTGAGGCATCTATTTTGGTACTAATCATTTAAATGCACTAGGCAAGTCTCCTATAATAGTAGATTCTGCTTTTCTTTCTAAATTATGTGGTAGCACCCATATTTTACAGCTGTTTATGCATGAAAAGTGCACAAGAACTTCAGTGTTTATATAGAATTACAAACTGCTTCTTTTTTTTTACCTGAAAGTATATATTTTTTAAAATATAGTAGCTCAAATTAGTAATAAATATAATGCTTTGTGAGAAGCACAATAAGCAAACCTTCATTGCCTTTTTTCCTATTTTGTTGACCTGTTGCAGGACACTCATCATTTCAGCTATTAGTTATAACATGCCTTTTTTTTCCTTTTGATGAATATTAATTTAGATTCAAACCAAAGGGACTGATTTCAATATAGACAATATCATCTATAATAAAATAAGTAAGACTTTGGAATATACTGGTCTGTGAGAACATATTGAGTTGAAACCATACTAGTTCAGTAAGATTGTATTTTGGGATATTGAGATTTAGGCATTTCTAGATAGCCTAGAAATGAAAAAGAATGATCACTGACCCTGAAGAGGACTCTGGAAAGCTCTGAAAGAGTATTTGTATGTCTACAAATTGGCTCATGTTTTCTTGAGTATATAAATTACTCCAACTAAAATCTTTTGAAGGTAGGCCATATTTTCAGCAGTTCTACATTCTCAGGCTCCAGGGTTCAGGGGGACCCTGGGCTGCCTCAGGGAGGGTTAAAGAGTGGTTTTAGCACAGGCAGTGAAGCAGCAGCTGCAGTGGCTCTGGAGCTGGTCTAAGGCCAATTTGGATGTTTCTTTCCTTGGGTTTTTTGCTTATACAATATTAATGTAAAAATGCTGAAGCCCAACAGGGATTGCATCATGCCAGGGCTCTTCCCTGTGTACCAAGGATGAGGAGTGCATTGTCCAAGGAGGTCCCAGAATGTATTTTAAATCCCTTTACTACTGCAAAGAGCCTTGAGAATTTTTGAAAGTCTCTCTTCCAGATCTAATAATGGAATCATAGAATCCTTAAGGCTGGAAAAGGCCTCCAAGACCATTGAGTCCAGCTTTTGACCAAACACCACCATGTCGACCAGACCATGGCACTGAGTGCTACATCCAGCTGTTTCTTGAGCACCTTCAGGGATGGTGACTCCACCACCTCCCTGGGCAGCCCATTCCTATCCCTGTCAACTGTTTCTGTCAATATATTCCTCCTGATAACTAATTTGAACCTCCCCTGGCACAGCTTCAGACTGTGTCCTCTCCTCCTGTCACTGTTCCCTGGGAGCAGAGCCCGAACCCCCTGGCTGTCCCCTCCTGTCAGGAGCTGTGCAGAGCCACAAGGTCCCCCCTGAGCCTCCCAGCTCCCTCAGCCACTCCTCAATCAGATTTACTCTCTAAACCCTCCCTCATCCCTCAGGTTTTTAAATGAGCTTTTCTGGGCTGTTATGACTATATTAATAAGAAATTTCAAATATTTTTAAGTAAGGAAAGTGCAGAGGAGACAAGGAGTAGAATTAGTTTGGGCTCTAAATGGTGAAACGCTGGCCTCAGTTAGTTAGGGGATCTGTTAGTCTTCATCATTACTTGTCTCAGTGGGGTGTGGAGGGGAGAGGAGCTGCCAAGGCTGTGCACCCTCTGTTGGCTTCTAAATTCTGAATTCTAAATTCTAAATTCTAAATCCTTGTGGCCAAGGATAATAGAATTCAGGATCTGAAGAACACTATCTTAAGCACTATCAATTTTCTATGAAGTATTTGAGATTCAGAGCCCTCATAGGTTCTTTGATTTGGGTTCTCCTATGTTTAGAATATCAGCTAAAACCAGGCAAATGATGTTAGACTCTTCTGCATGTTTTCAGTGTATTGTAAAAATTCACAGGGTTCCACAATCATCTCTTCTCTTACATTCTGTCTACATAAATCAGTCCCCTGTGCTATGTTTGGAGAACAGAATCAGTCTTCAGACTAACTCATTTTCCCCAAGCACATTTACAAAGTTTTGTTCATCTTCAGAACATCTGAATTTGATTTTCCCTCATTAGATGGGAAAGTTTCTTGAAATTTAAATTCAGTACAACAATATGACTCTTCCACTCCTCTCTGCCATCAAAACAGGAATGAAGATGTTAGTTTGGGGAGCAATCAGGCAATCTAAATTATTCAGATCTGAAAGTTTTAAGTTAGAACAGTTTTTCAAATTCATTTGTATTTGGATTACAACAGTCTCAACCCATGTCTGTCTAATGAAGCTCCTGCTGAAAATCTCAGCTGGAAATTCAGGGAATCAAGTCTATCCATCACCTCAAAGTCATGATTATTTCATAAGAAACACTCGGTGTTCAGTCAAGTCTTTAAGTCATCATTCGAGTTACTATAGTTTAACCATACAGGCATCTTTTAGAAGAACTCATGCTGAACATTACTTGATAAAGATAAATCCCATTAGCAGAACAAACAGTACAAAAGTCTGTGTCCTGACACCACAATAAGATATCCTTAAATATTCATAAAGGATACAGGTGCAGATCTTTCATCACATTGTGGAGCACATCCAAAGCCTCTAGGAAGAATATTAATAACTCCTTCTCTTGCATTTCTGTTGGAGGAAAGCTCAATTAGTTTCAGTCTGCTGTCTTTCCCTTATCTATTATACATTTGAGCAGTTACACTTTGCTTCTGGAAGTGCACATTGAAAGATATGTATTAACAAGGTAAGGGTAAAAAGGAGAGCACATGGGCACCCTGTACCAAGCTTCTTGCGCTGAGGAAGACCCCTGCCCACTGTCTATGCATGCACTCTCTTTGCTCTTCTGCCCCTTCCCCATGTTGCTTTGCACACTGAGAACTGTCAAAGAGCTTTATGTCATATATGCTGTGGGTGGAACGAAAGGAAAACCTAATACAAAGGAGGATTAAAAAGGTGAAAGGAATGGGAGACCTGAAATGGAGAGGCAGGATGTTGAAGAACACAAGCAATGCATGAGGCTGCAGCTCCAGGGAAGAAAACAGAGGTGGGAAGGGACAAATTGTTAAATCTGACAGGAGGCACAGAGAGAGGTCACTTCTTTTTGACCTGTGCCCTGAAAAAACTTATTGATTGTGGTTTATTTGTGGGTCTTTAAAAAAAATAAGTAATCTTCTAGCCTTTTGTCTTTTGATTTCCATTTTTTCTGAGTCATGGAGGAGACTTAGATGATTAACGATGTGGAATCGTAATTTGTGTTATACGCACATTCCCAAAAACCTTCTAGAGTTCAGTGAACAGGCCAATTAATAACACCTATCACCCCTTAAAAGTGGGTTAATCATCTATGGGGGATAATACTGTACATCTTTCAAACTGTAATTACATAACCTGGTGCTCTAACAAGATTCATTTTCTGTCATGCCTTCCACCATAAGTGTATCTTATGTGATGTATAACATGATTTGACTTTTGAAAATCTTATAGACTACCATTATCTCCTAGGATACATATTAAAAAAGAGACTAGAACACATGTAAAAATATCTAAAGAATGTCATTTAAGCTGGCCAGATATATTCAGTTAATAAATGATAGCTTAAATTAAAAAATAATCATTATAGCTGTCAGTAAAGGTTTATTGAATTTTGCATTAAAATAGTGTAGAATTTCCTAGGAAGAAAAATTACATCGTCCTTTCAGCTTGAAGGAAAAAAAAGAGGAAAAACAACAAAACTTCACAACCTTGTGGTTTGCAGAAATAACACTCCAAAACTCCTTCTCCAAAAAATGAAACTATTCAACTGAGGCTACAGAAAAAATACCACCATCTGTTATCAGTATACAGTATATAACACAAGCAAGGAATTCTGTTTCTAGGCAGAAGGAAGGGTACCGTGTACTGCAATAAAAAAATCACCATACTCACTGAAACTGAATATTCTTAAGATTCTAAATATTCTGTTTGAGGTAGCTCTGGTATGAGGTTAGGGGTGTGCCTTGAGTCATCTCTCATTCATCTTCAGAAAATACATTGCTAAGAAGTAAAGCAGTCTGAAGTGATACTGAGTCTGCTTGCACAGGAGATTGAGCCTTATTTGTGCTCTATTCTAGCAATTTCTCAGTCAGAGCACTGGACTGACTGTGTGAATTTATGATTTATGACTCAGTGTGGCTTGGCTTTAAGTTTGCGGTTCTCTTCAGAAGAATGTTGAAGCAGGAATACGACCATCAACTCCTTTATCAAGGCTCCTGAGCTAAAGACAGATGCAACTCTCTCAATTATTAATCTAGAGCTCTTCTAGGTAGACAATTTTTTAATCCCAGCAAGTGTACTTTCTATTCTAAAGTGCTTTATGGATTGAAAAATCTGACAGTCTCCTTGTAGCACTAACATCTTAAATGTGTTTCTTCACTCTATGACTGTTAAGGTAAAGTGCTTTCTTTTTTTTTTTTGTTTTTTTACTGAACACAAGCCAGAAAATTTTCTTTTCCCTCAAAGGAGAATGCCTTAAGTTTTAGGATTCTACTGGGCCAAGAATTTCTATTTTGATGAGTGGAAAACAACTTTGCTCAAAACAGTTAGCAGATGCCAGGGACATCTATCTCCAAGAGCAGGCTGGATATGGGCAGAGGTGGAGAATGAGTTTGGGATTCCCCTTCTCACTTGGAGAGTCTCTAACTCACGAGTTGTTCTGTTCTCTTCTCCCCTGCCTGCTTTGAAAGGGGAGATGGGTATCTTGTTCAAATGTTTGAAGGAAGGATCAGAGACATCTCCCTGCAGAAGAACACTCTGAACTGCAGCTTCCCTGTGAGCAGAAGTATCTTCTTCAAATATAGAGGAGAAACATTTAAGAGAAAGAGAGATTGAGACTTGCTACCTGCTCAACATGTAGAAACATCGTTGGGAAACTTGGCTGCTCTGTTCATCTTGCTTGCTGACTTAAATCTCCTTCTAAAGTGTCTTAACTCTCCTTCTTCCCTGTGCATTGAACACTGGGACCTCATTCTATGATATAAATCCTGGTCTGCAGAAAATTTAATCAGACACTGTAATATCTGGGGGCAGGAGGAGGACAAGAGGCAATTGAAGGGCAATTTGACTTTCTTCGTTCCCTTCTAATATTTTCTTATTTCCCGGTGCTGTGATGAAGAGAAACATGTACTGTACTACGCTAATAGTAACCATGTAAATACCCACAATTAATAAAGAGGTTTTACTTTAAAAGCACAGATGAAACACATTCATGGAATCCTAGAATGATTTGAGTGGAAGGAGTGACGTCCAAGACAATTTAGTTCCAATCCCCTGCCATAGGCAGGGACACCTGCCACTAGACCAGGTTGCTCCAAGCCCTGCCCAACCTGGACTTGAACAATTCCAGGGATGGGATAGTGGGTGGAGACGGGAGGAGGATCACAACTTCTGTGTTGTTGTTAAGGAATGATCACAGGAAAACTTAGTTCACTTGGAACTGTGTCATATCTATCAAATCCATGAAAACATATGGCAGATATTTTAAGTTATCAAAATTGGTCTTGAACAAAGGAGGCAAATGAGTTGAGCTCCAGGTCATCTCCTCTGACAGTAATGGCCCCCATTTCCTAGGTCACATGTGAAAAATATGTTAGACATTAAATCTGACACTTAATATGGACATAAATGCAAACTCAGCTGACTTGACCCAGAAACAGGGAAAGTATATGGCACAACAGGAGCTAAACTCCATTCACAAGGCAATGTAAAGCATTGGAAACAAAGGTTCCCTCCTTGCCACCACCATATTAATTATAAATTAATAACTCACACTATTTCATTGGCTGATGTTATCAGACTAGATGTAAGATGAAATTTTTTATGATGAGGGTGGTGAAGCACTGGCAGAGGTTGCTTGGAGAGGTGGTGGATGACCAGTTCCTGGAAACGTTCAAGGTTGGGTTGGATGGGCCTCTGAGCAAGTTGATCTAGTTGAAGGTGTCCATGTTCATGGCAAGAGTTTGATGTAGATGGCCTTCAAATGTCCCTTCCAACCCAATTCATTCCATGATTTTATCATTTTATATTAAGATTGTAATAAAGAAGGTAGTTAAAATGTTAATATAACAACAATAAGGCATGGTGGATGATATAATTAAAATTCATGGAAGATTGTTTTGTAGCATCTTAAAATGCAAAAGTTAAATAGAAGAATTAATTTATTTTGTTAGGTTGCTTGTGTAAGTAAATTACTTTTTATTGAAGAAATAATACCTGATCACAAAACGATGTTATAATGGAACAGCCTTTGGTGTGTAACTTCTTGGGGATTATTACCCAAGAAAATATTCCAGCTCTGAGTTCCCAAAATGGAACACAGTAATTCACATATTTGAGGAACATTCTTATGCTAGATCAGGGTCTAAAACCCTTTGGATAGAATATGAGAGTAAAAAAGAAAAGGTCTATCATCTTTATGCTGGAGAGTACGGTGGTTTCCACAACAATTGGGCTCCCACTTAGTGAGGGTGGTGGAATTTTTTGCTGGTGTGGAAATCAAAATAAGCCATGTTGAGAAGTGAGACACCTTCATCTGACAGAATCACACTTACACTGAGCATTTTGGTGTAATCTTCAATGTAACAATTGAGTGAATTGCACACCTCCACTACCTGGAAGCATTTTAAGTGCAGGTCAGGGTTGAGAGCACAAAAAACATCCACCCTGCAAGGGATCCTAAGAGGTAAACAGACAGGATCAAGTAGGCTGAATGCAAGCTGCTGAACAGCTTGCTTTGACATGCACGGTCCTTCACTGTGAAAAGAAGATTCCTATTGAAATTGTTGACAGTATTCAAGTAGCTCTAGTGCCTCTCTGCTCAGGAAGGGTACTTAACCTTTGCATTTCTGTGGCATCTCAAGAAGAAAGACTGAAACTGGAAGGAGAGATCAGAACAGACAATAAGCCACTTATGTTAGTAAAAATGGCTGAGTAGAAGAGAGGGAAAAATTGTGCTCTTTGGGGGAAACAGAACAAAACAAAAAGAACTTGAGCATATGGCTCCAAATCTGTGAGTATGCACATATTCCTATCTCTGCACTAGCACATTGTCTTATTAGCACCCAAGGATGCTGCTGGTACACAGCACCTTTGCAGATCTGGGTCTAGTTTGTAATGCTATGATATAGCTCAGGCCAGAGCCCATGAGCCATCTGTAGGAGCTAATAAAACATTTCCCTTTTTTTTTGTTTGTTTAAAGAGATTTAAACTGGTCCATTTGTTTCTTGTAATGTTCCATTCGTACCTTATAATGCCTTTACTATGTGGTCCAGAGTGGAAAACTGAACCTTTGTGATCTCAAATGTCTATAAATGTTACTTTAAATTTATATGTATCCTTTCAATCTTTCTCAAAGGTATAAACTCCTAGTGCTTCTCGGGAGTCTTTTTTTTTCCTCTGTGATACGAAATTCTGGTATTTTTCTATTGGCAGTTGTCATAGGTGAAAAAACTAGGTCTTGCACTGTGAGTATAGGTGATGAAAAATTGAGTGTATATATATACACACATGCACAGACACATTCATGAATGTCTGGGCAATACCCAAAATTAGCTTTTGAACTCACAGGCACTTTCTAGCTACACCTGGCACAGGCTGCTTGTAGATTTTGGTAACACCTAGACAAAACAGAAGTGTCACTTCTTGAATCTTCTGGTATATAAGGAGACATGAGACAGATCCATGAGTCTTGAACCTGTTTGTGTGATGAGCTTCTTCACACAGACTGGAAAACTGGGGACTGGGTGTTTGGGAAGAAGAAGTGATCCCAAAAATAAAATAAAACAGAAATATATAGTTGAAAAAAAAAAAGGAAAGAAAGAAAAAAGGGAGAAAAGAAGTATTCCTGAATGGGAAAAAAGGAAAAATGAGTCCCAGAAGGAAGATGAAGATGCTGGTAGAAGCAAAGATCCAGGAAGCAAGTAAGTGAGCATGTGAGATAATGTATTCATGTCAAAGTCACATTTCTCTGGTTCTTATATAAGCCCTGGGGTCCAGATTCTTTAGGGATTGTCACTCATTCTGTCTCATCCATGGCAGAAGGGAGACCATGATCCTATCTGTGATCCCTTGGTAATCAGATAAACAGACCCTACCAAAGCAGTGCTTAACATCTGTGGGGTTCATGAAAATGACATAGCTGAGGGATTAATGGCTTGGTAGGAAGAATTAAATTATCAAGAAATATGTAATCTGATAGATTAGTAGTTATGGAGGTCAGGAAATGTGTGACATGGATGAGCTAGGGAAGGGGCTGGAGCACCGGGAGTGGCTGAGGGAGCTGGGAAAGGGCTCAGCCTGGAGCAAAGGAGGCTCAGGGGGGACCTTGTGGCTCTGCACAGCTCCTGACAGGAGGGGACAGCCGGGGAGGGTTGGGCTCTGCTCCCAGGGAACAGGGACAGGAGGAGAGGGAATGGCCTCCAGCTGCTCCAGTGATAGAGGTTTAGATTGGATATTAATGACAATTTCTTCATGGAAAGGGTTGTCCAGCTGCCCAGGGCAGTGGTGGAGTTCCCATCCCTGGAGGGGTTTAAAAGCCATGTGGACGTGGCACTTCGAGAAAAGGGTTAGAGATGGGCTGGGCAGTCGTAGGTTAATGGTTGGACTTGAGAATCTTGGAGGGCTTTTCCAACCTAAATTATTCTGTGATTCTATGACTAAATGGGGATTCAGGGCTTCGTTTTTGCCATACTTCCATGACATGGTTTCGTAAGTACCCGGTGTAGGCACAGAAGTGCAGCGGCGGGTCTGATCATTTCCCCTCCACACTCCCCAGAACAATCCTCATCCTAAACTTAGACAACAGCTGAACACAACCTGATTTTAGCTGATTTATCCCCCTGCTAGATTTACTAGCACAAACCACGAACTGATTTTCTCTAGTCAGTGGTGCTGTGGGACCAACTGACCTCCAAAGGACTTGCAGCCTTGCCTGCAGATGATGCAAGACAGCCAGGTTGCAGTGAGATGCTGGCTGAAAGGCAGCTAAAGAAGGCACAGGCCTCAGACAAATGTCCTCTGATAAATCTGAAGAAGTTTGTAGAAAAGGAAGAGTGGTAGTCTACAAGTCTAACAAGCTGGTAGCCAAACAGAGGGTTGAAAATTAGGCCAGGCCCATGACCAGCACAGCCTCTTGACAACTAGGAAGAAGAAGATACATTTTTATACTCACATTTGGTTTTTTTTTAATGTGACATCCACTCCATGATTCCAATGGTTACACAGAATTATTTATCTTTTCCTTTACTCCTCTGTTCCTCAGTGTTTAATGTGACACCATATTGATTAGATTTCCAGAGCATACCACTCCAGACGTATTTATATGGCTGTTTCAAATGATTTACAATAACTAATCTCATAACACAAATATAATTTTGGAAATATAATACCAGTCAATAGCAGTAAATTTTCTGCTAATGGCCAGGACTCCATGTGCCATGGCAATAAGTTGCCTCTAACAACTTATCACCTGAAGGCTGTATCTTCAAGTTAATGTAAGCTGGCATGGGACCAAATTTCAGTGCTCAGTGGAGCTCTACAGAATTATCTCAGCTGAAAGTCTATATGTCCTAATTACCCTGATATAAAACTGGATAGAGCAACCCTGCAAAATGGCAAACTGTTCTGAAGCTTGTCGTGGTGCAAGAAACCCAAGTTCCTGCTTTCCCTCTTGCCAGGGAATTTCTCCTGACTGCAGAAACATTTTGGACCAACAAATATTATTTATTTCTCTAAAACACAGGCCTTTCAACTGGAGAGGAGGACATGAGTTTGATTTAATCAAATGCAAACATACTTTTTTTTTGTACGTTTTGTACATTTTTAGCCTTCTTTGCAAGAAGGCTAATACTTCTATTAGTGTTATGCTTTTCTATTTCTTGCATTACCTAAACACAGAACAGACACTAATGATTTTAGTTTTGCAAAAGACTTCTCAGAAGAAAAAATATTAAAGATTTGGGAGTATCCAAATTAATGGAGGAATTTCATACCAGAACATGGAATAGCATACATATCCAGTGTTTTTACTAAGTGATACTCTCTTTGGGGACATTGGCATAAAAAGGAGTAATTTCATAAGTTAGTTGTTAAGGTTTTATCTATGAAACCAACATGATGACAAGAAGAATATTACTCCTACCTGAATAACAGCTAATTTGTAAATATCAAGACAATTACTTTTTTTTTTGTTCTGCATAAAACTGTGATTTCTAGTTTGCAAAATTCACAAGAATGAATGAAGTCTAAACAAATGAAGTCTACAGACTCTCAGAAGAACAAGTGATCAAAGCTTTGTTTTGTAGGCTTGTGGTTTTACTAACAAAAGAAAAAAGTTCCAAACAACCCTTCAGTGCTAATCAAATGGCGTGTCTTTATTTCCAGATCTATTTGTGGATCTGTTTATGGACTCTCAGTACATTCTCTACGAGTTGTAGAAAGGGCATCTTTATTTTCCATATTGAGGACAGCTTCTGCATTTTGAAGGGAGTTTTGTTTACCTAAAATGTTTTTTGTACAAAAGACAAACCCCTCAGACAGTGGACTGAAATGTTTGCAGGATTTCAAAGCAGTGGCTCAAGAGGCTATGACTCCACAAATGTAGAATGTGAATGCTAAATACCGATTTGACAAAATCTCAAGTTCCTGCAGAAAAATTACATCAAATCAGTGTAAGGCAGTAATGTATAGGGAATTACCTTCTTTCAAAAATAACTTCCTCTTTTTATCATAAACTTTTCCATCATGAACTGATTAACCCAGTTGATTGTTAATATTGATAACTATAAAGTCTGGCTTAAAGTTCCAAATTAATTTTTTGCTGTCCCTGGGTTAAAGGACTGGATGTGTTTAATAACCTATAACTACATGATGAAGTCTAAAAGGTTATCTGAGTGTCTTAAACATATTTACTTGAAAATATTTGAAATTAGATAGCATCAGACTCTCATGAGAATGTGAAAAATGAATAAACTTTTGAGATTCGTAACATATTCAGAATAGTTAAATAAACCATGCAACTATTCAGGGTATGAAATCCCTAATCTCTAATTTAAGATCAGATTTTAAATCAGATTCCCCCAAGGAAAAAGAGAATTATCTTCTCTTTCTGATTTAAATTTTTAAAAATTTATTTCAAAGAAGGCAGAGTACAGCCAGAACAAATATGATTTTTCAGAAGGAAACGGAAGCAAGATGAATGCAAAATATTCAAAGACAAACATTCCAAAATGCAAATAAAATTCAAGCAACATGTAATATCAAATATAATGTGGTAGCATATATCTCAAAGCAGGGTGTATTTTTTAGACAGAGCTTCACTTATTTGTAAAGCAAATTTGTTGCAGGAAAGTACCAAAAAGAGTGCACACACACACACACACACACACAAACACACACACACACAACGCATGCATATTGAGAAATGAAGATTTCAGAAGCAATGCGTGAAGGAGTTGAGAAGATAAGTTGTGCTTCCAGAAAATGTTACACCATATCTGTTCTTCAAAACAGCTACACCCAGTGACCAGAACACTCCTTAACCACTAAGGATATTGTGGATAAACAGGTGGATGTTGTATGAGTTTTAGGTTGAGACTTTGCACACAAATCATAATGATGTGACCAAACTTACTTGATTTTGTGGTGTTTATTCACAGATCCAAGACCTGATGATACTGAACATGCATTAAAAAAACCCAAAAAACCAATATACACAAAATATATTTTTAATAATATAATAATATAATTTTTATAATACACAACACATAGAGAGAAGTGTCAGTTGGAAAAAAAACTAAATGATATACAGGTGAAACAAGTCAGCAAGTCAAATTCTTATTAGGAGCATAACATTATGGGAAAAGATGGGAAAGAAAAAAGGTAGAATAAGTTTCTGATGTTTTAATATAACTTTTAATATTATCTCTGTGGAAAACACCTATGTATTTTTAATATATAAAAATGTTTGGATTGATTATTTTACAGGCAAAATTTCTGAGATTTTTTTGTGTATTTCTCCATCCACATCCACAAGTTTTATGCTAACAGATATAGAGGTTATGTATATTTCAGCCACCATGGGTTAGGGATATTAGGAAAAAAAATGAATGTGACAAATCCCCCAAAATATTAATAAATTTTATTAAACAAAATGAACACTTTTTTCACTACAAAGGGAAATTTAGTTTTAAATTCATCTAAATTACACTTCTAAATGAGCCCCAAGAAAATAATTAATTTTAGTGATCATTTGGAGTGAATTGGGAGTGAGGTGGGCTGGATTAATTATTTTTAAGAAAATTAAAAATTAAGAAAAGAGAAGAAAGTTAAACATTTTAAATTTCTTTGAGCACTTTTGTTGAGGAAAAGATATATTGTGTGCTATTTATATAGTTATACTAACAGACATCTCATATACAGAAAGAAATCTTTCCTCTCCTTCTTAGCAGTGTGTTAAGTATAAGAGGAAATTCTTAATCCTCTTAAAATGTTTTCAAATAAGGGATGGAAGGTAAAGTAGCAGGATGTTGTCCAGTCCAAATGCTGCTGGCAAAAATCTCCAAAGTAATCTTATAATTTCCAGTGTGAAGACATCTCCATTTAGAGAATTTAGTCAATGCAGCATTCACATTCCCTCCTCTCACAGAAAAAAAAGAAAAAAGAAAGAAAAAGAACTGCAAGAAAAACAAGAAAGAAAAAAAGTTAAAAAAGAAAGAAAAAAGAAAAAAAAATAAGAAAAAAGAAAGAGAAAAAAAGAGGGGTTTGTCCAGACCCTACTGAAATCCTTGGAATCTTTTTAGTAATGTCAACATATTTGGTATCAAAGCTCTAAAGCTTCAATACAAATCCTTAGACCTACAAGTACAGTTTGCATGTAAAAAGAAATTAAACACTATTAAGATAGTTTCAGTACTGGAAAACAATTGTTTTCATTGTTTTCCTAATGCCAAGGGAGAGAAAACTGCTGTGAATGGCTTTTGCCAAACACAGCTCACAGTTAACTTGCATCTCACAACACTAAGGATTTGCAGATGCAAGATATTACCTAATTTTGACAGAGCACTTTTCATCAAGTTATCTCAAAAGGGCTTTGAAAATGATATAACATCATCTGTTCCACTGCTAGACATAGAGACATGGAGAAGTGAAGTGACTCACAACGCACAGAAGCCCTGGAAGAAAATCAAGATTTCCTTTTCATCCAGTCAGTGTCCAATCCTGTAGGCTGTACTGCTTCCCCAGAAAACGTGTGCCATTTCTTAAGAAATCAGAAGGAAAAAGTGGTGGGAAGCAAATATAAGGAGTAACTAAAATAAATAAACAGGGCAGACACTGTAGCTGTTTGCAAAGCAGCCACTAAAAGGCTGTTTCCAAATGTAAAGGGCCAGTTCCCAGTGAGACAGACTCGAAAAACCTAACATTGTAGCAAAGTGAAAGCTTCCCTATGGACAGCAGATCTTTTCTGGGGACTGTGAGTGTCCAGAACATATGTTCAGTCTGCATCAGGGTGTTACACTAAAGGCTGTACTTTAAAGGGTCGTAGTCAGACAGTTTAATGTCCACTTTAACCTTCAGGCTTAGCCAGAGGAGGATACAGGCACATCTAAAAATTCAAAGGTTTAATTAATTTTCCTCATTTAAGGGTCTCCCAGACCCCATGGGCCAGACATGGGGCTGTAGCTGGAAGACAGCTTAGATATGTCTTTGTGCCTTTATTGATCTTTGCTAAATAGATTGATGTGCAGATCTATTTAGACCTGAGCTTACCTTCAGAAAGAGAGATTGGCTGACACCAGTCCTGAGGAACTCAACCAAAAGGATATTATCTGATTCTTCATAGTTACCAGCCTCAGCTTCAAGCTGTATGCAGAACTGTGCATACAAGTGATCTAATTATGCATGCAAATACCTCAGCTCCAGCTGACTATTTGCTGCGTAATTCTTGCAGTAAAGAAGAGCATATTACAACCAAGAATTTTTATACACACAATTCTAAAAGGCTGAAGCTCATCAAGAAACAATTTCTTCTCCAAGGACAATAAAACTGTGGAACAGCAGAAGGAGCAGCTGTATGATCATCCAGAGGGGGCCAGAGCCACCTGCTCTGAAAGGCCAGAGACCTTGCAATGAAGGCAAAGTCTGCTCAGGAAGGCAGAAAAGTTTCTTCTTGAGTCTCAGTAGCTAAAGGTTGGTACACACCAAGGAGAGCAAGAGCTTTGACCCTTCCAGAACTCTGAATATTTTATCGAAATATGTGCCAGACCCTCTGAAAGTCTTGGCTTTAATAACAGACTAGGGAATTATTGCCACTAATTTCAGAGCATAGTATGGAAATACATTTTCTTTAACATATTTTAGATTCTAAGTCTACCTTTGGTGAATATTCCCTTAATCTCATATTAAAGAGGAAAGAAGAATGGATAGGCAGGCAAAAACCTGAATTATCTCTATTTACATTTTTGCAGAATGTTCAGAAATACAGCCTTGATCCTAATTCAGGTTTCTACATTTTAATTATTACTTCATCCCCCTGATTCATGCCCAGAGGATATGTATTCAATTTAAAGCAGAAGTGCATGGAGATATACAGGTTGCAGAGACCCAGTTTCAGCTCAATTTCCTTCAGATTGCTTCAATAAACATTGCAAAGATTAAATTCTTTTAATTATTTCTCAGATTGATTTCTACTGAAGCTTAGTGACAAGGACTGCACTGTATTCTTTATCATTATAAATGGGCAAATAATGAAATAACAATAAAATCCTTCTTTATCACAGTTGTTTCGTTGTTTATCATATCTGTTTTTTTCACCTTGCATAGGGCAGGTATCAATAATTCATGTCTGAGTGAACGCACCTCTGTAAAAGTTTATGTGCCTCATACCATTAGCAATAGATCACTTTTTAAACATTGTTAGAGTCTCTCTTCCTATTTCATGATCTGGTTGTTATCTTCATTTCAATAAAAAAGATTTATTTTTGCAAAAGCCACACACCTTAGGCAATTCAAATGGCACAACATAAGGAGAACACAATTCAAGTGTAAATACCTCCACAGGATTTGCAAAGAGATCTTGTGTATAAACCAAAAGCAAAATGAACACTTTCCAAAAAGTTACAGTATTTTAGGAGATGAATTCCCATTTTGTGGAATTAGACACTTGATGATATACAAGGCCCAGCTTTCATCCCCTGGACACCTGGAGAAATTTTCAAAACCTTGAATTTGACCTGTGTAGATACTGTACACAGATTTACTGGAGGGAGAAGTTCAGTAAACAAATTTTAAGTTAAGATGATCTGCATTGTGCAGCCTGATCCTTATCACCAGAGAATTTATATAATGGCCAAGAGCTATGAACCTATACAGTTCTTGGTAGAATTAGATCCTTTGATACAGCAACTGCAGGCAGGGAAAGAGAATCAGACTCCCCTTGATGCCAGTACTGGGACAGGAGCAGGTCACAGATGCATGTCTCAGGCTGGCAGGTGAGTACCTCCCTCTGCTCTGGGTTCAGAGCTCATTTTCCAAGGATGGGCATTTATGCATCTTGCAAAGACCTGAGTGAAGATTGGGCTTTTCTTTGTCCAAGGCCAGGTTGGACAGGGCTTGGAGAAATCTGGGATAATGGCAAATGTTCCACCTCTGTGATCTTCAAGGCCCCTTCCAGCTCATACCATTCCGTGATTCTGTGATTTTAAAACAGGATGTCTATAGAAAGTAATGCAAACACAGCTGTCTTGGACATTGATGTCAAATGTCACCAGGACAGAAATAGATGACAATTTTGCATCCGTGGACTGCAGAGAGAGAGGCTATCGGCTCTTTACCACAAGAGACTGAACTAAAATGCTTGTGCTGCTGGCTAAGGGGGCAGGGGAGAGTTGCTGACACTTTTCTGAAATGGCAAGGAAAGACATGAAGAGTCATAAAGATGCTGTATAGCTGGAGCACCGGATGGCTGGAGCACCTCTGCTGTGGAGACAGGCTGAGAGAGTTTTCATGATTCACCCTGGAGGAAGAGAGAATGCCCTGGGGAGACCTTATTGTGCTCACCCTCCTCTAAAAGGGGCTTATAAAAAGGAGGGAGAGAACTTTTTACATGGGCAGATAGCGATGGGACAAGGGACAAGGCTTTTAAATGGAAAGAGGCCAGTTTCAGGTTAGATGGTGTGAAGAAATTCTTCACTGTGAGAATGGTAAGGCCCTGGTACAGGCTGCCCAGAAAAGTTCTGGATGCTTCATCACTGGAAGTATCCAAGGACAGGGTGGATGGGCCCTAAGCCATCTGGTCTAGTGAGTGGCATCCTCACCCATGGCAGGGGAGTTGGAGCAAGATGATCTTTTAAGTTCCTTGCAACCCAAACCATTCAGTGATTCTATGACTCTGTGACCCAATGACCCCACAACTCTATGATTCCATGATTCGATGATTCTGAATCTATGATTTTATGACTCTGTGACTCAATACCTCCATGACTCCATGATTCTATGATTCTATGATTCTATGATTCTATGATTCTATGATTCTGATTCTATGATTCCATGACCCTATGACTCCATGACTCTGACTCCATGACTCTATGACTCCATGATTCTATGATTCCAGGATTCTATTTTCTGTGACTCTCTGATTCCATGACACTAGAAACTGATGACCTGAAAAGAGGTGAGAAGCTCAACCATAAGTGAGTGCATGCACAAGTTTGCACTATTTCTCATCCTACACATACACCTGATTTTCTAATGTGCTCTTGGAAATGAGAATGTATGGAAAAGAAAAGACAATGCCAAAAAGAGACCAGTGTTTAGAAGGAAGCAGATTTGTGCCTGAAGCTGAAAGCAGAGTGGGTATTTACATTGCAAACTGCATCTTGCAAGAGGATCAGACAGTGGTGTTGGAACCTCTCTCTTAGGAAAGGTTGGGGATTATCATCTATGCAAACATGCAGACACCCTACAAAATGCTAATTGTTGAAGAGCTGTGAGAAACAAACAAGTTCTATTTAGAGCAAGTGTGTGATGGCATTATTTCAAATTCATCAACTTCAAAGGTTTTAAGGGCTTTTTTTTTAACCATTCTTTTCCAAATTTGCCAAAGCTTTTGCAGAATTGCTGGTAGTACCCCTGATCTTAGTTGAAATCTGAAAAAAAATTGCTAGCAAGTCTAATACTCTGCAGAGGCCCTATTTTCTCCTGCAGGTGATAGCTCATATGCAGTATCTTGAGAACTGTAAAAGTGATACACAGCCTTGGGGAACAGAATGGTCTATATTGATAGCAGAGATCTGGACCTAAGAAATTCGAAGGTATATTTTATTTTTGTAGTGTATATACACAGTAATGATGATCAAATTCCACAGTGTCCCTGGCACTTTACAGCAGCCACACAAAAAACATGTATCTCTCCAAATGTCTCAGAGATCATATTTTAAAAAACTTTTATTTTTAAAAAAGATTTTAAAAATAATATTATCTGCTTGTAAAATAGAAAGCTGAGGCATAATGAGGGATAGATCTTCATCCACAAGCTCAAACACACCAAGACTGTTTGATGGAGATGGGAACAGGATAGTTTTCCCATGTCTACGTCTAATACATTCAAGACTATCTTCCTTTGTTTTCCCTACGTCTTCATTTCTAAGCTTATTATTAAAAATAAATGCTTGGGTTTGGGTCTGTTTTCCATATTATTTGACATAAACAGTACTTCAGTAAATCTTGTTGAAGACCACCTACAGTGTAGAGGTTTGTGTTTGCCATTCCTTTCAATCAAGTTACTGGTATGCTTCAGGAGAATGCAAAACTGCTTAGACATTAATTGGTGCACTTGTCTTTGAAGGAATTTTGGCCTTTTTAAAAATCTTTGTTTTGTTTCTAATGTTTTGAGTGTTTTCTGTCTGGCTTGCTGCCTTTTGGATTGTTCTTTGCTTCCCGTGGAAACTTCATGTAGTTTGTTTTGGTTCCTTTATTTTCTTGCTTGTAATAAAAGGGTGTCTGAATAGTCCAGCAAGGCTTTTCCAGGTCTCAGTTTTATGTTACATACAAAATAAAAGCTGCATCTCACCAAAATAATTAAGTGTTAACTAGTCACTGTTTCATTTCTAAGTAGTAATAAACCCATATATTCACATTTTTTGGACCACGGGTTCCTGACACCTATTAGGAGATGGTGCATATAAGAGGAAAAAGTGACATTACAATCCCTCCTGTCTAAATATGCATTATGAACAGAATCTACCACTTCCCCTGTGCACACAGGACTGATAAGAAGCCATTGTTTAGATTTATTGAGGGGGAATAAGCAAAAAAGCCCATAATCTATGGCTGAGATTGCCCAGTGCTTTATACAGATCAAGAAAGATTGTTCAATTCCCTGTGCCAAAGACAAACAGAAAGTAAGTACAAATTCACTTTTGTCTACGTTAGAAAAAATATTTCTCAAAAAACACTTGGGAATCTTTTGCTTCCATCATATCTATATAAATATGGAGAAAGTGGCAAAGCTAATTTTATCTATTCTGGCAAGACTGGTAGAGCTTTCCCTGGCACACTGGGGCCAAAATATCTGATTCTTTATGCAACACATGTTGAAGGCAAAAGATGTGTGGATGCCTCAAGAACAAAATGTGTTTTATTTTTACAAAGAATGTGCCATATCTCTGAGTTAAAAAGAATTAATACTAGAGCAGAGTTTGTACACATACATTTTACACAAAATTATTTTCTGTGGCTTAAAGCAGATAAGATAATAGCCTGTCTCGAAGGCACCCATACAATTTTAATCTGCAAGAGGAAGATAAACAGACTTAAATATGCAATATTTTTCCTAACTTGACACTTAAGACTTGATCTAAATTTCAAGCCACAGTTCCTGTTCTGGCTCGTGGTTGAGGAACAGCCTGTGCTCCACATCCATAACTACAGCATGAATTCCATTTCAATGTGATGCCATTTTATTAGACCATGAAAGCTGTGGTGTTTCAGTCATGTGGAAATGTCAAAGACTACTATACCAATGAAAAATAGTAGCTAGAAATTGCAAATTGTGATACATTCTTGGGTGGTTAGAGTGAGATTTCAGAAGTTTTTTGAAAGAACAAAAAAGGGAAAAAAACCCTGGCCATCTCTCTGCTGGAGTTTTGATTTGAGGAAAGTAATTTTATTCTTCTGTGAAGTACCAGTGAGGAGAATTGCCATATACAAGCCCTTTCAAACATTCAACAGGAGAATTTCCTGTGGAAGCAAAAGTCACTCCAGACTTAGTTCTACATGTAGTTTTTTTTCCCTGTGGAAAATAAAATATAGTGGCTTGGTATAGTTCAAAGGGTCTGAAGAATTTCTCTTGAAGACACTTCTTTATGAAAAGTTTCCTCTATCCAATAAAACAGTTTTAATGACAGCACAGCCACCTCCAATCCCTGCACCAGCCCACTTCTGGGGCTACAACACTTAAAAGGAAAATAGACTGGGGAAGGAGTGACTTATATGGCATCCCTCTGTGATTCGAGTCTCATGACAAATTAATTCCTTTGCAACTGTAATAAGTTTTTCAGTGCTTTACCTCAAAACTTTCGCCTGCATCAAAAATTTTGCAAAATAGAGTATGTGCTTCTCCAGGATTTTCAGACAACTGAAATCCCCCCTTCTCATCTCAGAAAGTGCATGCAAGAAATTAAAACATCATTTTCCCAAGTATGTGGCATGGCAGAATTTCTCCAGCTGCACAGTGAAGAGCCATAATGCCATGTCACAATGCCTCCACTTTGACAAGGTCAGTCAAATCAGAAAAAGAAAGAGAAAAGGAAAAAGAGAAAGAAAAAAGAAAGAGAAGGAAAAAGGGGAAAGAAAAAGAGAAGGAAAAAGGAAAAAGAAAAAGAGAAAAAAAAGAAAAGAAAAAGAAAAAGAAAAAGAAAAAGAAAAAGAAAAAGAAAAAGAAAAAGAAAAAGAAAAAGAAAAAGAAAAAGAAAAAGAAAAAGAAAAAGAGAAAAAGAAAAAGAAAATGAAAAAAAAAAAGAAAAAAAAAAGAGAAAAAGAAAAAGAGAAAAAGAGAAAAAGAAAAAAAAAGAGAGAAAAGAAAAGAAAAGAAAAGAAAAGAAAAGAAAAGAAAAGAAAAGAAAAGAAAAGAAAAGAAAAGAAAAGAAAAGAAAAGAAAAGAAAAGAAAAGAAAAGAAAAGTTTCTTATATGGTTGCTTTAATTGAAACAGATTTACCACAAACCTGTTTCCAAAGTACACTCTCGTCAGGAGAAAGAAGGTAACATTTCCTAGACCCTTGGATGTCATGACAAGCAGAAGTGTGTAGCTAACCTCTGCCACCACAGCCAGGAGAAGCAAATGTCTCAGACTACTTTTCATCAGGGTTTAAAAACAACCCATCTTCAGCTATATCTGAAGGATTTACTCTGTGGACAACACATTTCCCTAAGCTCATTTGCTTCTCTGGATTATACTTAGAAACTGTTGATAAATCCTGTTCTTCCTCTTCTCTATTCACCCCAAGCTGGCTCCCAGAGATTCCAGAGGTTTCTACTCCTTGCCCAGGACCAATACCCCCTTTCTGCTGAGATGCCCTTCCTATGCTAAGAGAAACTCAGATCACTTTTTTTCCTGACAACCTTCGGTCAAACATAGTTGTTTCATCAAATAAGAATAAAATATTTAAACCTGTCTCCATGAAAAAGGAGTCTTCCATGAGGAAAACAATAAACTAGAAAGTGAACTTTTAAAATTCACTTTAATTTACTTTTTCACTTGACCTTTTTTGGCTTGTTTGTTCAGTTGGTTGGTTTGTTTTAACATTATTTCTTGGTAGGTGAACAGCTCTAGTGTTCATGGTATCACTAAGTGACATACTGATAGCAGTAGTATACAAAATGATTTGCCATGGCATAGTGTGTACTAATATAAGCATGAAAGACTTATGCTAACATGCTTGCTGTTGACTGAAAATCTCATTTTTGTAATCAAAACATCTCTTTTTTGTGTAGGAATTAAGCAGTGACACTCTGAATAATAAAAAGAATACATAGCTTCTGTACTAATTGGGGAAATAGCTTCTTTTTATGTTCAAGGAAAATAGAAGTATAGCTGACTGATAGGGAGGCACAGAGGAGGCCTCAGGAGATCCTGCCTGAGTATCTTTGATGGACCCCTGAACCCTCCATTATAGAAAGATTCCTGCTACAGCTCAAGGGAAGGATTTAGAGCTGACTGATTAAATAGGTTTTTCATATTTTGCAATTTTTAATGCATTGATACATAATAAAATGAAATGAGTATTCTTGAAACAGGTGCTGGCTCCTGGAGACTCCCTGGCTGAGAGCCCTCTAAGTCACCTGGGACCAAGGGAGTTTCCTCTGTGTTGTGGCAGCAGGAGATCCAGAGTCTGACCACGTTTGAGAAAATCTGGCATAAAGCCATGGAAGTATGCTTGGATCTGTTGGGGGAGCTGGAGTGAAAATACTGCTGTTCTCATCTACAAAGTGCATAGAGAGCACACTGATTTGAAAATGCTACTGGATCCTATTGTTTGGTGGTGTAGGGGAAGGAAGGTCTAACACCTGAATTCCCCTGAAAAAAACCCTCTGAGTGATTCCCATGGGGTCAGCAGAGGCTGTAAGGATTAACAGGACAAGGGGTTGTTCAGCTGTAGAAGATGTAAGCCAGCTGTGGAATATCTGTATTGTTATTTTTTTAAATGTCACCTAAATTCTGTCCAGGCTGACTATTTATTTTCTTGGCTCATCTTGCAGAAACTTGAAAATATTGAGTCCAAACCAGAAACAACCCAAAATGTTTAGTAAAAGTAGAAATTCTGCAATAGCCCTGCTTGACAATTAAAACAAGACACCCTCTTCTCATCCAACATTCAGTTACGGGTTTTCTTTCAGGAGCTCTACTTTTTGGAAAAGTAGGAAAATAACCATGTCTCAATAACAATAACAGTGCCTTTTTCCTTCTTCTGTTCCCTTTAATGCCAGATACTTTTTAATAATTCAGGATTTAGAGCCTCCCCAGTTTGTCAGGCCTGGAGGACCATGTGGGGCTGAATAGTCTAAACAGAATGTCAAGGAGCTGATATTGCGGTGTCATCACAAACCACCAAATAACTATATGTATTTCTCTATAGATTATGTAGCTTCTTTGCATAGAGCAAGGCTGTTGACCCCTTCACCCCTTGAGAGCAGATACAAAGGCAGTGCTGAAAGCCCCATTGCCGAAAAGATAAGCTGCAAATACCCCTTGGAAAAACCAATTAGTCTACTCAGAAGTGATTTCTCTCTTAAATTAAGGAGTGCCAAATGAGTGAGATACTGTGGTTGACTCTCTGCCATCTCAGTTGCCTGTGCCAGCTGTAAGTGATGAGATGTGTTCTGTGATGAAGTGGAGAACGCAGTGGGCCTTTCAAGAGAAGTTTATATGGGTAGAGTGTATCCTGAGAGTTTCTCATTGGGGTTATAGTTTCACCCACCATTTTGCACAGTGTTGTCTGTCCCTGTGATGTCTGTTCCTGCAGGTATACAAAGGCCCCCACCTTTTTTTTTCCCCCTGTTGCCGTTTTTAAGGGCTTTGGGGGAACAATTCCCCAGACTGTCTAGAATAAACAAGTGTGTCTCCTGAATTGTAAAAATGCCAAATCAATTACTGAAACTGTCTGGGAATCTTAAATGGCTCTTTTAAAATATATTGTCTGATCTGCTCAGGAAGAAGAAAGAGAAAGGAAATCTTTACTTGCAGCTATTCCAGTGAGAAAATGCCTTCCCACACTCTGCTCCCATCTCTGCCTCCCTCACGCTCCCTCTTTCCCTTGGATAGCGACAAATGGTAGGAACTAACAACTTGAACCACCATAAACTGTGGCAGTAACTTCCACCCACACACCTCATTAGGCCTTTAACACATTTTCCTTTGCCTTCCCCCAGCACTACTAAGTGGCACAAATGTGAAGTTGCCCTTTCACATCATAATTGGAAGCAGTCAGTTGTTTTTATGCTCTGTAGCTCAGTAATTATATGATCTGTCACTTACTGGACACTGGTTGGTCTGATCATTTTAGGTTTTGGCTCTGTCCAGTAGTTGTTAATCATCAAGGAGCCCTCAAAAGCCCATATGCTTCCTCTGTTCACAGAATTACTTTATTTCTACAGACTTTTTTTCTTTCACTTTTCTTTAGATATGAATGGAGAAACTGACTTCTTCAGTGGAAACATTGATACTGCATCTTGTCATGAGCTCAGAAGACCTGGTTCTACATTTTGCCTCAGGCTAATGCCACTGAAACTCCACCACTGCCCACTTGGCATTATTCTGAGTTTGCCTGTGTGTCTAAGCTAACCCAACCTGCTGCTTCTTACATGGCAATTTTGGGGAATATTTACATAAGATTTAGTGAGAGTTAGCAACTTGATTCCATTGATTTATAAAAACATTTGGGTACAGATTTGTAATTTCAATGTCCTGCATTTTCCTAACTGCTTATCAGCTCCAGTAATTTTAGTCTGTGTCTTTATCTCACAGAGGTAATTCACTTTACACACCTTTTCCTAAAGAATCATCTCAAACATTAAACAAAGACTGTGTAGTCAATTTTCCTTATTTTCATTCCATTTTAATTTTGTTTAAGAAGCGGGGTACATCATTATTCCTCAGAAAAATGTAACACTTTCTTAGTTTACTGATAAGACGAGGCATAGCTGGTAGCAATTTTGTGTGATGAATACAAAGAAAATTATATATATAACATTAGGAACCTGAGGAGTTAAAGAAGTTAAAGACTTAGACACTTTAGGAGTGAAACCAGTATAACTGAAGGTGACTGTGGGAATTATTTCATAAATACTGGACTTTGGAATATGTGAGTTAAACAGTAAGAAAAAGTTGAAAGGTTCAAAATCTGTGAAACTCCCACAAAGACAAGTAGTGTAATAATGCTAATGTTTGGTTTTGGGGCTGGGACTTTAGCTGTTGTGCTACACATACAGTTAGTGTGTAAGTGGATATAATAAGAGCAGTAAGAATATACACACATAAGTCTTTATTTTTTGAGTGATAATGTAGATTTTTTTAAAAACCTAGGCATGTTTTTGTATTTTCCAGAAGTGAAAACACAGAAGGATCAAGGCATAAGGGCTAATATACCAGCATGGAGTGTAGGAGAGTACAGTTCCTGTATGTAGCTGGCTAGCATCCTACCTCGATAAAATGTTGAGCTAGATTAATTCTGTGAACTTCTGTTCCTGCAGATGGAAGGAACAGCTTAAGGGTGGCTTAAAATTAGTTATTACAGTGATGAAACCTAAGCCTTGCTTGTAAATCTAAACCTAGTTTTCTTTATGTAACAGTTCCCTGTACCTACTGTAGGGAAAATATTGTTGAAGTATCTCCAAGGTGTTCTGAAGGCAAAGATACAGGTGTCACCTGAAATAAACTTTGCTCTGTGAGTGTGAGAGTGCTCAAATGATTTCAACTCTACTCATGAAAAGCAGAACATATGTTCTGGTAAGCAAATAAAGAATCAAAGGTAACTGATTGCATTGTCCATTTCTTCTCCTAATCTGACCATGACACTAGGATGGGGATTCTGATGGCTGCTCAAGTCAACTACAGTGATGCTGGGTTTTGCCATGCTGTTTGCTTCAAGGATTTATTTGTTTCAGAGCTGAAAACCCAACCATTCCACTTTGCCTACCAAGCTTAAGAGATACCAACGCTCTTCCATCCTATCACTTCCTTTAAGCTCTTTAGAAACTTTCCTAAAATAATAGGAAAGTGTAGGGTTTTCTTAAATCTGCTTTTAATTATACAGATGCAAATGCCAAAATCTCGGCTTGTTTTCAGCAAGGCAGAGCAATGGATACCTGCAGATTCATGGAAGCTGGGGAATTGGGGTAGGGCTATTGTGCTGCTCAAGCATAATTGAACTAGGTGGAGATTCTTCAACTGTAAACATATATGAAAATTCTAAAATCTCCTTCTACTTGCAATGCTTTTACTTCATACCAATTAAACAAAAACCCCATGTTTGAAAACTGTGGCAGGTACCCCTACAAAGCCTCAGGAAGGAACAAGGGATGTGGGAGGGCAGGTACTTGGGGTGTCACAAATCAGATCCATGCACATGAGCAGAATGTTAAGCTGCAGTTTCAGCTTCTGCGTTAATTGGTGCTGGCAAAGCACAGCCCCAGTGCAATTAACTTTTCTGCAGTGGAAGAGGAAATATTTAAACCTTGTAAGTGCCGTGCCACACAACTCCTAAAGGTATTCAGTTATTGCAAGAAAATTGTATAGCTAACAATGCCGAGTGAAATACAGTGGCCTGGAAGTGACAACAGGGAAATCAAGTACTGATACATGGAGTTATACAGGCCACTGCAAACTGCAATTTACAGAGCATGAATATCTACTGGCATCAGTGAGGTTTAGTTGTCTTCTTGTGCTCTTCAATGGATTTAGAATCAAAACCTAAATGAAGGAAAGGGAATAATTTGGATATATATATATCTAAAATGATTCAGAAACCATTTCAATGAAAAAGCAGGATATCTTTGATGTAGTTGAAAAGTAATAAAATTTGAAAAAAGACAAAGATTATTTTGTTCATTAACTTGTAAAGCTAACAATTGCAACAGACTTTCCAGAACAATACCTTCTAGATATGCAGATAGATAAATAAAGATAAACAGACAGTAAACCGAGCCTATGAAAGGCATGACAGGGAGAAGAAAGTCACTGACAGAATATATTAGTTACTTGCAATTATCTTTTGTCAATTTTCTTAATTATCTCATCCTGGACAGTGTTAGAGAATACTTAATGAAGAGGAAAAGACCACAGTTCAGCTGGGTACAGATGCAATTATTTAAAAATACATATTAAGAACAGACTCTGTAAAGAAAAGTGGAAAGGTGAAGAACTGGGATTACAGCCCCTCAGACAATGCAGAAGATGTTTCACTTTCTCTGGCTGGAAGCAGATGTGTGCCTGCAGGTCTGATATGACCCTGAGGTTCTTAGGATGACCTGCTGTGAGTTACTTCACATGTACAAAATTATTATGGCAATTTCTCACAGATATTAACACAAATCAGGTAGGTTGCATCTTCCTCATACATCTGCTTAATAATATAATTAGTAGAAATTAAGATGGCTGGGGATTCACTTTGAACTTGTACTATTTATTGTTATTATTATGGGTATTACCAAAGAGTTTATCAGTTTCAGTGAAGAATAGAATAGAATAGAATAGAATAGAATAGAATAGAATAGAATAGAATAGAATAGAATAGAATAGAATAGAATAGAATAGAATAGAATAGAATAATCTGAGTTGGAAGGGACCCACAAGGATCAAGGTCCAGCTCCGGATGGGAGAACACCAAGAATCCCACCCTGTGTCTCTGAGAGCATTTTTCAAATGCTCTTTGAACTATGCCAGGCTGGTGTTGTGATCCCTTCCCTGGGGTGCCTGTTCCAGTGCCCAGCCACCCTCTGGGTGAAAAACCTTTTCCCACTATTCAACCTAAACATCCCCCAACACAACTTCATCTTCATGTGTGCCTACCCCAAAAAAAGGTATGAAAAGTAACTTACAATCTACACAAAATTAACTTCTCTGCAAGGTCTTCCCTGTATAAGAGCTCCCAGACAGACTGGATGCTCAATGCAGACACCTGGCTGACTCCAGACCCCATGACACAGGTCATTTTTGAAATGAGACTTTTTTATTATTAACTCCAGATCTAGGAATGGTTTCGTGCAAGTTGTGCCTGTAGCATTTCACATACATATTTACAGGCACTGACATGGATAAAGGTTCGTAAGCATATATTTACTTTACTGGTTGAAATTTTGTAATAGCTTCAAACATATCTCATATATCGATGTGGGGGACATTCTTGCTCTCTACAACCACCAGAAAGGAGGTCGTATGGAGGTGTATACCAGTTTCTTCTTCCAGGTAAAAGTGACCGAATGAGATAAAACAGTCTCAAGTTGCACCAGGGGAGGCTTAGATCAGATATTAGGAAAAGTTTTTCACATAAAGGATTGTACAGCACTGGCACAGGATGCCCAGGGAAGATTTGGAGTCACCATCCCTGTAAGTGTTGAAAAAGATGTGGATACTGCATTTGAGGACAGTCACATGGTGAGCATGGTGGTGATGATAGGTTGATGGTTGGATATGCAGTTCTTAGAGATCTTTTTCTGTCTTAACAGTTCTATGATTCTAAAGTTTTATACATGTGTGTGTGTGTGTGTGTGTGTATACATATATACATAAACATATATATACATATATTTGTTTGTTTGTTTTATTGATAGTTTTTTAGTAATTTGTAATTAAGTAATTCTCAGACATCCAGCCTCTGTGACCATATTTATTGCAGAATCTTGAGACCCCCCCGGTCATAATCTTCACACACCCATGGGATGGGTAACCTTCCAAGGTCATGACTGCTATGGGTGTTACCAGCAAGGCTTACATACAGTGCCAGTGTTGCTGCCCCCTCGACCACCTGGTTGGTCAGTGCGTGACTTGGACACGTGTGCCTCGGCGGAGACTGCTTTTAGTGCCCTTTTAGTCCAGTGGTTGGCTCCTGCTCACAAGCCTGGAGCCCTTTGCAAAGACTCCAGATGGATCTGGCAGCAGGCAGTAACAACATAGCAACACCACAGAGGCAAAGGAGACAGGAAGGGTTCGATTGCCACAGAGACCAAGCCTTTATTCCCCAAAGCAGGAACAAGGACTCCATGGGTGGTGGCACAAGAACGAAGGGCTGTCAGTTACAGAGGGTTTTAAGGGGAGCAGAAAGGGGCGGTCTAAGGGGAGAACAATGGATCAGCTGACAGGAAAGGTTTACATAAGGGCAAGTGTTCAATGAAATGAAACAAGGGGAGTGGTACATTTAAACGAACCAATGGGGTACAAAGAATGAAGAACTTTCCAGCAAATGATGCATATTAAAGTAACCTAATACATATGAAATAACTGGGAGGGGAAAGGGGTGTAAACTAGGATATTGACAAACAACTTAAGAGGTGGGAAATCTGGGGAATTCCCCAGCCTCGCCTTCTCCCTCCCCCTCAGGCTCACTGTCCTGAGGAGGAAAATCAACCCAGCAGGCTTCATTAGAGAAGGCAGGCAGGGTCACCACCACATGCCACCATCATACTGCACATTTTCATCTGTAGATCTCAGAGCAATTGACTGATGAGGCCATTATTACAATTTACATGTTTCAGATGGGGAAAAACCATAACACATGGCAGTGAAATTACTTGTCCTGGCTGACTCTGTCACAGCGATGAGAACAAAGATCAGACCTTTGGAGTGTTAGGATAAGCCACGGTGACCACCAACTCCAATTCCAAACCAAACTTGTCAAGGGAATTCAGGTGGCACTGAGTTTTGTACAATGAGCAAAGTTAACTTGCAGTAATCACAAACTTTTAGCTATCTTCCAGAATTAACCTTTGAAAAGTTGAAGTCCCTTTCATATCCTTTTTAAGATGCTTAGAATAAAACAAACTCTTTCTTATAACTTCTGGAAACTTAGAATTATAGAACCTTCAAGGCTGAAAAGATCACTAAAATCTTCGAGTCCATCCTATAATCCAGAAACACCATGTTGACCACTACACCCTCTCCCCAAGAGGCACACTCACATGTTTTTTGAACACTTCCAGAGATGGTGATTCCATCACTTCCCTAGGCAACCAGTGCTGTTGCTGCCCGCTTGACTAGCCCGAATGGTCAGCGCACAGGACAGGG
>VZTX01027284.1:0-15250 GCA_013400915.1 Pardalotus punctatus | reverse complement strand
GGGGGGGGGAAGGGAGTGAAATTGAAAAGAAAATAGGAATAAACCATTTTCCAGGTTTATTGAAGATAAGAGGGTCAGCCTCATCTTAAATTGTAGGAAAGGAGATGTAGTTTGGAGATAATGAAACAGTTTCCTGTTAGGGTAGTGAACTGCAGGGAGTCTGTGGTTCTTCACTCAAGGCTGTTGCAAACTGCTTAGAAAAATAGATGCCAAACTGGTATAGAAATAATTGGACCTAACTGGATAACCCCTTGAGACTTCTTCCAAGCCATGTCTTTCTTCTGGATCCACCGAAATTTGGAGCCCCATCAGAAGAAGGTGGTAGGAATCAAGATATGCACTTTGTGTCATGGAAATATTTATTTTTTACACAATGACATAATCTTTAGGGCAGAGCAAAATTTGGTTTAGCCCAGTATCCTGCATCTGACAGAGACCAGTAACATATGTTTTGGGAGAGAATATAAGAAACAGAGCAAGTGCTGAGTGGTTGCTTGACTGGCACATCTTCCCAGATCTCAGCAGGCTGTTGCTTAGGGACTTTTAGAAACAGAAGAAGCCCATAGGGTTTGGAACCAGTGCTAAAAATCATCTGATATGTTCTACATAAAATAATGCAATAATGACAATTAATTAAAATAAATAAAATGTGGGGTAGTTTGTTGGTTTTTTTACCCTATAAGTTTGTTTAAAGTTATCCCTCATTTCTTCTTTAGGAAAGGTTTTAATTTTAACATCATGGTTTTAAATACATTCCCAATTCCTGATATTCTTCAGAAGCCAGCTGGGAAACAGGAATTTTTCTTACAGAGGAGTCAAAATATTGAGGAGAGCTGGGAAAATGGTACTCAATGTTTAGAAATTCAAAACTATGATTTTCAACTCTATTTCTTCCACAGAGTTCTGGATTTTGAGAAAGCATTATGGAAGATGTATCTCAAACCCTCCAACTTGTCAATTTAAAGCCTTTAAGGTTGAATTTGAAACGGACTCAATCTCTTCATCCCAGGAAATCTTTCTGGTGACAGAGGCAGTTACATTTATGTGTGAAATGCTGGTGAAGAAATGTGAGGCTTCACTCATAGATGCTTAACTTCATAATTTTTTGTGTCCGTATCCTGTCATATCCATTCTGTGTCCTCCAGCTGCCGTATCAAGAGGGTGATAGTTTCTGCACCATATCTGTGAGCTCTGCAATGGTGTTCTCAACTCCCTAAATTATCTCAAGTGGTATTGTAGACTCCCTTGTTCAGCGGACAGCTGGGCTGAGCCCAGGGTAAACATCTCCTCCATGTTCCTGTGTAATGATTTTTTTGTCCCTGAAGTCATGGGGATGTCTGTTAGTACAAGGAAGCCCTCATGGTAATTCTCTTAATGATAACTTATTTTAAGGAACCCCTCCTAGAAAGCTCACACACAAAAGGGACTAAGCTACTCAAAACCACTGAACTCATTCCATTTAAGAAATTAAAACTGATGATTCCGATGACACTACTTAGTGGTCTTATGTTGCTAACCCTTAGGCAAAAACAGGTCAGAATGGAAACCCCATCATCTAAATACTTTCCTTGCCCTTAACTGTTTGGTAGTGCTGGGATTTAATAATTCTCTTGGGCTCTCGGTGCCTGAACTCTCAGCTGCATCAAACCTTGGCTGAGGTAAGAGGTGCACTGAGGGGATGTGAACCTGGGTCACAAAGTACGTTTGTGGCAGAACTGAGGATTCAAACAAAGTCTTTTTCTTCTTAGCCCCTTTAGGCCATGGGCCATACTGCCTCTCTGCAGGTAATGTTTTTCCCATTAAATCATTGTTGAAACTAATGAAGAAGGCAGTTTTCATGTACAGTATTTCTTGGTCACAAGAATAGAAAGGAAAACAAAAAGAAAACAACCAAGCCCTTGAAACAATCCTCACCTTCCAGCTAATCTTTACAATGCCATTTTAACATTTTATAGTGTATAAACAACACCTTGATGTTATTGCTCTGCCAGAAGGCTTATTACGACAGAAGGCACTAATAGGCCACACATATGCCAAAGTCCAACTGCTACTTCAGGCTTGATTTTTATAGAAGGACACATTTTCACATTCTTCTTTATTGACTCACTCTCCCTCCATGTGCTGTTAAAGAAATGCCAACATAAAACTGCCTAAAAATAAAGCCAGTTCAGGCATATTTTTCATGTTATTGTAGGATAAATAAAGGTGTCTAAAGGAAACATGCTATTAACCATGAATCATGGAGGGAAGCATGGCTCTTACTTGGCTAGCGTTGGAAGGTGTAAAACATTTTATAAAAACAACAATTCTAACCCTATTTTAGGAAATATATATTTATATGATTTTATTTCCAGGTACTTCCAGAAAAAAATAATAAATACAATATAAAAGAAAATTGATGTTAGATCCTGGGCCTAGATTTCTGGGGAAAAAGAAAAATCTCTAGTTTTTATAGACTGCTTTCTGAGTCTCCTTTTGTTACTCCTATCCTTTGTTTTCTTTCTTGTCATTAATAATATGACCCTGCTACTGGTACTTGAGCCATCCATCCAGACTCGTACAAGCAGGTAAGAAGGAACAATGCATGTACAGACCAGGGGGTTAGAGAGAAACCTGGGTACAGAAATTCCAATATGAAGGGCCATTGACATCCCTACACCCACATTTAAAATAAGTTGTTTTGTCACACTTAGCATTAATCAGACCATAATAGCAGGAACTGAGATGGCTCTGGAAAGATGGGGTCAGACTGGCAATATTTACTAAGATGCATGGCCGTGTGAATGCTGTTGTCTTGCTTTCCAACTTGCCCAAATTCAGAAGGTGCCCAGATACTTTCACAGGAGTGAGCTACACACACCGGATCACAAACCCTTTACTAATCGCACTGGATGAGCAGTCTAGAAGGAACTGGAGAGACTCATGCAGCAGGCCTCAACACCAGATTTAGGAAAATAAATGCAGGTGATTAAAACTTGTGTGCCATCTAGTTAGCTGCTTGATCACTTAGAGTTCATAGAATAGTAGAAAGGCTTGGGTTGGAAGGGACCTTAACTACCACCTCATTCTAACCCCCCTGCCATGATCAGGGACAGCTTCCCCTAGACCAGTCCACTCCAAGCCCCATCCAGCCTGGTCTTAAACACTCCCAGGGATGAGGAAGCCACAGCTTCTTTGGGCGACCTGTGCCTCACCGCCCTCACAGGGAAAAATATTTTCTTTGCATCCAGTTTAAGCTTTTCTCTCAGTGTGAAGCCACTCCCCCTTGTTCTGTCACTGCTCTTGTAAATAGTCCCTCTGCATCTCCCTTGTGGGCTCCCTTCAGATACTGAAAGGCTGCAAAGGGGTCACCCTGAACCACCAGAGCTGATGGAGATGTATATAGTAAAGTCAATTTAGATTAGAGAATGAATCAGATGACATTTGATAATGCCTGAGAATTATCTTAGGTGTTAGTCTTGTCTCTAGCTGGCTGGTCAATAGTCCATAGGCCTCACAGATCTCCAGGGACGATCTGAGTTCATTATGCACGTAGCTGGGACTATTTTAGAAGCTCTAGGATGTCTTGTGTGACCACCAAATGGCATCCTAGGAGGGCCTGGGTGTGTGAATATCATTTGAAATATAGAGCAATGCCTTACAGATATCCAGCACACAAAAAAGACATCTCAAATAGCAATTGGAACCTGTATTTAACCAACTGAATCCCTTACTACTTACGGGTATGATACATAACTGAGATGTAGCTAATTTTATCAATAGACATGAAAACTTAGTTTCCTGATTCTATACCTGAAACCCACTTCTTATGCATGAGTTTATCCAGGGATGAAAATGTGGCACCAACCCAGCCTATAAATCCTGTCAAACAGAGCTACATTTGCATGGAAGCAGACATCAGATATTGCATAACCAATAAAAGAACAAAAAAAAAATTATCAAGATGTTCCAGACATCAAGGTGGAGCTCTACAGAACTATTTATTAGCTGCTTTCCTACACAATATTTTTGCCCTTTCCACCTGAGTGAGGTAGGGCCTGAGCCCAACGTAAGCCTGAGCCCCATCACACACGTTTACTTCTTCAGATCAAGGCTATGGCACGTATTTAAGCAGCCACCCAGGTAACACTTGATTTTATAGCAATTTGAAAGCCTTCAGAAGAAAAGCTTCAAAAACCAAAACAGGCAGCATCTTGTTTGAATATCTGTTAAGAATACTTACAATTCTTCTCTCATTATGCAAAATTTTAATCCAAGATTTTACTCCTGTAGCAAAATAGAGAGAAATAATGGTTCTTCCAAATAGCAGGCTTTATTCAAAGTCTCAAGTCAGGCTCCTTCAGCATAATTCTTTAACTATCTCTGAGTACCTGAAAAGTCAGGTTTTATGGGTTTTCCATAAGTGCTTTTTTTCTCAAAGGTTATTTCTGTTAAAATGCATTGCTCAAATTTTCTTGACAGGCATCCCAAAATACACTTATGTGATCAGAGAGATGAAGAGGTAGTGAAAATACTCTGCTTCTAAAACACTCATAATTACACTAAAACACAGTAATCATATTCTAAAAGCAAAATTTGCAGATATTAGATGCACTCCAGTAACTGGAGTGTCTAAGTAAACATTGATTCTATCTTCATTAATCCTTAAGGTCTCCAGAAAAAGGCAATAACCCTTTACCCATACCCTCACTGTTTCTGTTTGTTCGTTTGTTTTTCTTAAGCTCATCTTTTTCCTGAAAAATCTCCCTTTGGATGTAAAATTCTTGATTCTTTGATGGTTTATATAGTAATGCACACACATAAAACAAATGCAAGTGACCAGGAAATAGAAATTTTCATGCATACGAAAAGTGGAAATTTTTTTATTGCTAATATGTACTATTCCCCTGAGTGTCATATGAAATGCAAGGAGGGGGGGTTGAGGCTTTTTTTAAAAAATCACCTTCAGGAAGGTAATTTAAAAAAAAAAAAAACAACTTGGCAAAATTATAAAGATTTTTGTGCTGACTGTGGAAAATGAAAATAAGATCTGAAGAAAAAAATCCTAGAAACAAACATAATTGAAGAAAAAATCCAAGTTTAAAGTTTTAGTTTTTTTGAAACCTGTGCCTGTTAATAACTTCAGATGTTGTCGAGTGTCAGAAAAAATTCTCAGAGGTGGGCAATATTTTTTAGGGACTATGGGCTCAATCCAAGCTGGGTGCTGAGGGTGCTTAACTTAGACACTGTTGGTATCATAGTACCCTACCCTGCCTTGATAGGGTTCCCCTCACCTAAATTTCATTGTCTAAGAATTAGAAATGTAAGCCTGAGCCAGATGCCCCAGGCTGAGTTTGAAGTGAATAGAGAGAAATTGGCATACCCAGCAGGTGATTCATGCTTCATCTCGTAAGATGCAATGAATCACTTTCTGAACATGACTATTTTCCTCCACTGAATGTAAATGGACCTGAGGGATCTACTCACTGACTCTAAACACTTAACTTGTAACAGCCTAAGTAAAAGCAGACAAATCGTGCCTATTATCTCTGAGTTTGAGAAGGTGATGAGCAGCACAGGCTGCTTCCTCCTCAGCCCTGCCAAAACCTGGCTGTATCTGTAGGTGATAGACAGAAGCTGTCTTACTGCCTGTGTTGACTCCTGTAGTAAGATTTTTCTCAGTCTTTATTTTTCTCAGTTCTTTATTTCTCAGTCTTACTTTTCTAAACCTGTGTAGTTCTGGTGAAATTTTTATGACGAATCTGATTTTGTCAAAGTTCTCAATACTCCCCATGGAAAGTGGTAGAATTTTTTTTCTAATAATTTCATACATTTTTAATTAGTAAAATCATAAAATCATAGAATGATTTGGGTTGGAGGGGACCTTAAAGACCATGAAGTTCCAAACCCCTGCCATGGTCAGGGACACCTTCCACTGCAAATGGAAGTGAGACAGCTCTGGATTATGCCATTCAATGTGGAGCATGAGAAATTAAGTGTTAATTTATAACAAGTTAAAGATCATCTGCACTCACTGCTAGCCATTGATATATTACTGTCTTTTGAAAAATTTGTAGTAGAGTAGTATTTTACTCAGGGCCTATGGTTCTGTGGGAACTTGATGAATAATAACCTCAAAGAAAGAAACTTTGTTTCATTAAATTAAATATGGAGGTAAAATAAAAGTTCTTCAATGTGTCCAGCAATACTTTCATAAAAGGCAAATCTGAGGTGGGACAGCAATCATATTTTTCTAAATTCTGTTGATGTGGCAGCTCTTGTACATGGTTGCCATACACCTGTGACCACTCAAAGCTGCTTCTGAAGCTTTGGGCAGCCCTAGACCCCAGGAGGAGCACTGCCAGATAAACAGGCATGGTGATAACGTATATTATAAGAAAGGCTAATTGTTGAGCTAAATGTAAAGAAAGCAGTCACTTAAAAAGCAGGAAAGAAAAATGGATGTTTACAATTACTCTTTTGCTACAAGGAAACTACGTATTTTTCTTTGTGTTCCAGTTAATTGTGTGGTTATGAAATAATTGACAAAATTGCTGTTGAGAAATAAGGGAAAAATATGACAGTAATGGAGAATGAAAGCTCAATTATGAGAATTTTTTTTTTTGTTTTGTTTTTTCCTTTTTTTTGGGGGGGGGGTTGTGTTTTTTATTTTTTTAAAGGTCGAATTTCTTCATTGTGCCATTTATATGTTAAATACATGGTATAAGGTCATCTTATTCTCTCCATTACTGGTGTAGAGAGACAGTGTACATACAGACCTCTCAGACCCTCATAACATGATGAGTTAATATCTGGATATTTCTGTTTCTTGATAACAGAGGGTGATTAAAATGTATGTAGCTTAGACTAGAGCACTGATCCTAAAATTTGCATGATTAACACTACAGCAGGTATATGAATTCCAAAACATTTGGGTTCATTTAAAGATGTTTGAGATTTTTATTCACTCCAGTACTACTACACCCAAAAATGTTTATTTCCCTGTTCCCTGGCTGTGTAACTCATGGTGTGATTATTATAGTAGTATGTATTGTTATGGAGTAAAAAATGAAACTGAAACTAAGGGCAAAACTTTTAGTATTTCAGCAGCCAGTCCTGATTTCACAGCAGGGTCAACCAGGAAAAAAATAAAGTTCTTTAGATCCATGGTGAAAACAAAATCTCATTCTTATGACACCTGAACTGCTCGTCTCATTCTTGCATGGTTGGACACTCAGAGAAAGTTTAGAACATCACTAACTATAACACTTATGCAATGGGCTGGTGACAGGGCTACCAGAGCCATTTAAGATATGCACTTCTTGTTAGCACATTTTCCAATATTTATTCCAAGGAAAACATCCATCCAGCTGTTCCTGGAATAACTGGACCACACTGATTATCTCAATTATTTCAGGATACTGTCATTTGGCACAGAGCTGTACATTTTCTAGGCACTTTACTGCAACACAGACTGTTAGATTTGACTATCATCAGTGTAGTGGCTTCAGAGATCACAGCTAATTTAGCAGAGGGCAGTTCTGCAAAACTACAGAATGTTGGATTTTGCTTGTTTAGTTGTTTTTTTAATTCTAAATTCACGGTCATTACTTGTGCATGCTTCTCAAGTGCCGTGCAGCTCCACCCATCAGCCAAAAGAAATTTGGCCTGAAAATTTTTGTTGATTCCAGCAACTGCTTCTCATTTTTGGGAGATTCTAACCAGTGAATAAATAAAAACAGAAATCAAAGTAAATTTTCACAGATTTTGTCACACAGTAAAGGCTTATGGATACATCAGCTGAATCATCTGTGGTACAGATAAATTTTGTGCCATTTTAGATATCAACCCTGCATTTGTCCAGTACTGATACGGTTATTCTGTGCTTTCATTACAACCAATGACAATGAAGACCAAGAAACTTGAATATACGCAAAAGATTCATTTTAAGATTGACTGTAGCTTTGGAAAAAACCTTATCATGGTCCTTCACCCTCCACCAGGAAGAGCTGTGGAAAAGACCATGCCAGAGATTCACACACAGGGAAAGAGCAGGGCCCCCAAACTCCAGTTGCAACAAAGGACATTTCCACTGAGTATTAAAAAAATGCTTCTCAGCACACTGGTTTACAATGGGGACAGGAGCCCAGGGAGGAATCTGGGCTCCTGTCCACAAAGGCACCCACAAAACTCTTGACTGGACAAGTAACAAGGTCTTTTATTTAATTTAGCATGGGTTTAGGCAGGATTGGACTAAGTGATTTACACAGGTCTCTTCACAGCTAAATTTCCACGAATTATATCCCCTGATATTAGGACTTAATATCAATGCATCTGAAATGTTGACTAGCTAGAAACAGACATGGTGGGCCATTTTTATCTTTTATCAGATTCATTTCAACCTTCATTCCTAGAGCAGCAATAGATTATCTTTACAGCCTGAAGTAATGGTCTTTCAAAACCTGTTATTGTTACTCTTTATGAAAATATAGGAGATATTTTTATTTTTATTTATTTTACACTTGTACAGTAATTTTCATTTTTAATCACAAAAACTCACGCCAGAGTCTTGTACGGAAGTACAGACTGAATAGTGCAAACTTGCATTTCCAAAGTAACACTAAAGCATCAGGAATAGAAATCCAAGAGAAAGTAAGGACATTTTATATTTCAAGGCGTTGTAAAACTAACCATGTATCATGTAAAATTACACCTGAGTTTTGACCAGAATGTCATATCTGTGCAGGTACTTACCAGGTCCCTCAGAAATTTACTTCAGAGAATAATTCTGCATTGGCAGGTGGAGGGACTCAATGAGTTAATGAATACCAAGAATCTGTTATTCTCTGAAGGGAGAAATTGTACACCCACCTTTGGAAGACTACAATAAATATCCTGTATAGTAACTAATGATATTGTTGACCATTCACCTAAAATAATGAATCACAGTGAACAAGGGTATATTAACTTTCATTTTTTCATCCTTCAGTGCTCATTGCTTTTCACTGAACAGACATTTTTAAGACAACCTCCACTACTTTGCCTGCAGGGAAGGTTTATAGTAACAGCAAGAACTATCTCCAAAAAGTAATGAACATCATTGGACTGCCCATCTATTGAAAACTTCTATAAACTAAATAACTAATAATGGATGACTGCAGCAGTTAATACTTTTCACTTGTAACCATTTGGATGAGGAATAAACCAAGGAATGCTTTATTACAGAAAGAGGAAGCAAAATGTCATGTTGGGGGTGAAGAAAACTCAACCTGAATGAAAATTTCTAAATGCTCATATACACATAACTGCAGTGTCTGTGCCAAAGAATGGTAAAGTGGGTGATTGCGGCAGCTTCTAAATGAGTGACTAAACAGATCAGGGATTTTCTTCAGAAGGATATATATGAGGGGATTAAAAAAACATCTTAAACAGAATTGATTGTTGACAACTGGAGCAAAATACTGAATGAGTTTCTGCTGTTTATTATAACATAAGGACATGATAAAATACTAGTTAGTGTCAAACAACAAAATAAAAATTATTAGGGGTTTGGGGGTTTTTTGTTTTGTTTTGGTGCCCTTTGATGGTTTTGTTTATTTTTCGACACTATTTAGAAATTCAGTGTTCTAGGATGTTGTGGAGCACAAAATTAGAACAGACAAGTTTTTGAAAAACAGGCTCAATATTCACAATAAAATCATGGTGGGGATTATTTCTCTAAGGAAATTCTAAGCTGAACTAGCCCCTAATGGAAGAGAGTTCAGTACCTTCTTTCTAGTGATTTTGTTTCTGCATTTGTCACAGACTCTTGTTGCAAAAAGTTTCTGCCTAAGCAGCATTTTAAACTGGTCGAACTAGGATCTTTTATTGTTCACTTTTTGTATATTTTCCATGATTTAGATTCTATGATTTAAAAGATAAGTTCTGGAAAGGCATTTGCAGTATACTGAACACTTCACCAAAGTGCTTATGAAGAGGAAAGACAGCATTTTTGCAACTTCTCTGTTAAATTACATTGCTGGTTGGACATTCCTATATCTTTGATGAATTTCTAATACCTTAGGTGATTTCAAAGCAAAAAATTGTAGGCATGTAAAATGTGTCTGCCACTGTATTACTCTTCCACAGAAGACAGCAGAGATTCATACACTGAGGATTTATCAATTCTTCAGGTTTGTCATGGGGAAGCTTTTTCGAAAGGACTAGGCTCCCAAGCCAACATGAAACTGTGACATGATTTTTTCAGAAATTGGTGCCAGCCATTCTGTAATCACCTCATGAAAAAAGTTTAGAGCAAAAACAGTAATGAAAAATTCTCTTTGGCTGTCAGATGTGTGAATACTGAAGCCCTTCTAGATCTGGATTCTGAGGGGCTCTCACAATTTTTGTTCATTCAGTTACTGAGAAAATTTTTATTTTAACCTGATCCATAGCCCATTGTAGTCAATATAAAAAATGCACCAATTCCCATAAAATTTGGCTCAAGCCCAGAATAAAAGGCTTCTTAATTTAGAGCTCCAATTTTGATGAGAAGTTACTTTATAGCCGTCTGTATATACAAATTAAAATTGTGACTGTTATGGTTGCTATTTATCACAGTGACTGTTTATTCCAGGTAGCTCTCAAATTTCTTTAATAATTTGTGCTATTGCCCTCTAGAATTACAGAGAGAAATCTTTCATCTAATTGCTAGACTCTATATGCAAATGCTGTCAGATTTAATTAGTATTTTCCCCCTTGAAATGATGAACAAAGCTCAAGAAGTTTCAGATGGATCATGTTCTAGAGATATTACATTAGAAATCCAATACTGCTCCACAAGAGATATTATGGCTGCATCTCCCCAGAGTGTTAATAAACATAGGCCTGGCCTGTAATGAGTGTGCTGGTGCACACACCTCAAAATGTCACATCTAAATGGGACAGTGGAGATTACTGAAATCTGTATTAACATCCACCAGAACTGGCAGTCTATATGGTATCACACAGAACTATAATGAATTATGATTTTAGTCAGTAAAGAGATATAAATGTATGAGTATCCTCAACAGGATAGTTCAGGAGCAGAATTGATGCCAACTGATTATGTCAATCTAAAATTTATAGGTGTGTGTTGGTTTGTTTAAAGTGTATTCTTATGTATGTTCATACACAAACCAGGTGATCTACCAGTAAAACTTAATCTAGATTTTTCATCCTTTACCACAATTACCATTTTCAACTGAAGTGGGACATGCAGAGTATATACTATAAAATTATCTTTGCAAATTCTCTGTTGGGATACTTAATGGGTTTAAACAGGAATGAGGCCACATATCCTCTCACATTATGTCAGGAAGAGATCACAAATTCAATGGAAGTAATGTGCTTTACTTTCCTTCTAGACTATCATGACACAAATCAATCTTTCTTGACTAAAGAATGGGGCCTGACAGAAAAACCTTTAAATCCTTTTAGGGTCACATGGCCTTCCTTTCTTCAATCCTCTGTGTTGGCTCATAAAACACATGTCTATTCAGAGTCTCTCATGACCAGCAAATTTGTGCCCAGCCTTTGTGTCTTCTCTTTTGACACAGTAGTGCACAGGTAGTGTCTTCCTCAAGACAGGAGTGAAGTTTAGATGTCTCTGGAGGAACACAGCACACCTTCCAGCAATAGAAAGAACCAAGTAAACTTGTTAATGTTGTATTCCTAGATTTTATATGCTTTAAATTCAGTACAATTCCTTCCATCCAACCATTATACATTCAGATGCAGATATGCTTTAAGTAACTCAAGAAGCTTTGCTTTAAGGCTGTAGGCAAGCAGACAGAATGGCAGCTTCTTGCAGAGACTGAATTATTACTTGATAATGCACTGTGCTGTATGCCAGTGTAATCCATGTCCTGGTCCATTCTGTTCATGACATTTTTCTCAACAGTGTGTATTTCAGACACTTATATTTTTGTTGAACTGGAAACTGAATTTAAGAAACCTGGCCTAAATATTCAAGTTAGTGACATAGTTACTCAATTTCAGACACAGTGCTAGAGACACCAGCTAGCTCACTCAATGTATTAATCCCAAAATAAATTCTATTGATTTAAAATAAGTTTTAGCCTAGTTGCAGAGCCACTTAATCCCAAGGTCTTGAAGAGCTGAAATCCTGACCTTTTCAGGCAAATTGGTTTTGAGTGAATCCGCACAGGTGCCCCAGTGCATTGTTTGTCCACAGGGTAGTAGCAACTCTTATTACAGCACACTTTTGATCTGAGCTGTGCTCAATCTCCCCTGACAAGCAGAGCTAGATATTCTATGTTTGAAAGGTGAATAAGTTACTGAATTACAGTTTCAGGAAAGGCTATAAGGATACAGCAAGTGAAATTTCTCATGTTCAGAGAAGAGGATAAATTAGTTACCTGAGCATCACTCCAGTTTCAGGATGCACTTGTAAAAACAGAATATTAACATTAGCCTAGTAACATCAGCCTTTTATATAGGTTGGCAAATGCTTTTCAGAGAACCCATATCCATTTATATTGAGTGGCCCAATATAAAGAAACCATCTTAGATGTAATTTTTATCACACCCAACCATGGGAAGTGTGCTCACATAACTTGGTTACCAACACACTTGCAATATTGATCTTAGTCTTCCAAATCCCAGCTAGATATACAAAAACAAGCATAATTTTCTAGACCAGGGCTGGATGGAGGCAAAAGGATACCAAAATGAAAGAAAGGAATTATCCAGCCTGATTTAGAGTTGATTCCCTCGGGCTACTGCTCACTAACTCTGCAGTGCAAAGGAAGAAAAAATTCACTTGTTCATCTTGGAAAACGGTTTTATATTCTCATAACAAACTGTTTTTCCAACAACCCAAACACTTTCCTACTGGGAAACATTACCACCTGAAACAAATTTTGTTGCATGACTGTGAGTCAAACCTTCAAAGCTTTTTTTAGGTGACCCTTTAATGGGTTGAAAAAACATAAGCTGACAGAGTAAGCAAGAAAGTACTCAACTTCCAGGTGAACAATCCACAAAAGGCATATAAAAGAGGCAGTAACTAAAGACAAAACTAACAAATGCAGAACCACTCACTCCAGTCAGCTAAGGTTATTTTCAGGTGTTGTCTACACTGAAGAAATCAATCGGCTGTAATGTCCTTCAGCTGTTGGCAGGACCTCTTGAGTCTGAGCAGATTTGATACAGTAAACTTTTCAGTGGCTATCTCTGATATTTCTCCAGGATTTATGTGCCTGGGAGGGTTCACTCCACTGCTGGGGCAGACAATACACATCCCACTGCTTTACCATCTGCAGCAGCAGGGTTAACCCATCTCTCATCTGTTTTCTTTGCCTGGCCTGAAGCCATTTAACCACAGCCATGGTATCATGAGTTTTACAGAACCTACCTTGGGAGTTCCTTTCTTTTTTCTCAATAAACAGTTTCTGGTACAGAAGTGCCTTTCTTTTTTCCCTTGTCAGAAACCATCTAGTACCTTCCAGCTGTCTCTTTCGTCATCTCCAAGGGATAAGAAGCTTTGCCAATTCCTGGAGTATAAGGAACCTCAGCTGTTTTAAGGAATACTAACAATTTTTTTCTTCAGTGATTGGAAGTCAAAGGCTGAAGAGGGGAAAGACCTGGAGACAAATCTACAAACTTCTGAAAACTTAGGAAAGTTATAATGAAAAGGGTATTAGAGACCATCTGTTTTCAATCCTTCCCTAAAAATCCACAACTGCTTGAAATCACACCTCTAGTTCAACAAGCAGACAGCTTGTGATAACTGAAATGCAAAATTGAGAAATTTGCATGTAACAAGTCCATTCACACAGATTTTTTTTTTTTTAAATTAATTTTACCTTATTTAAGCTACCTCTTTGCATCCGGTCTGGAATTTTGCAGAATAAGGTCTTTGAGAAATGTTCTTGTTATGTCATTTGTACAAGATTCAAATACAGCCTTAAATCTTTTCCTGATTTCCATGGGTTTACTGAGGTTAGAAAATGTACCAGAGCACAATGGTAGACTGTACTCATTTTTCAGTCATTGTTGCTTAGATTCTTGTAAGTGGGCTGTAGAATAAATAGGACTAAAAAGGGCTTTTGAATTGTCATCTAGGAAAATGGAAATTGGCTGAAAAAAAAAGATTACATTTTCATCATTTAAGTTTCTTAAATGAACATCTCTTTTTTCATAGAATCACAGAGAAGGTTGGGTTGAAATGGACTTTAAAGCTCATCTCATTCCATCCCCTGCCACAGGCAGGGATACCTTCCATTACTCCAGGATGCTCCAAGCCCCGTCCAACCTGGCCTTGAATGAAAATTTCAGAGATGCGGCACTCGCAGTTTTCTGGGCAGCCTGTGCCAGGGCCTTAACACCTTCACAGTAAGGAATTTAATTTCAATATCTAATCTAAATCTATTCTCTTTCAGTTCCCTCTTGTCCTATCACTACAATAGTCTCTCCCCATTTGTCTTTTTAGGCCCGTTCCAGGTACTAGAAGGTTGATAATTTTCACAATAATTGTGTGGGGCACATAGTCATTTCCTTATATGTTGAAGAATTATTGGAAATTGAAAAACATTTTATCCCTGTCTGTTATGTCTGCCTTCTGGCCCTTTTGCTGGTGTTAGCAACACCAAATTCAGATACGTCTCCATGTGTGTTGAAGGAAAATACAATGGTATCAATGCATAATCCTGGCACATCGTCCTTTCTTTAAATGCCACAGCTGAACTTTTGTAACATTTCCCCTGTAGTTTCTACAGGCAACACAGTCCTCAGAACAATGCAACTATCATCACCTTTTCCATGAGTGGAAAATGAAACTGAAACTCTGTTTGTTTTCTCCACTGTCCTCAACATAATTTGAAAATCTTTCATCCTTGGCAGACATTTGTAACTGCAGCTTGAGTTTTCTCATCATAATTAGAGCTCAAGCCATCTTCCATACGGTCTTAATTAGATTAGTCTTGAGCAAGACCAAGCATAAAATGGGAAGTTTTTCTTGTAGTTATTAATTTTATCTTCTCCTGGCCTCCAGGAAGTTGAAAAGAAACTTTTAGCTCATGGGGTTCAGGGTAGCCCCTGCTTCAACCATATGCAATATCTAGTGTGTTGTAAATTCATACACTAATCTAACTTCTCCATGTGGACAAGTTGTGAAAGAAAAAAAAAAAAGAAAAAAACTACTAAGAAAGTATATGTGCATATGGAAACACTGAACTGAGGCCAAACTGGCTGCTTAACACTTCTGAAAGCAGAGCACCTACAAAACATT